>JAOUZG010046798.1:1420428-1459358 GCA_026289955.1 Argiope argentata | reverse complement strand
ATATATATATATATTGTTGAAAATTAGTAAATTAGTAAAGTTCTTTTTATTCATCCATTCAAGATCAAACACATTTTTATTTTTAATTTGTAGTGGATGGCATTAGCTGTTAATACAGTTTTTCAAATATTTATTAATTATTGAATTGAAGAATTATTTTTAATTCTCTAAATAGAGTTTTAGCAGCTTGTAATGAAAATGGAAATTTACATGGCAGTAGCCCAATCGGTAAGTTGCAAAGATTCCAGTATTTTTCGAGCGAAGATGAAATATGTGACTTCAATTCTTGCGAAAATCAATAATTTTTTGATAAATTATTTATATTAATTGTAATTATTTAATAAAAAATGAACTAAAATATAATTTGTCTTTGTTGACCTAATTAGAATAGGCTTTAAAAAATTAAATTTTTTTTATTTTATTATGAATTTATTTTATGATTCTGTGGGATAACTTTGTATCCAAGATGGAAAGAAAAAAAATGCAAATCTAAGAATTTGGAGTTTGTTTTTCAAGTCATGCTATTTATCCATTAACGATTCAAGCGGCATGCAATCGTGTCTACTATAAACGAAAAAAAGCAAAGACTCGAAGGCTTTAAGATTAATGCCCGCTTGCAAAAACTCAGCCTTTTATAGCGAATTTCCGTCAAAAGTAAGCCTGGCCATTTTTATTGCTATTCAAAAAGCCATATTTTGTAACCTTCCATATTTTGTAACCTTCCGAGATAGTGGGACTCTGGAGAGTTTTTAAAATGCGGTGTAGAAACTGGAAATTAATCTTGTCTTTCCCAATTTCATTTTTTTTCCTAATACTGTAGACTGAAATTTATTTTCAAATGTGTTTATTATTCTGCCTTATATAATTTTAAGTATTTGTGTAATAACTCCAGAATATTAGCGAAACAGTTAATAAAATAATGTGTCATTTTTAAAGATTATTCGCTGGTTTTAATAAACATGATGTCTATGATGACTTTTTTACTTATTAACCACTGGCATGCGGTTCATACACAAATATCTCATTTTATAACCCCGGTAGTTTTTTACGATGTTTTTGCAAGGTACTCTCAAGTATTCAATTCTGTGGCTTTTTTACTTTTGTTTGTAGGGTTTACAGAGAAAGTATAGTTATAAAAAAATGGAACTCGATACTTTAACAGATCTTTACACATTTCAGACCTGAGTTCGAAAAACACATTTATGGAAAATATCCGTCTATCTATTTGTAAAAAAGATAATTAAAATATACTTGGATTTAAACCGATAAAATCCAAGCATTTGATGTAAATTTCTAATAAGTTTTGGGTTAAAAATATTCAGTGGAAATATGTCTATGAGAATATAAATTAAGACGATAGTTACAAAACGAAGAGATACGGAAAGGTAAGATTCAATTCATAGAATTGGCATCAAAAGTCTTAAGACCTTTCAAATTTCGAATGAAATCCACAGAGGTATTCATCGTTTGTCGGTCTGTACATATCAGAAAATGCTGTTACTTTTGGCACTTACCATGGACAAGTTCCCACTGATACGATCAGAAGATTTTAAGTCTTAAGATATAAGTCTCTTTGCTTTTACAATCAGCGCCATCTAGGGCCAAGAGTACGACTTTGCTACATACACGTCACAACCTTTTTTAGGGAGCAGACATTCATGCATATTCATTCATTAATTTCAGACCGTAATTTAGATTTGGAACAGAGAACGATCACCTCTGACCCAGTATCCCCAGTGATATTACTCTCGACAGGAAGGACTTAGCGACCACGACAGATTTAACGAGCGCCAGCCGCCACACCCTCGGTTCAGAAACATGTAAATGCAGTGATTAAAGGTCCAAAGACTTATTATATAAATATATATATGACATTTGGCATGTTTTTTTTGTGTCTAAAATAGTAGTCCAGTGTCAAATTTCCATTTCAATCTATAGGCTAAATGCTTTAAACACATAATTTCTATTTTCATATCCTATTAAGCTTAAGCCAAGGATTAATCGCCAAATAACTCGCCAAGAATGATAGATTCAGTAAAAATGCTTTATTCAAGCCAAAGGTTGGTATTTCATAACTATTGTATGCCCATACCATAAAAAATGTTCTCTAAGATAACATCTTTATTAGACAGTGTGAGAAAGTGTTTTGGGGAGACCAATCAAGCTGGTTGATTAAAAAAAAATCTTTATATTATCCCGAAAAATTTATATGAAATCTTTAGCTCAATTTTCTGAAAGCAATATCATTAGAATCAGTATTTCTATTATTGGGTTTTAGAACGGAAAATTTTAAATGGAAAGTATTTAATTAAAGAATATAAAGACAAAATATTCTAATAGAAAGCCGCATCTTTTAGACAAGCATCATTTCATTAACTGATTCCTTTCGATTGAATTGTGCTACTGAATTAAAGTGATCTAAATATATTAAATAATCGCACTTCATTAAATTTCTTCATAAATATCTTTTATAATCAACGTCAACACATTATTAACAATACCACTTAATCTATAAATCAAATGGAATGGAACAAATATCCATAAAAACGCGTGGAATTTCGGATTTTTACAGATCTTTCCTTTGGACATAAAATGCGAATCCTAACAGCCAGAATCCATATAATGGTCTTTTTTCGCCCTTAAAAAGTCTTTTTGGGGGGAGGTAAAAAACGGTTTTTCCTCCATCCAGACAAAGCAAGACCGGCCTCTCGGTAAATATTGACTTGCGGGCCGGAATAGCTAATAGAAGGAAAACAGACTTTTCCGTCTTGAGCTGCAAATGAAGGCCATTCAGACCTTCGCGGGCAAATGGCCCCGCTTTCGAAAAGGACCATAAAGCAGAATCGCCGAGGGGAGAGGGAAGGGAATGCTTTTTCAATCACTGCTGTCGAGCAATGCGATTTTTATTTTGCCGTGGGAAGGGGAGTATTGTCTACCGAACTAGATTTGCTTAAATTGGTATCGATAGTTTATATTGATGGTTAGGTAAAGAGCTTATGTATCGCGGAATTTAAGAAACAGCTGAAATAACTGTAACACCCAGCCGTTTTTTACTTTCTTATATACGTAGTATAGAGAAAATGTAATAATCATCAAAGAATTCAAAATCGAGATTTTAACAAATCTGGACGTTTCAAATCTCTCAGAAATCGACAAACACATTTTTGTAAAAAGTTCGTCTGTCTGTCTTTGACAAAGATAAATAAAAAACGCTTTGGGCTAGATGGATGAAATTTTGTATACGGTTTTTACATTTAATTTAAAGATTTCTTACAGTTTTTGTGTAAAATGAGTTCAGAGTAAATATGTTTATCTGGCTAATCGAATATATGTTAACACGAAAACTACTAGACAAAAAGAGCTAAATAGATAAAATTCAGTGCACAAATCTATGCTGTAGATGTTGTAAAAAGTTGAGCCATATCCAACGACAAGTTGGTGGTCTTTTGTAATGTACTTTTAGAAACATGTAAAAGTGATAATTCAAAAACGCAATATCATAAATGTATGAAATTTAATAAAGATTTTTGTGTTATTTTAATAATTAAAAAAAGTTATTAACCCTTTATAGCATATGGTATTGCAGTTTGTATTCAATTTTATTTCCAAATTAAGCGTTATAAAAAAATGCAAACTATTTTACCCCATCAAATATATATTTAGCAATAATAAAACGCAAAAAAAAAATCGCCTATGATTTTATGATATTTCGAAATAACCTCACTTTTGTGTCAGTGGGTGAAAAAGCAGAATTGAAGTGCGAGTGATTCCTTTTCAAAAAACGATAACAGAGTAAAACGTAAATACTTTTTGGCAAAAAAAAAAAGTCATGGAGTCGATATACTCATCTTTCTCGACGGATAATAATTTTTCGGATTTTCAACTGTAATGCTTTTTGTTTCAGTGAATACGAGCCTGTATATGGTTCCATGACCCCCTTCAATATATATATATATATATAAACTTTTTCAATATTTTTCTTTTAATATGCCTTATTAATAGTAAAATAAAGCTATTTCCACTGTGACACATTTTTCAACGTTTTATTAATTCATGCAGTAAAGGGTTAAGAACTTAATCATTTAACTTAAATAGAATTCTTGGAATGTAGACATGTTTTTATCACCGTCGGTTTCCCGTCAAGAACCGAAGAGAAGAACCGAAGAGTTACAAACGATGATACTTGGCCAATCAATAATGAGTGACAACATTATTACACAGTAGAATAAGCATCTGCTACTTGACACAAGAACAGGTGTCCGTAAGTGACAGATGGTTTTCGTCCGAGAACTATGCAAAGAGTTCGCATGCATGACGGGATACTTTGTTCGATGAAATTATCGCCATCTTACACTAAGTATTACTATCGTTCTTTGAACAGATAATAATTTGTAATTACATTTAACTCACAATTATTCGTAAGATTTGAAGAACTGACAAATTTGGATAAACGAATTCTTTAAAATGACAATTAAAAGGTAATATAAATCAAATGCGAGAATATTTTCTGCAACTTTTAATTTAAAGTAAGAAACTTACATCCATAATTTTAATTCAAAAAAACAGTAATTCAAAACATATAGAATTGTTCAACTCTTTCTATTTACAATAAAAGGTTATTATCATGTCAGAGCATGATATTGTTTTTTGATGAAGTTTCTGCCGTCAACAAAAATCCGTAGGCGAAAAAATGAAATTTTATTATCTGCATGAGCATCTCAAAAAATCAGCTTTTAATAACACGTTGCCATTGCATTTACAAAAGCTCTGACTTTGAAAGATAAATTAATGACTAAAGTATGTGATTATATGAAATGAATTAAATAAGAAATGTGCTATTTTTCTAAACTATAAATGCGAGACAAAGTTTTTTTATGACCGTTTGCAATGCCAAAGTGACTCATTCAATGAAACAGTTAAAATGAATAAAGATATAATTAAACTTTCACGAACACGTTGTGTTTGGCCATTCAAGAAATGATACTTTGACATGATACATTGAAATATGCGTAGCAGATTTCAATGTATCATTTCGTTTTAATCTTTTTGTGGAATTATTTTGGAATTAGAAACTGTCAATAAATGAACATGAATACAAAATTAACATGAAAATGGAGTATAAAAAATGACGTATTTATCAATAAGGTGAAAAGTTTCTTGACAGATTTAGAATATATGCAGAGTGTCTCAAAAAAATTTAAATATCCTTAAATATTGCACCTAAGCATATAATTCCAGTTGTAAAATTTCATTTATTAAGTGGAAAATTGTAAGAAAGGTGGTGACAATAAGAATTTTTCAGGTGGTGACAGTAAGAATTTTAAAAAAAAATATTGAATTCTTCTAGTCCATCGCAGTTTTAAAGTGATAATAAATAAAACAGTTTTCAGAAATTCAATTAAGCCCATACAAATATTCACATTTGTATAAATATACTTATAATTAAGTTTAAAGGGACAAATCACATCGCAAATTTAAATGAAAATGTTTATTTCAAAAATGCAAATTTATTCAAATCAAAACAAGTGACAAAGCTTATAACAAGAAATGTTTGAAAATGCTGTAGTTAATCTTAATATTGATTTAGTTATAGAAACACACATTTGTCTTTATTTAGTTACTTGTAAATAATGTGTTTATTGAAAGGTTTAACTATTACAATTTAGAAGATTTTTGTTTCGCCCGGGAAAATGAGGCATTATAAAAGCAGCCCAAAAACTGAAATTTTGGATCATTTGTTTTCAAGTTACGATCACGCAACTATTCAAACGGTCCAGAAATCTTCAGTTCAAAATCCACAGTGCAGAGAATATTTCAAGCAATTACTGCCATCCAATCAGCATGAAGGGACTCCATTAAAAGTTACAAACAGTCCAAGATCAAAGGCTAGAGTGTTGAGGCTTCATTCCATTTCAGGTGGAATCAAATCTTTTTATCTACAGAAATTTTAATCGAATCACTTTTAATCGAATAAAAGCATCAATCTTTAAACTCGTCACTTTTGGAGCAAATAAAACTCTTCACGTGCATGATACTCATCATAAACGACATTAAATGTGTAGTATGTAGTTTAATCTTTATTGGTTACTCCCATTTTAAACAATAGTATATTGAATACATAAAGATATATTTAGTTTGCTTTGATCTGAAAAATCAATTGCTTTTAGCAGTACACAGTGTGCAGATTTATATCCACGAATTCAAAAAGCCAACTTTTATGTCACGAATAATGAATGGGATCAGGTAAGCACCAACATTACTGAAAAGAACTTTTAACAAGTAACTTTGTATAGATTTCTAACAATGAGTTATCATTTTTTTTTATTTTGAACAATGAATTATTATTTTTTTAATATCTTTATTATAACAAAACGGATATTATCTC
Source organism: Argiope argentata (assembly GCA_026289955.1). NCBI lineage: Eukaryota > Metazoa > Arthropoda > Arachnida > Araneae > Araneidae > Argiope > Argiope argentata. Next base: position 1,452,973 of record JAOUZG010046798.1, on the reverse strand, counting down.
TACAAAGACCATAAAAAATCTGGTTTAACATAAGTGTAGTAAAATATGAAATTCAATAAATTTGTTTTTTGATATTTGAGAAAGTTTTACTGATAGGAGCCTTTATATTTTTTTAGAGAAAGTCTGAAAAATATTTCGCTGATTGAAAAACTTTCTATGGAACTATACAAAACTTCAATGTTTGCACTTTTTTTATAATACATTTCTATAGATCACGAAGTATTTTTAACGTATTTGGATTCCTTATTCGATAAAACTTTGCAATTAAAGTATATGTATAATCTCAATGCAAAAAATAACGCTTATTTCAATTTTTTGAGATATCCGATATATGCGACTTTTGCTACTCAATCGTCACATTCTCTTGCACATCCCTTTTTAAAGGGGGGGCACATTCGCACACCTTACGGATAGAACACAGAAGAACAACAGTACCGGAACCGGAATTTAAACCCGGGTCGTCCATGACACGGGGAAAATGCGCTACCCATATACCAGGACTCCGGCAAGTTAGCAGGAATATTTATAGCAATATTATTTTAAAGTTTAGAAAAGAAAATTTAATTTGCATTCCGTTGTGTAATATATTTAATATATTCATCAGTAAAGTTAATAAAATTTTTACTGAAGTTTAATTTATCGGGTTTATCGAAATTTCGAGGTTGCATTTTTTGGTTGTAATAAACCTTCCTCTTTATGCACTTCCCATCCTAGACAGTAAAAATTGTTCTCAACAAACCAATCCCGCTTCACTTTTAAAACTTTCATTTCGCAACAACTTTTCCCCAAAGCGAATGAGAGAGCTTAAGTTTTATTAAGTCTTTGTCGCTTTCTACAGAGAGAGAAATTAATCTCTCTAAGGAATACAATTATTCTCTCCAAACATTTTTACCATTAATTAAAAACCAGATAATTTGAACTGCGGTAACCGCTCAATCGATGGTCCAGGTTTCCATCAATATGCAAAGAAGCTTTTCTGAAGACCTCTGCTTATAAGAACTCGATAACTTAGCATTTTTTATCCAACTTCTCGAAGTCTTATTGGGAAGCTGTAAAACTAATAAGGGTTATAATATTTTGGGAAGACAACAGATGTTATTTTGTACCTTTTCGTACACGAAGTTGAAAAAAATTATTGTAATTTTCAATTGATACTTTCTTGAGTACGAAAAAACGTATCTTTGGTAAATGTTTATTTATCTTCGGTAAAGCTAATTAAGAAAAGGAGGTGAAAATTAGTACATAGCTTTTCAAACACATTTGTAGATCTGTGTCAGCCGTCTTTCCAGCACAGAGGTAGCGCGTCTTCCTCGTGTTCTGGGAGTCCCGGGTTCGAGTCCCGGTTCAGGCACGGTTGTTCTTCTTTGTGCTATCTGTGAGGCGTGTAACTCTGCCCCCCTCTAAAAAGGAACTGTTCAGGTGAGTGTGTAGTTAAAGTCATACTCTTGCCCGAGTTGGTGCTACTTGAAACAAGAGGCACATATCTTCGGCTTAAAATCAGGGGGGCTTGTCCATAGTAAGCGCCATAAGTAACAACAACAGATCTGGATCAGATTTTGATTGAAATCTATTCACAAAAATTCTATATATTCGGCTATTCAATTAAAAGTGAGCTTGATAAATCTAACAGACAAAGAGCTGGATGTATAAAATTTGGTACAGAAGTTTAGAATCTTGTAAATATAGATTCTTATAAAGTTTCGAAAAAAAATTAATAAAGACTGTCGGTCTGTGTTTTTGGATGCATTTAAACGCGATAATTCATAAATGAAATGTTTTAAACCAATTGAATTTTTCAGATTATTTTGAAGATATGTATCAAATATATCTACAAAATTTGATACATATCTACTAAACTTTTAGGTATCCATCAAATTATAAGAGGAAGGTTCTCCGTACAGCTACCTGAATCTATTTTAACACAGTAATTATAAAACGAAGAATACAGAGATAAAATTCGCACATTAATACACTATAATCTAAAGTGTATAAACTTATCAAATTTTGAGCCGCATTCAGAATTTGATAGTTTTTTGGGATGTATTTATCAAAAACATAAACATGCTATAAACTTAAATATAACAATTTTAGTAATTTTTGGACTTGTCACTACAAGTGTAGTTATGTGTCAAAACAAAAGCGACTAAAACACAAACTTCTTTTTCGATCACAATGAACTGTGTTGTTGTTGTTTCTTATGTCTCTTACTATGGACAAGCTCGCTGAGGTAGTCAGCGATTTAAGCCTAATCAGCGTCTCTTGTTTTGTAGCAGCGCCAACTAGGGTAAAGAGTACGACTTAGCTACACACTCATCACATTCGCTTGCACAGCCCCTTTTTACAAGGGGGCACATTCACACATCTCACAGATAGAACACAGAAGACCAACCATACCCGAACCGGGACTCGAATTCAGGACGCACAGATCACGGGAGGGAAAGACGCGCTACCCCGATGCCAGGACACCGCCTCTCACAAACAATATGTCAATCTAACATGATAAACACAACACGAAAATAACTAAATTTACGATTCAATACATAGATATTACATCTATACTGCGGACATCTGTCGAACTTTGAGCCAAATTCACAAAAAATTGTATGTCTGTCGTTCTGTACTTACAGAAACATGTACACACGATAGTTAGAAAACGCAGTAACTTAAATATATAAAATTCAGTACGAGAGTTTTGCCTACAAGTGCGGTTTTGTGTCAAATTTTTGATCCAATCGGTTGAGAAAAACTTCTCAAAAGTACACATTCGACTTTCGGATACTATTAAAGTTATGCCAGGGGTAAATCGCCAAATATCCCGCCAACGATCACATAATAGATTTAGTAAAAACACTAAAATCCCGCCAATTATTAGTATTTGAAAACTTTTGTACGTCAACGCCATACAAGGCGTTCTACTTTGTAACATCTTTATTAACCAGATAACTGAGCATGACGAAATATATTGTCATACTCCAAGCGTTATCATAATGAGCATGACGAAATTTTTCGTTATGAATATATGCCGTAATATTTTGAAAGCAAAAAAGTCCCCATTGTGAAACGAGCATGACAAAATTTCACTCCGCAGCTAACAGTTTAAAGAGTGAACGTGAAATTTTTGGAAAACTCATTTCTGTTGGCTACATTAAACTTACTTAAAGATTTTGACAGAGAAAATATCTATTGTGAAATGTGCTCATTCCAAATGGTACCCGAAATGCCACAGAGGGAAGCGAACGTTCTTTTGTCTCGCTTCATGTCTGTCTCTACATCCGAGTCTCAGACTGAAGCCCCAGATGCCATCAAATTACAGATTTCGATGAGTTTGTAACTATTCAGGGGATAACCGGGTTGTTTTATGGTTAGATATCCTTGTAGATCAGCTGTAAAGCAATGCTAATGTGCCAATAAGCAGAGTCCTGCGCCATAGAAGGCGTAGTTCCGTTGCGATGGTGAGTCGATCCATCAGTCTAGCCATCACGTTCCCACTGAATGGGAAGACATTCCTGCCTCTGGTGCAGGAAATAATGATCAGCGCATTTCAGTACTTCGTTTGAATTAATAGCTGAAAAGGATGTCGGTGTTCAGTATAAATGTGTGTGTGTGAGTATCTATGTGTATTTACATCACTTTGATGACTCCAAGGTATTCTTTTTAAGACATTATGGACGATCTTCAAATCAATTCCAGATGGGAACCAAGAAGTAACATTTTTTTCGAAGCTTTTAGAATATAAGTAATATTTTATTAGTGCAGAGCATTTTATAAAGAGTATATAAACCTTAGAAAAGAAAAAAAAATATTTCAAAAATTATGAGAAAAGAGGGATTTATTTCAATATTGTATTTAAATCACTGAGAAGTTAATGTTTTTTAAAAAGGAAGGGATAGCCTAATTGTTGGATTCCCACACATTCCTTGAGCTGAGAGTTCGAACCCGCCAGCCGAAAACTCTCCGTGTGTGTGGTGGCTGGTGAAAGTTAAAACTGTCGTGGCCACAAATTTCTCAATGTCGAGAGTAATATCACTGGGAGTTCTGGGTCAGAGATGATCGTTCTCTATTCCAGATCTATATTACGACCTGTGAATGAATGAATGAAATGCATGAATGAAGTCCGTCCCTTAAAAAAAGGTTGTGACGGTTGTGTAGCTAAGTCTTCTTGGTCCTATTTGGCACTATCTAAATGTCTGTCTATCTGTGACAAAGATACCTCGAAAACTTTTTAATCTAGACGAATAAAATTTGGTGTACTGGATTTACACAGCATTTGTAAATTTCCCTTAAATTTCAAGCAAAATCCATCCAGATTGCTCTTATCTATGCGGCTGTTTGAATATAATTTATCACGATTTCCACAAAATGAAAAAAAATCTAGATAAATAAAATTATATACACCGAATTAGCCTCTTCAGTCTACGCACCGATCAATAATCCAACAACGGATCGACCATCTGTGCGTTTAGAAACAGTAAACGCGATAATTCAAAGTCAGATTGACTTAAATATATCAAACTTGTTCTGTCCTTATTCGACCACAAATGGAATTATGTGTCAAATTCTCGTTTAAGTTGGTTGTAAAAGTTTCGTAAAACATATATTCGAATCTCAGCATCTATTAACCACATACTAGGGATTCAATTTTCAGATACTAGAGGTTTTACTCGCCAAAAATTCGCCAAGGTTGGAGTGATAGATTTAGTCAAAATGCTAAATTCAATGTTTATTTAATAATATTTCCTAACTATAGTACGCCAAAGCTAAACAAAGCGTTCTCTGGGATAACGCCTCTATGCGAGTGTGCAGGAAAGATCTGGAGAGACTATTCACACAGGTTTCAACTTGAATAAAATCGACGTAGCGTGGAAATATTTGACTGTAGGAAAATTGCTATTGCTATATTAAAATTTCAAGATGATGATCAACGAGATAGGTTTCAGTTTCTACCCTTATTCATTTGTTTCAGCTTCTTTAAAACAAATGTTGCACAGATTCTTAATGTTTCACACCTGCTTAACTGAGATTTAGTAAATGAAACCTAAGAAGCACCTATGTGCTTGTTTCGTTTGTCACAGAAGCGTCTCATTCACTAAATCAGCAAAGTTGAAAAACCTCCCACTGATTTTTTAAAAAATTATATTGATTTTTAAAAAAAATTCTTTTTATATTATTTTTTTCTTTAAATTAGGAATATTAATAATTTAGTTTGGAAATGCATACATAATAGATCTGAAAAGCATCAAAATTTATTTACTGAGAAAGCTGAGGGATATATCGACAGCTTACTCTGTCTCCATTCCTTCAGCATAGGTGGCTGCGCTAATATTTTTACAGCTTCGATTTGGCTGTCGGCCAAATGATACTTTCCTCGCCTTCTTTCACACCCAAAACTCGCCTTCAATCTCTTGATTATTTTTCTTCTTTTTCCCCCATCTTCTAAATTTTAGCTTTGTTTTGTTTCTCAGAAATATATATATTTACACGCTATATCTAGTAGTACACAAATGTTGTATAATATTGATCAATATTCGCAATATTGTTTAATATTTTGGAATATTGTTTAATATCATATGGTATCGTACAATAAATATGCTACATGATGTGCTATTTGAGATCTGGCCAAAAATATCCGGACGCCTAGTGGTATGAACTTTGATAGCACTGAGGCACATACTAATATGATTTTAGTCCTCCTTTTGCATCGATGACATCCTGCATACGTCTGGGAAGTCTTCCCACCAGTTTATGAAAGGTGGATATTGGAGTTGACATTCCGGCTTCCATCAGAGCTGAAGTGAGTGCTCGCAGTGCTCGACTGCCGGACAGTCTGTAAAGCGAGGTTCGTCATTCCTAAGAACAGTTTTCCACATGTCCATTAATGGTCTGCACCATTGAAAACGATGCGTCGGACTCTGTGGAGTGATGTTCGGTTTTTCCACGGCTGCACGACCACGGAATCCCAATTTTTTTTAAACTCTCGACGAGCAGTCCTGCAGCTAACACTAACTCGGCAGTTCCACAGCTTCTGCTGAACTTTGGAACTCTTGAGGAAATGCATCAACAGGGATTTGGATTTTGTTTCACTACCTTTTTCAGAGTTCTGTGGCTGCTTTCACGAATTGTTTTCGGCCTTCCAGTTCATTTTTTTGCCTCCGAGTTTCCTCTTTACAATTGCATCATTTACATGGAATTTAGGTTTCTGTAGAATATCCGACAAAGGTGGCATACCACTACACAGCCACGATTAAACTCACTAAGCTCCTTTGACTTATTCATTGCCTCACAAGCACATAAATACAACCTGGCAAACCGCTACTAACGCTTTTACAGCTTTTGATTACGCATCAAATTGCGTCGCCCGACAGAACCACTTTTTCAAGGTATGTCCGGATGCTTTCGGCCTGATAATTTATATATATAATTTATTTTCTAATGTTCTTAATTATATGAAGCAGTAATATTTGCAACGTCTCGAAAGTTACACCAATTCAAATTTAATTAAATATCACGCTATCGAAAAAAGGGCTCAAAATCAATAAATGATTGTGAAATAAATGCTAATTGTTTAATCTTTATCGATAATTTCAACTATCAAGTGCATAGATAAAATAAGTTTCAAAACAGAATTTTTCCTTTCAACTTAAATGAAAAATCAATAAGTAGGTGGTGAAAGATTGGATGTCACATTTCAGAATATTTTTATTTAGTCACAAAGGTTTATTCGTATTCAAAACAACATCTAAATCTAAAAGAAGAAGGCCATAAAATTGAATTTCGGTATGAATGTTTACTAGGCAAGGTTGTTTGAATTACATTGTCCAGGGAAGGTGTCCACTCTATTGATCTCGGAGTGTAAATAACGTCCGCTAACCGCAGTACATTATCCAAAAACTGTAAGACAGTTTTATAGTCCTCTATTTTATCATATAAGAAAAGGTGATTTATGTTTTCAAAACAACAGTCACTTTCTGCAATTTGAAAGAGCACTGAAGATGATATAGACTACCCTAGATATTTTTAAATGATATATAGACCCCCCCCAACAGTTACTATCGCCTCTATTATCCCACAGAATAAAAAAAACGCTCTTTATTTTTAATACGCACAGATTCATTAACAAAATTCCTTCAGCTGCAGCAGGGTTTTTTTTTTTTCAAATTTAGGATGCCTAAAACACGGAGATTCGTGAAAATCTCAATTTCGAAAATTTTAATGACAGTATTTTTTATTTGCATATCTCGCTTACGATAAAGTAATAGATAAATAAAAACAACTCTGCATTTTCGAAGACCTCTACCACTTCAAGTGTGAAATGTTTGACCCAGAAAGGTCACAATAAACAAATGGAAAGGCTACACGCACAAGAAGTTTTCGAAGGCAATTGAAGCCAAAACATCAAATAGGTGAAGAATGTTATTAGTGTCATAATTAGCCACGTTTTTAGACAGATTTATTTAAAATACAACAGACTAAACAGATATTTAAGCATAGATTGGTAGGCGGATGATCCATGATGGAATTTGCGAATATGTAATTAAATTTTACTCCTTCGGATATAATGTTCAAAATATCAATATTTAGATTGCAATTCATACACAGTTGGTACTATTATATGCCTCCTCATGTTCGGAGCAATTTTTCAATTATGTACGCGTTCATTTTGATATCGAATCAATTAAGTACTCTTTTTTTATTGAAATGGCTTTTTTATTTGCTCTGTATATATAATATTTTTTAATAACTGTCTAAAAGCTAATTTCTAAACGAGTGGAATCTTACGTATATTTCCAGTTGAAAAAATGCCTTAAATGGCATAAAGAGCTGCATATTGTGTTTAATAAATGTATTACTAAAAAAATTCCAGAGTTTAAATTTTTATTCAATCCTCTGGTTCAATAATCGTATTTAGTAAAATATTCTTAAGATAAACATTAAACGAAAGGCATTCTTCCTTTTATAAAAGATTGTGATTAAAACTGATCGAGTTATGAAGCTTTCAATATCTCTATTTTAGAGATTAAAGACCATTTCCGTGGATGCATCTTGCAAGATGAGAAAATCATCTCAAGGCGTTTACTTGTGGAGCCCTTTGAATGCCTAAAATAATAAATATATAACATTACTTTATAAAATATAACTAATGAATCTTTGAATTTCATTAAAATCTGGAATTTTCTCATTTTTCTTAGAGATAGTTGATGGTTGATTCGAATAAGAAAAAGTATAATTTTTTTCGCCGTCTTCCTTGCACAGAGGTAGCGCGTCTTCCTCGTGATCTGTGCGTCCCGGATTCGAGTCCTGGTCAGGGTATGGTTGTGCATCGAGTCTGAATGTGCCCTCCCTACCTGTAATAAGGGACGGGGAAAGCGAATGTGATGATAGTGTAGCTAAGTCGTACTCTTGGCCCTAGTTGGCGCTACTTCAAAAAAAAATAAGAGACGCTCATTCGGCTTAAAATCTGACGGTCGTCAACTCACTTGTCCAGGGCAAGTGCCATTAGTAACAACAACAACGTAATTTCCCTCTGCGTCATTTAAGAAATTTTTCAAACTGAAAGTGTAGGCTAATCATTAATGTTTAGAGTTATTATTGCAGTAATCAAGGCTTATTTCCGAATTTAATACAATTTGTGGTATTATCGAGTAAAATAATAAATGAACTTTCCACTCAAATAAATATAATGTAAATTTAAGAATATATATAAAAAAACTGATTCCGATGGATAACCAATTTTTTAGGTACTCATCTAGTTATAAAATGGTCAAATATCACAAGATGAATTACTCAAAATCTAATTTTCAAAACAAATGATAAGCTGGAATTGTCGACAGTAAAAACAGAAAATTGATCCTTAAAGAATTTTTAAGTAAAGCGATATTCTAGTAAATCATATTATTAAATGTTCACAAAATTTAAAAATTTTATATCATTTTTGAATAAAGCTACAAATTAAGTATTTAAAATTAGGAAATGCAAACTTAAAGTTCAAAGTTGAGCAATTGAATGTTAAAATTTTACAAATTTGATTAAGAACATTATATTCACAACTTTAAAACAGTTTTTATATTTATTTATTTTTAACAAACCTTAATTTTAAAGAGGGATAATTAACTATATAAATAGAAATAAACTATTCTGCTAATCATCTTTAATTATGTCTCAAATTATGGAAACTCTAATTAAGAGCAATTAAGCCTGTTAAATGCTTGTTAGATAAAAAGAAATATCGAAATTGAAACAAAAATATAATTATAGCCTATGTGGATATTGAAAAATATTGCTACAAATTATTTAAATGCGAATACACTTTGCTGAATATTATCTAATTAAACTCACGACGATATTGATGTCAATTCATTTAAAACTGATATGACTTGATCAAAGGAATTTCATATTTCATGGGGCATTGTTTCGTTGTTGTTTACATAGTGTTTTGGAATTAAATCGTTTTTTCTTCTTTGAAAGATGACTCACTGACTCAAAAACAGATGATCGTCAAAAGCGATTAATTCAAATTAAATAGAAAGTATGACTGTATTTGTAGATCGAAACCCCTTGGAATGTTAATCCCCACTTAATGTATAAATATAGTTAGATCAGAATGAATGAAATAAATATAATCAGAATGAAGTTGGTCGAGCAGATTCTAAGAAATAAACATAGATTTTAAAGCAATATGGGTAAAATTTGCAGAAAACATTGTAACAATCGCAGGAGTTTTGCAATATTAATCGATTAAAAGATGGTTTGATTTACACAACCACATTTTTTTTCATTGTATAGAAAGAAAATGCTTCTGAAAAAAAAAGCAACGACGCTCATAAATTCATTTTAAAAATAAAATCGTTTGTATTATTTGTGCGCAAATCGAACATCGTGCCGATTTTTCTCTTTTTCTAATAATGCCATTTTTTAGCAATCTGTTTCTTTTTTCCCCTATTTCATATGCAAAATAGATATAATACGAATAAGAAAAGAAATTCTGAAAAGCAGCCATTTTTTTTCGGGAACGTGACTTAAATTTACATTTATTTGTTACATTAGACAGATTGTTATGAAGCATGATTATTTTATGATACAATTTCCTAAAGTAAATATATATATATAAAAAGCATGAATTGCTTATTTAAAGCCAAAAACTTAAGAATAAATAAGCATACATAAATTTTTTGCCAATCATCCAAACATAATGAGATAAATTTTGCACTTTTAGACAGAATAATTGAATTTTAAATTTTCCTTCCCCACTGTGTTTCTCTGGGAACTGCTCTTTTGTAGAGCTACACATTATACAACTGATAAGAGAATTCTACGAGCCAGACCATTTAACCGAGAACTACTAAAAACGGAAAATACACATTTTTGGGAGTAGAAATATGGCCTTAATGTGATAATTTCAAATTTTTATCAGAAATTTAATTAATTAAAAATGAAACAAATTTTTGATGTTTTTGTCATTTTTTCAGCAATAATAATAGGAAAAGATGGTTTTAAAATAACCCAAAAATACATAATCTTTTCAATTGTGCCATATTTTGTAATATATTTTTTCTGCGTTTTAATTATTTTAAAAAAATATTTTAAACGTTTCGTAACAATATTAACTGCATTTTGCGACTGCTTATTTAAACCAATTGAATTTTTTAAATATCTATCTGTACATAGTATAAAATGAAGTCTCCTGAAAGCGTCTGTATGTTGGAATCACAAAAACTGAAGAAATAGTAAACGGATATTGGAGATATTTACATCATTTTGTAGATCCTTTATTAGGGAAGGTTTTAGAGCATAAAAATCATATTAAAATAAAAAAAGGAATTTTATAAATGCGATTTTAATTTTGCAGTTATCAGCACATATGCGTAAACAACAAGAGCTGTTAAATTCGATGCATTTCTTTGTTTACGTCTGATTTTAAACAGTGATTAAAATCTCATTATACCCAAAAGAAGGAAATGCAGCCTTGGCGGGAACACATTAAAAGTAAAAAAAACTTCGTTTGTAGAGTGCTTACGAAAATGAAGAGGAAAGAAACGTTGACTTAGCGAATATCAGAAAAATAAGGCCCACACTTAGGAAAGGAGAATATTTTGATGAGAGAAATAACCATCTTGCTTTAAATCGCACTGCAACTGAATTGCGGAGATCGAATGAATCTCTTGATTAGCGAAATGATTGCCTGTGTTTTGTCTACATACTTATCCTATTTTTATCTTTGTAACAGTCTAAATATTTCTGAATGTTTGCCATAAAAATTGTTTTGTAGCTATTTTTGATAATTTCTAAATATATTTTGGTGTTTGTTTGATGTTATATAACATGCCTCTATGTCATATCGTGTGGGGGCTGAATTTAAGTTTATAGCTAATTTTTCTTCTTCGATGCTATGCTGGGGCAACGCCGTTCGGGTACTGTTAGTTAAGCTATAATACGGAAGGCATTTATTTTTAAATTCCACCTTAATATTTGAGGAGACTGAAAAACTGAAAATGCATTGAATCAGTTTACTACAAATTTCTGTAGCGTATATTCCACGAAATAAAGGAGGAAATGAAAATCTTAGTTTCTAATTTATTCAGTCCGAACTTTGCATATAGCATTTGGCCCATACACTTAACCATGTTTAAATCTAACTCTTTTCTACTATTTTTGATTCCGGAACTCATAAATATTCAAGTAAATGGAACAGAAATTATAATCACGTGACAAATGTAAAGCCACACGTCAGCTGTATGCATTTTATCATATACTGTTCTACATCGCCTTTTTTTCCTTGCCAGCCTCACAATGAATTCTCTAGTTTAACTCATCCAGAATAATAGACTTAGATTGCCACGTAACTCAGTTTCGTGTTGTTGCCATTTCATATCTAATAATAAAAGATAGATTATTTTACCAGGGGTTTCTAGATTTGTCATATATATTGCATTTGAGGATTTAAACATACTCCTTAAAAAATTTGCCTTCGAAATGATGATTAGAATTTTAATTTATTAAAATAAATTCTAACAATTCGTTTTTGTTAGAGATAGATTTCTAAAATACTACTGAATAAATATTATTTTTATACTGAATTTTTGGCATACCTATTTAACTGTCATCCATTTGCTTTAATTTTAATAAATTTTTAAAATAATTTCAAGCCTAATTTGTAACATAACTTTTAATTGCTGAAATGAAATTTAAACAATTTACGTTGTTTATAAATATTTTAATGCTTTTTTTGTCTTCCGTATTCAAAAATCTATGGTAATATCTTAATGGATTTTATTTAACTTTTTATTATTTCATCAACTTTTCGATCTTCACAAAATAGTTCAGCTCCAAATATTTATCTCGAGGCCAGTTTCCTCCCCCTCCCGGAAATGCAGTTGAAACTGGTTTGAAATGATCACGTTTCTATTATATTACGTAATCCTCAACTTCGTAGAAAAACCTGTTTTTATGAGGGGTTTTTTTCTGTTTCAAAACCGTTTGATATTGGTTTTATTTTATTTTTTTACCAGCTAGAAAATTTGAACATTTTAAAAAAAATTATATATATATTATTTTCTATACCTCTCCTTTTCTGAGTTCTAGTTAGTTGAAAATAAAAATAAAATGTTCAGTGCTGATGAAAGCAGGTAAAAAATAAAAAGAGTAGAAATTATGCACGGAATTCCAGTTATATTTTGATAAGCTGGGTTTTTTTTTCTATGCTTTCTAGAAATATCCAAACTGCGTCATTTAAATCATTTATACAAATTCGTTATTCCGTATTTCCTGTTCAGAAATGAAAATGTTTTTTTCAATGATTATTTTTTATATCGTATTAAGTTTCACTACTGAAGGAGCAGAATATAGTGAGGCGCCATTTCAAAAATACAGTGTCGTGCTGACTCAAGAAAAGCTCAGAAATTTTCAAAGCGAAATATTCCCCATGGTGATGTTTGGCGAAAAATTCCTGTGTGAACTGCCAAATGAAGAAGAAATACTTTTTGCTCGAAATATCATCTATCCAGACATCAGTGTCTTAACTGAAAGAATCAACTCTATGCCTTGTCTGCAGTGGAGACAAATGCAATGGACATACGTCGTGTGTCCACAATTCATCTACCAAATAAACAACCACAATTTTTCTCGCAATATACTGGGTATGCAATATACTGATAGTTATAAAAACAAGAATTTGCAAGGATTTTGGGGTAAAGGCGAACAAACTTTCCATACGCGATACTTCACTGGAGAGGATAAATGTGGTGCATCTAAGGAAGTAGTCCGAACTATTGTCTGGTATATCTGCAGACAATCTAAAGAAGAAAGTATAGTTTACCTGCAACAAATATCCTCATGCTTGTATGAAATTCGCATCTTTACACCTAGAGTTTGTTCTGGATTCAATTTTGAAAGCTCAAACGGCCATGAACTTCGCTGTTATGCGGAAAAGGACGCCTTGGCGTTGATTATGGCGAACAAAGACAATAGGGAATCGCCAAGGTACAGCTTAAACTATGATATCTTAGATTCAGCCAAAGTCGTCAGAGGCGATATTTTTTTCGTGATAGATGCCAACATCAAAGTCAATAAAGAATCCAGTAAAGAAAAATCGCCAAGTTTGAATGCGGAAGAAATTTGTGCGAAGAAATCTGAATATAGGGCAGATGAAATAATGAGTGCTTCCATGGGAGTGCCGTTTAACTTTAGTGTGGATCCTCACAGCGAATTCGGAAGTATGGAATTGATTTGGAACGTGGTGAATCTATTGCATCAGGATAGATTTTATAAAAATAGAGTTTTCAATTTATTTCCTTTTCACAGTATGGCTGAAAATCTGAAGGAAATGATTAATTCTTTGAAAAAAGACAAAAAGAAAAGAGCATAACTCAGGAACGAATGATATCAATATTTTGGTATTTTTCAATAATTTCGACAACAATTAAAACGCTATTTTTGTTCGAAAATATGCTCTCCACACATTTTGACTGCTATCTAGTTAAGGGTAAAGAGCATTTAAAGTATCCAAAACGCGTGATACCAGACAAGGAGATTCATAGAAAATATAGTTGAAATCTATTTGGTTGAAATGTTTTTATGAAAGCGTTTTATCTTGCACCTTCCTCTTACCTAGGATGCCAAAAATGTTCAGTTATCAAAGTACATGCTTAATTCAAGGAAGCAAAACATTAGTTTTAGTTGGCAAATCATTAGCAGGGTTACTAGAAGAATTAGACAGCCAGCTTGTTTAGATTATTATACTAGCAACAAATTCAAAGGGTACGTTATAATATATTTCAACCACTTTTTTGTTGCATTTTTTTCTTTTTCTAAATATATCACTATTTATTTCAGATTATTAAAAAAATAAAGAAGCTATTACTTGTCTTAAGCACTTAACTGTTTTATTTTCTTTACTATCTAATAAGATGGCACTTTCTATTTTAGGAATATTTTCTTATTTTGTTTCGAATGAAAATCCATTGGAACACATGACTTATATATGAATTCGGAGTAATTTTCATATTGAATTATAATCATTATGAATGGATAACTTACAGCTATCAAAATTCAATAAATCTATGCACGTACGGCATATGGACAAAACTGTTAAGCAGTTTTAAAAAATTTAACATTGAAAATAGCATGGGATTGAATATCTTAATGGATAAGCTCGATTTTAAACCTAAGACTTTTAAAAAAATAAATAACAGCATATTAAAATTCAAAATTTAATTTTGAACTTTTAATTATTAAACATTTCAAATTTAATTCTTTTTATCATTAGTAATATCTTCTTTCTTACTTATCATTTGCTTTTAGAATATCTCTTGTATATCATTTTTTTCTCATCCAATAGTTTTTTGTATTTTATATCATTAGTTAGTATTTTATATCATTAGTAGTTCTATCTTTTATGCCATTAGTAGTTTTATCATTGGTAATATATTCATTCTTACTTATAAATGATAATTCTTATTTATCATTGGTAATATCTTCGTTTTTACTTATCATCATTTGCTTTTAAAATACAATTTGCTTTTAGAGTATTTCTTTTAGATCATTTTTTTCTCATCTAATAGTATTGTTTGGCTGTACTAACCCATAAATTCAAGAAGCATGGATACTTCATGTTGTCAATCTTGCTGACTAAAAAAAATGATAAAACAATTTCATGCATAGGAAAATTATCCTTTAATTTGTGCAATTATCTTAAGTTTTGGTACTATATTACTTTCCTTCATCACAGAGTTTTTTGTGTGATCCAAAAATAATGTTATTTCTTCCTTTTTCCCATGTTATTCTTCTTTTGATGAACAGATTATACTTTAAAATTTCAATTAATTTCTAATTTAGTTCCATATAATCTCAAAAAAAGGAATCTGAAAGTCAAGAACTGTTTTAATATTCGAAACCAGTACAGTAAAAGACAGTTAAAATCAATTAAAATATTTAAAGCGCTTAATTTAAAAAAATTATATGATTTTAATTGTCTACATGTAAATCTTTTTCTATTATAAAGTTAAGATCCATGATAAAATTAAAGTAGATTCCATAATAAAAATGTGTTAAGTCATTCCTCATTTTTGTTACAAGTATAAAAATAAGACCCTTAGGTTCTCTAATAACAAAAGATTGTTTTGTTTTAATTCCAGCCAGAACCTTCGAATAAAGGTTGTGTTCTTCTTTCCTGACTGTCTTACAATAGAACACAAAGAACATTTCCCCCCAAAGTATACACCTGTTTTATTCAATAATATAGAAATATTTTATTAGAAGAAAATTTCATCCGTGTTTACTCAAAGCATAAGGACACTAAGGTTTATGGCTTTGCTCTCAAGACCGGGACTTATTTTTCGCACTTTCTCCCAAAGGTACGTCATAAAACAATATTTTTCTTGCGAAAAAGCATTGTTTTAACTTCTCCTGCGAGTACAAACAACTTCGTTACAAAAATTAGATTCTGAACTGGCTTCAGCACTTCGTCGTGAAATAAAATACAACTTAGAGCTCAATAAATGAAAAGTTTACAAAGAGAATAAAGAACAAAGTCTAAACGGTTATTATTATTAAAGGAAATTGTTTGAAATTCTTATCTCATATGTCAACGCCTTTAGTTTTCCTACTTTTTTTCTCAGAGATTTAAAAGATGAACTATTTTTAAAGAGATTTTATAAATACAAATATATTATTTAAGAAAATATGCATTTTCTTCATAAACAATAATAAATAAATCATTGTCACATTTTTCATATATAAAAGAATAATTTATTACTAATTTAAAATTTATATGAGAAGCAGGTGTCATTTTCTTATTAACAATATTAAATTTGTCATTTTGATTAATAGGTTAAATTTATGTGTAAAAAACAGAAAATATATCTATATGTTTATTTGTCATAAGTTGTTTGAAGTTCATTAAAACGATGGAAACTTAATTTTCTTCAACAAATTATTTTTTCATTGATAATTGTATTTTAAGAAGTTTTGATATGGAGATGTATATTTAATATGGGTATCTTAAATATCAAATTCCATAAGACTTTCTTTAAAGCGAAATAAAATGTAAACATATCAATCTGGGCTGAATTTCTAAGTCAATTCTGCTATTTCCCACTTTCAATTATTATTTTTAAGATACGTAATTAAATAATCAGAATTTAACTAAACTTCCATGTAATTGCTCAGTTTCTGCCAGTACCTTCTGATATAATTATAAGTTATTATTTTAGCATTTATTTATCATCTCAAAGAAAAAACAATCATCTATCAATTTAATTATTGTACTATTTTATTTTGTTTAATTTTCCAATTAATGATATTTGTTCCAATGTGTGAGATTCTTCTAATTATTAAATACTGTTTGCATGCAAATACCGTAAATATGCATTTTTCTCCCACCGTTAGACTTTTTTATAAAGAACAGAAAGAAATTTCTCTTGTCTCTTTGTAATTGTGGTGCAACGGATAGCAAAAACCTTTTATTATTGAACTTGGAAGTTGTGTAACAACTCAACTCTACCTTGTGTATTGACTGGTGTTCGAAAGACTGGATATACCTTTAAGCGTTACTTCCGTTATCTCCGATAGTTTTATTTAAATGTTTTAAATGAAAATTAACTGTAAATATTAAATGTTTATGTATATTGAAACACCCCACATAATGATGAATCAAAAATTTAATTCTAAAAGTTGCTAAACTCGTGTCAGATGATTTAAAATACAGACAGAAAAAAATGGGCTGCTGGTTAAGGGGTGGGGGAAGATCAGCTGATATTTTAGAGGAAGAACAAAAATGAACGCAAAAGCTGAAACGAAAAACTGCTTCAAATAACATTAAAATTTTATGCTATAAATATTTAAAATTGAAAATAATTCCTACGCTGAATAACGCCAGCTATATGAATTAGTTTCAACATAAGGGCACTCTTATGCAGAATTTTTATTTTTTCATTTTTCCTATTTCAATTATAGAAATCAATAGTGATTTCAAATATATATATTCAATATTGTCAAATTTATATTAATTCACGACGTTTTGATTCCCTTGAAGTTAAATAGTGACCTGATCGAATAAAAAATAATCTTTAATATTTAAATATTTAATAATTCCATTCGAAACTTGCATAGACACGCTATCTATGGTTTGCATTCGGTAACTAACCAGAAGGTACCAGACGATTTTTCAATTTTGGTCCATGAAATATTAGTTGAGTCTTTTCTAATCTAGTTTAAAATCAATACCAGTGTTGTTGTTCTTTGTTCTCTATTGCACATAAATTGAATGCTTTAAAAAATTATATTCTATATACTGTAGCCATTTTTTAACTAAAAGCATGCGTTCTATATACAAGTAACCAGATCTAATCATAGTCCAATGCCCTATATTTAAACCGTTGGACACAAGCATACGAATTAATATCCTTTTCATGACCTGAAGAATTTTATTATTTGAGTTTTTTAAAAATTAATTCCCTCGCAGAAAAAAAATCTATTGATTGAAGTCTGAATTTTCAATGATGCAACTTTTGAGGTGATCTTAAATTATATAAATCTAATAAGATTTGTCGTTGTTGTTACTTATGGCACTTGCCGTGGACATGCCCCGCTGATACATCAGCAGATTTTCAGCCGTGGATATACTAAGATATAATAAGATTTAAATCTAACGGTTAATAACTATGCCAGTTTTATTACAGAAGTGTGGAATGTTTCTGTTAAAAATTTTAATGTGTTGAAAAGAGTTTACTAAATATGATTAATAGAACAAAGAAATTATGTAAAAATGTTATTTTAGCAATATATTTATTTGTTAAACATGAAGTATAAATTTTTTTTGCCTTAAAAAGGATTTATTTTTTAATTAAAAATACATAGTGATAAGGAATTGCTTCATACCATTTAGAACAACATAGCATTTATAAGTATAATATTTTGCTTTATTGAAGAAGACCTAGTACTAAATTCAAGGACTTTTGTTAATCATGCATTTAAATATATTCATTATTTTCTTTTAAAATCAATTTAGAAAATACGACGATTTTTTTTTCATTTTTCATATTTTTCGCTTGTTATCTTTTTTAAAATGGTATGTGCAAAGTAGGAAAATACTTCCCATACATGAAAATAAAAGAATATTTCATAAAAAATAAACTAAAGAAAAATAGAATTGCATTTATAATTGTACCATTTAATAGAATTCTATTTTAAAATGCTTTAGAAAATAAAGTATTGACCTCTAATATCGGAATTATGAAATCATATTGTCAAAACTTCAATGAAACAAATAATTACGGATGTTTTTTTTAAATTTTTTATCTATTTCAATGGACAAATTATGCACAAAATGAGCAAACGATATTATCATAAATGAATTCATTATGGCAGTACATAATAAAGTAGAAAAAAACAGGGTTTTTTAATTCCTTTTCATTCTCATTTTTTTTATTAGATACATTGTATTCTTTCGTGGTCAAAAGATATATTCAAAAGCAAAAATATTATTCGATGCTATGAAAAATCACAAAATATTTTTTCCTTACTTCCTTCAGCCAGAATATTTAAACAGCTATGAAGAATACTTAGAAATTTATTCTGCCGATGTATCATTCTGAGAAAGACGTAGCTGACAGAAATTAAAACTTTTTCGTGTTCTTTAAGAATCAACTTTCTCTATTTTACAATCAATGAAAAGATGCTAGAGAGAAAAAGATTTTTAAAAGGCATCTAAAGAAATGCTTATGAAGAACTAAAAAAGAAATTCTAGAAATAACTGAAAAATGTCTTGAATTTATTTAGAAAAAAATTCTATTTCTTAACCTTTGACTTTGAAAAGTGATATTTGGAATATAGTGGTAAAAAAATATGGACGTAGTAAGAGAATTTTATATACATTTCTGGGAATAAAAAAAGACCCTCAAAGAAGGAAAATATGTATTATAAGAATATCCCCTTACTGTACCCTCTGCCCTTTCCGATTTTTTCCAAATATATAATAAAAGCTTTTCGGTATTACTAAAGTTGGTATTTTTAGAAGAAAATACTGAGCAAAAACCTGAGACTTCAAAAATTGATATTATTAGATAAATTTTAATGCTTTGTATAGCTACTTAGACTGCCTATAAAATATTTATAATTATATTATTATGTGAAAACATGATGTTGTTTAGGTTTCAGGGATTTGAAGCTCCAAAATGCACAAGCAGAAAATTTGCTATTTGTTAATTTTTGAGCATGAATTCTTCGGTTTAAAAATTCTTTAGAAATGATAAAAAAATTGTCACATTTGGCAATTTATTGCCAACTAGAAGTTACAATTTGGCGCAAATGTCCGCAATGTATCCGATTATCCTGTCTGACCAATAAAGGGAAAGGTGGTAAGAAGTTATTCCAAAGAAGCACAGAGAAGAAAATGAGAATGAACGTGAAACAGCTAGTTATCAAGAACAGTTAAAAATTAATTAAAGCTAGAAACAGTTGAAAATTAATTAAAGCTAGAAACAGTTGAAAATTAATGAAATTTAGACAAAAGAATTATGTAGAAATTGAGTTGTCATGTTTGAAGATATAGGTTTTTGGACTTTAAAACTGAGATAAAATCATTTTTGTACGTGAATATTTTCTGAAGTTATCTTGAAAGAGCATCAAAATCTTGTTTAATTCTTAATTAAAATTGTATTTAAAGTTTGAAAAGTAACATCCTCAATACGGAACATTTCTGTTCTCAAAAGTACAATCCATGTGAAATGAAATTGTATGGCTATAGGTCAAACGGTCTGACTGGTGCATTGTCAAAGCAAAGACAGACATTATTAGTAGCGATAAATAAATGTGAACTTTCTACCATCAACTTCTTTCTAACTTCTGCAAAAAATGGCTCGATTCGATCTTTATAGTGTAGTAAAGAAATATGAGTACATATTTTGATGTTGACCTTTTAATTAATTGGATCCAAAATTTGAGATCGATCTACTATATAACGGAAGTATAAAATACAAGTACAGACAAAATTCCATTCTTCAAGTTAAATGAATTTTGAAATCAACATATTTAAAAAACCGAAAAATATCCTTAATAACTCTTTAAAAAAATCGGTTCCAAAATGTGATGCAATATCATTAAAGTATAAAATACAAATTAATTTTCAATCTTTTCAATTATGTTAAGTTTTTATTTGTGGTACACGTTTTAAGCTAATACATTTTCAAAGCCGAAATATACCCTTACGAATCCTTAAGAGATTGATTCCAAAATTCGATGCAATATCTTCAAGGTGTAAAATACAAATACAAACAAAATTTCCATCTTTTAAATTATATTAAGTTTGTATTTGTGAAACACATTTTAAGCAAACGCATTTACAAACTTTACGAAGGCTCCAAAATTTGATTCAAATCTGCAATATCACCAAAATATAAGATGGAAACACAATCCAATTTTCATTCTTTCAAATAAGAGAGTTTTAAAACTTTTTGAAAAGTATTATTTTTAAAAAAAGTTCACTTTCAATAACGCATAGGTGAAGTTAATGCCCAGAAAATAAAATATTTGACAGCTGAAATTTGTTTCTATCTTTAGTGTCCTCTCTGAAGGAGAGACAAACATGTTTAATTGCCTCTCAACCTCAAGGGGTTTTGAGTATTCTGCAAAGCTCTTCCATGACCCCTGCTGCCGTTTGTTACCCCTCGTTTATATTGGCAGCATGAAGCACGTTTACCGTCCCCTTTTCTTCAAAGGACTGAAAATTATGTGCAGCTGTGTTGGTAATAGAAAATAATGCTTACAAACAACTCTGTAATCCTACACTCTGCCATAATATTTTGCTGGATGGGAAAAGGACACCCGGGCTGATCCATTCCTCCAAAAATGGGTTTAGAAGCAGTTAGTCATCTCCTTTGAAAGTTTCAAAAAAAGCTGGCCACCGTCCTTTCGTCGATAAAATCTTACATGCCTCCAGATTTCATTTACCACCACGACATGTATTTGAAAAATATTGAATTTTGACAAAGAAATCAGATTCAAAAGTGTATTAACATATATCAAGATCTGCGGAAAATATTACTTCAAATAGCCCATACTACATTTGTTAAATATCTACTACGGAGAAAAGCATGATATACCTTTGAATCTAAGCATTAAGAAATTCAAATAGTCTATACTCAATAAAGTATGTCATAGGAAAGATGAGGTACGTTTTCAAAAGCAGCAGAAAACTGAAAGGGTCGTTCGGATATTTCGAGGAAACAGAATAAGTTTTGTTGAAAAAGAATTAAAAACAAATTTAGGTATATGCTGGAAAATTGTAAAAAAAATAGAGCAGTTTTATTTTAACAATTCCACTTAAATAAATTCAGGTTTGTGATATTTTTTTCTAATTTATCGCAATTATAAAAAGAATTAATTTTTATGAAATGCTTTTATTATCATTGGGCTACAATATTGTGTGTGTGTAATTTGAATTCGCTCACATTTTGAGACATCCTCAAATTTAGAGAAAAGACCAGATATCAAATATATTTATAACTTGATAATTTTTGAATTAACTTGGTCACAGACAACTATTATTCAAGTCAGCGGGAATATTTTTCACTTGACCAACTCATGCATCTAGCTAATAAATCGACACATTGAAAATGTGCATCCTGTGAACATATCAGGAAGGTAGCAAAGGAACAGAAAGGCTGTTCCTCCAAAGTCACGGCAAATATCCAAGAGAGAGTCCCTTTTGAGTGAGTTTCGTAATATAATGAAAAAGAGTATGCATGTTTTATCTCTTCTTTTCAAGTCAGTTTCCCAATTTTCATAATCTGTTGTTGTTGTTACTTATGATACTTGATCATGGACAAGCCTTCTACTAATACAGCAGCATATTTAAACCGAAAGGAGCGTCTCTTGTTTTTGAAGCAGCGCCTACTAGGACCAAGAGTACGACTTAGCTACACACTCACCTCATTTACTTGCGCAGCCCCTTTTTACAGGGGGGAACAGTCACACATCTCACAAATAGCACACAGATGTACAACCATGTCCGAACCAGGACTCTCAGAACACAAGGATGACGCGCTACCTCTGTGCCAGAAAGCCGGCAGTTTTCATAACCTAATGCAAGATGGCCATTTTTTCTTTACCAGCGTCTTTATGGTTTTCATATTCTTATAAACACGCAGACAACGGTTAGTCTATCAATGAACTTGACCAAAAGTTTTATAGACATTTATATTTTGGATCATAAAATTACGTACTAAACTTCATTCATGTATTATTTGACAGCGTATTCTAAAACACTCCACCCTTTTGCGCATGCGTAAGAATGGATTCATTTCGCCAAAATAGGGGTGAGAGGACAGTTAAAGGAGGTAATGTTTATATTTAAGAATAAGGTAAATTCCGATTAATCTATTAAAATGAAATAATAGAATCAGAAATGACAAGATAATTCATGCAAATGAAAAAAGAATTGTAAGAAGAAATAAGGGCGAAAATCAAGGTCAAACAATGTCGAAGAATATCGAAAGTCTTGCTCTTATACTTCCGCGTCTCATCCCTTGGTGATATAGAATTGTCGAAAAGTGGTCGTTTCAGGATACTGAAACGAACAGTAGTTTTGTGAATTTTTGAGTTATCGTGTTCATACGCATTCAGTAGTTCTCCTACAAAACGGATGAAAATAAATTTCATCCTTTCCCACAATGGGTCCTATAGAAGTTGAAGAAAACCTACAAAATTGGTATTAGGATTAAGTGTTAAATTTCATTCCGCTACTCTTAATATTTTTTGAATCATCATAATTGTAGATACACAGACTAAAATATATAATTGCAACTACATGTTTTCAGGGTCAAGGATGTCTGAAAGGTGGAGATACTTCGAAATCTTGAATTCGAATTTTTTACCTATTATAATACTTTTTCTAGCATTTAATACTTTAATTAAAGATACTTTAGTTTTAAAAATTAAGATTCGTTCAATAGAGTCGAATTCTTGTATTAAAAAGCCAAAGAATTGCTCAGTAGATTCGAATTATTGCATTATAAATTCAAAAATTCGAACAGCAGAGTCGAATTTTGGTGTCGCCAAAATGTTCTGTGAATTTTATTTTGTATCTAACTATTCCTTGTTTTACAATGAGTTATGAAATGATATCCAGAGCAGAAAAGTTGAAAATATATTTCTTCCCCTGACTAAAAATATTTGGCAAAAATGCGTCATATTTTCTATAAAAGAATGGGAAGATTGTATGATTGCTTTTTCAGTACCTCATTTTATACGAAAAAGAATCAGGAACGCCTTCAATAAATACAGTTTTTTTTAAAGCAAACCTATCCTTGGTTATGGCTACAGTTTTCTGGTTTAGATCCAGAATTGAAGATGGTCACTTCATGTTTCATTTGATACAAAATTCAAATTATTTCCTTCATAATCTTGTTATTCCATTTTTACCTTTTGTTCGCAGAATTACATTCGATAATATGAATCATATTCTATTATACGAATAAATGATAGGGCTTCTAAAATGGAAATTATTGCTAATGCATAAAAAAGAGCTACTATGGGTGCTGTCACAGTAATGAAAAATGAATGATTTAATTTAACTTTCCTTAAGAAAGAATTCCAATCTGCAGTGTCGTAACATAGTAGTGATTTCGAAGATAATGATAATGAATATGTAAAACAACCTGTAGAAACAACTGCAGCTTTCTCTTTTTGAAATAAATTTTGGGGAACTGTATGACTTATTTCAAAAGTATTGCATTAAAAAGGAATAAATATTTAATTTCTTGAGAAATTTGTAATGATTAATGGAAATTTCATAATTCTATTCCAATTAATTTTTTAAATTAATATGTTTTCACCCATAATTCAATCTGCAAAGTAAAAAGTATATAAATAATTACCTATTTTCTGCAATTAATTATAAATTTTAAAGCTTAAATAATTTTCTTGAAACAGAATTTAAAATTTCCAAAATATCCTATATATTAAAAGATTAATAAATTACCATGTAAGAATATCTGAATTCTCTTAAGAACTTTTATTATACATTATTGGAAACCACTTTACATTTTAACAGAACAGATATTAGATAATAATTTTTTAAGAATTTTTTTATTTTATTCTAAATAAAGTAATTTAAGAAACAGGGAAATGTATGTTGAGTTATACGTCAGAATTCATTATCAAATGCTTAGAATCAATTTTAAAAAACGTTAATTAAAAATGCTTTGAGCTCTTAATGCAATTTATTGCATTCTTCAAGGTGCATTTTAAATGAAATCTATTATTTTTTGAAATTCTTTTCATGAAATCATTTGTGAAACAACATATATAGGAAGAGGCGTTTTACTTCTACTTTTTTAAATAAAAATCGCCTGATGTATATATTTTTTCAAATAATTTAATAAATATTATTCTTTTTTCTTCTTATTTCCCTTTGAAAATGTTCCAAGTTTCGAAAGAGAAACGAACTAAAAATTCATGCTTTAATATTCAGTGAAATTTTACAAAAATCTTTTTATTCCCTATAGATATTAGGATTTAAATCTTGACAAAAACAATTCGAAGATGTTTCTATGGCAACACGAATAATTATGAACGCTTATTAAGAGAAAGAGGCAAAACTTCCTGAATCAACAAATTCTTTATTTGCATGATTGGCTCAGTTTTAGTAAAAGGATACATATCTTTACTCAGGAAAGTAAATAAATTTATGGTTATTAAATTTAAAATGGAGTTTTAAAAATCGAAATCAATTGTGGAATTTATTCTAAGTCATATTTTTCTTTTCAACTTTTTGAACAAGAATAATTTAACTTCACTTAATAAAAAAAATAGCATTGGTAAACAGAATATGTTAGGAATTGTAAGAAAGATAATATTTCAAGTCATTTTCTGTTTTAATTTCTATTTCTTTTATCTTTTGTTTTCAATTTAAGGATTTCATAATTTACTTTTCATTTCATAATTTATTCTTCTTAAAAATTAATGAAATGGAATTACGCGACATCTCGATTACTAGCAATGATATCTGACATCCAATTGTAAGTTATTTGTTAGTTTCTGGGGCATTTAATTGTAAGTTGCTGTGATCTTATGATCTTTTATTCCTTTGCTTTCTCATGTACAAAAACAAAATATAATAATTAACCTTCTCTGAAAAAATTTGAATTCCATATTTAGATGAATCTCTACATTTTAAGCTTCTTAAGTTTGGAAAACGCATTTTTTAAAATTATAGATGTTCGTCTGTCTGTGAACTCGGCAACTGAAAACATTGAAGTTGGCGAATGAAATTTAATTTACAAACTTGAATGCAATTGTAAATTTCTATGAAGTTATAAATAAATTCATTCACAAGATATCTGTCCTATTGTTCGAATCAAAATGGTATCTATAACAGCGAAAACGGTACGAGATTAGAGGGATAAACTATGATAAATGTATCATCTTAACTGTAGTTTTGTATCAAATCCGTTATTGGTTGACCATCTATTTCACATTTACATGTATGTGTTTTCACATACAAGTAAATGTGATAAAATAAAAACACAATGACTTTTGGATACGATATTATACTGTGATGATAGTTTCATAAACCGTTTAACAACCTCCAGACTTGAATGATCACTTTTGTCTAGTGGTTTAGTTACTCTGCTACGAATTCTACTGTTGCAAGTTCGGTCTAATACCATCACCCACAATACAATGATTCTTGTATATGATACTATGGCTACAATTCTGGTACTATGTCAAAATTTGGTTTTAATCCCTCTGGCGGGTAAAATAATTTCTGGTACTTTTTGTCCTGATTAATGACGAAAAGTAACATGTTAGCTCAGTAAAAAAAAACCTCGACTCCCTCCAGAGATAGATATTTTGTTATTATACCTTGCCAATGATATGCAGTTTATACATATGCGCCAGCTTTTAATTTTTTTTTACTGTTTTTGGAAGAACTTAACTCCCATGTGTGAAAATAAAAACTGTGCCCTCTTAGTGATCATTGTAATTGCCACACTTTTATATGAGAATGTAAATAGTCAGTCAGAGAGATTAATATGCAGAGATTAATATGAACCATTAATAGGCAGTATGTGAGAAAGTTAGCATATTTTATAACATATTTATTATATAATATATTTATATTTTTCTTATAATATAAATATATTATATAATAATATCTTCTTATAGAACCTGCGGTGAATGCTTCAAGGTGACCATTTCCTCATGTTTCTTTAATAATATGTGTCAGGAATCACAAAATTAAATTGGGATAGCTCATTATGACATCTATGATGTAAGATTGAATTATTCCATTAGTGTTTTTCTGTCTCTCGGTGAAGCTAATTCAAAAGCTGCCTCCAGATGAATGTAACTTCACAATCTTTCCGTGGCCTTTTATAATTTTCTCTTTATTTATCTCTGAATATAGTTTCGAGGCATCTATAAAATAACCATTAGATAACACATGTTTGATATAATCTCGTGTATTAATTTCCTTTCTGCTTGGAATGTCCATCGCACAGACTTTATTTAGTCAACAGGACTCACTGCGGTTGATAAACCAATTCAAAAATGGCATAATGGAGAAAGATTTATGGACGAATTCTCAACGTTACAGTTTTTAGTCGAGTAACATAGCCACTAGCCAAAAGTAATTAGTAATTATCTTACTTATGAAGCCATCACCACATTTTCTCCCACCAATGAGTCGGTGGGGAGACGAACGACGCATTTTACAGCAAGCGTATAGCGAGCGTGTGTGAGTTATTATTTTTAATGCACCTGACGACTTTTTCTCGCAGTAGAGGGCGCTACTTTAGTTATACGAAAGTTGCTTATTGAAGGTCGCTGGTCACAGTTGCAGCGAAGGGTTGAGGCCCGAACTCTCAACATTATGTTTTGTAGCCGAGTAATATAGTCACTAGACAAAAGAAATAATTAGTGTCTGGAGGTTGTTATCTGGATATCCCCACAACATATTCAGAAGCAGTTATAAGCTATCACCACAGCATATTGTAATGAAAAATGATAGCTTTGACAAAATTTCAAGATAGACAGTTATATTACAATTTTCAAAAGAGACGACTTAAAAATGTAAGATCCAAAATTCAAAGAAAAGAATCTATCCCTTTAAAAGTTTGAGAATTTTCGAAACGTATTAAGGTGGAAGGAAATGAATGCTCTAACATGGTACCTGTCCCTTCCATATTACAAGGATGCGAATAAAAACCAATACCGCGCTTTTGATTTTCCGAAACTGAGGTTTTAGGAATTAGTTTATGGATTAATATTTTTATGTCCATAGAATTTCTAAGAAACAATGCTTTTACTCGTTACTCACAAAATAATGAATATAATCGTGCATATCACAACAGATAGACAGAGATATGACGTATTCTGAAACGGACGGCGTACTTTTCAAATAATCAAAGCATAACATGCTAAAGAAAAATATTGGTTCTAAACACTTATGCATTATTGCAATTACATTATACAACTAATTTACATCTTTACGGCACAAATTCAACTAGCAAGAATACGTGGTAATATCAATTGTGAATCAAATTTTAAAAAATCAGCATTTTTTTTTTACCCTTTGACATTAAAAGCAAATAGATAATGTTAACAAAAAAATGAAATAAATAATTCAAATATAAATGAAATTTTGATAGCTGTAATTATAAAAGAATCACGAAACCAATGTCACAAAAAACTTTATTTATTAAATTTGATTTCAGTTTTTGGCAAGGAGACATTTAAATGAGATTTTAAATGAGAATTTGAATTATTTTATGATAATTGGACACTTTTTCTGAGTAACAATAATAAAGATTAATCGTGTTTTTTCGTGAATAAAATCAAATTTGGTATTATTATAATACTTGATTTACCGACATCAGTGGTAATGTTCGTTGAATATTAAATTAAAGAAGCGTATGCGTCAGTGGAATTATTTTTTACCTTTCATTTCTTAGAATTAAAAATCTCGGGAAAAGAAACATGTTCTTCCGAAGTCGATCGTAATTATTCTAAAGGAATATAAAATAACCTTTTTTTACTTGCGTTAACATTTAAATTTGTACATTAGTTATTAAAGAAGAAATAATACTTCTACAGTTCATTTTCAAATGATTTATAATTCAATTACGAATAAGAGGTTAACGAATGTTAAAATTCAATTTCTGATAAAAGAGCTAATTTCGAAAACGATAGATTTTTTACAAGAACTTTTTTTTATAAAATAATTATTTTTGCAGACGATAAAATACTTTAAATAAGTTTCTTTTTTTTAAATTTAAAATCAAAAATATGTAATTACATAAAAAGAAGAAAATCATATTCATTTTTACTGCCGTTTCCAATTATTGTAGAGAAGAAGAAATGTTCAATTTAAAGCAATTAAGTTACAACCGAATTATATAACGGAATTCATTTTATCTGATACAAAGAAAAGGAGTAAAAAAAAAGGGTTAATGAAAAGGATGATTAACTGCTCCATGCTGCTGACAGTAATTGGATCTCTTGAATACAGTATTTCTTTTTACCTAGACTCCAGAACAATCTAAAATTAATTGCTCTTTGAAGGAAAAATATTGCCGCTTCATTTAATAAAATATTTCAGCTCAGTATTCTTAGTTTAAAGAATTTTTCACTTTAGAAAGTAGTACAGCCCCGAGGATCCACAGCGTTCTAAAATTTAATTATGGATCGGCTTATGATATGTATTCTAAAAGTCTTGATTCGACTATTTTTCACTAGAATTGACACAAAGCTTGAGATATCCGTAAAAAGGGTCTAATTACAAAATACCATTTTTCAATTCCCGTCGCTTGAAATTTAAAAATATCTCTGAAAAAGGGACGCAAATGGATATTTAAGTATTTTACCAATTTTATTTATTTTAATTTTGGCAGCATCACAAACACGGTAATCGTGTTATTTAAAAAGTCTCACGTTTTATTGAGATATAGTGGAGCTCACGTCTTTAAATGTAACAGGAAGACATCGATTTTGCTTTTTCTGTAATATTTTTTAAAACACAAATGATTAGATTAATTTTAAATTCATAGTTTGAAAGGAATGTTTTTTTTTCGAAATCCTTTCAAGTTTCAGTTATGAATGGTTTATAACGATTTTCAATAAACTGTTAGCTTAATATCTTTTTAATGATTTAAAGCATTCATTCATTGATGTATGTCTTATTACATCAATAAATCTAATAAAAAGACTGATATTTTACGAAAGAAAAATTCATATAACCATTTGGTCCAAAATTTAAACACTCATACAGATTATAGAATCGCATCAAATTTCGATTTTTTTCCATTCTATATAGTTAAAATTGTATTTAATTTTTAGAAAATGAAATTTTTTAAAATCCATTTTCTATCCAAGATTATTTTTCATATTTTATTTCTGAGAATGCAAAAGTATTTTAGAATAAATGTTTACGAAATATTTTATGAATAAGTTCAGTAAGTTTATTAAATAAATTTCGCTTTTCTAGTTCTTTATGTGCGCTTAGTCTCTCTTATTTTGTCGAATTTTAAGAACGTAAGTATCTTCTTATTCTGCACATAGAACAAATTAATTGGAAATGTACGACTGATTGCATCTGAAATGTTTATAAAATGTTTAATGAAAAAATAATTAATTTTGTCACAATAATACATAAAGAAAAGAAAAGTTCGTTCTACAGAACGTGTGTAAAACTTAACTTTTTAATTTAAAATTTAACTTTTTAAATAATAATAAAAATATTATTAATACTAACTCCCTATCAGTACTAGTATAATCTACTGAGGAGTTTTGTTGGAAAACAACTACTGTAAAAGAAATAAAGACAGACATTACACATATTAGTCTAAATCTCGCGTAGTCTGATAGAAATATTATATACATAGAATTTATGTAAGATATTACTCTATTAAATATACATTTTTTTTTCAGTTTTCCTTTTTATATAAGGATAAAGGCAAAGTGAAAAAATCTAGTTTATATTAAATTCTATTCCTTTTACAAATGTCAAACTAATCAATTTTTATAATTTATGTTGTTCTTGTTGTTACTAATGGCACTTGCCTATGGACAATTCCCCCTCTGATACAGCAGCAGATTTTAGACGAAAGGAGCGTCTCATGTTTTTGAAGCAGCGTCAACAAGGGCAAAGAGTACGACTTAGCTGCACTGCCCCTTTTTACAGGGGGTCACACATCTCACAGATAGCACACAGAAGAACAACCATTCCCAAACCGGGACTCGAACCCGGGATCGCCATTATAATTTATTCCTACATAAACGAATTTTTAGAATTAATTATATTTTTGATAAATTTTTTGTTCTTTAAATTGAATATAAACAAATCCTTTTGTTTAAATACAACGTTTTGATTTCTACAAAAAAATCTGAATACATTTTTTAACCATCTTCTAATGTTTCAGTCAATTTGAAAGAATGAAGTAAAAAAATGTACATAATTACTTTTTACAGTTCTCATAATCATCTGAATAATTGAATATTTTAAATTAAGAACAAAGTAAAGAAAAACATTAAGAATTTAAAAAAGAAATAACGTTGAAAATAAAAATTAATTTCCATTACTATTTTTCAGTTTACCCAAAGAATTCATAAAGGTGAAATAAAAATTATTCCATAACTAACAATTTAAAAGTTTGTATTTCCGGGGAACCAAAAAAGTTACCATTTATAACTTTCAAAACCAATAAAGACAAATTGATTTACTTTCTTTGATTTCCATTCCCAATTTGAGACGACTGGATAAATATTTTGGGAGTACTAAAATTTTTGATCAAGTTCAGACAAATATAACACCCAAGTTGGAATTCTCTTTATCAGCTTTCACATCTCGCACATTTCTTCCTTTATTAATGATCATAGACAAAGGTTAACGTAATACACTATTTCAAGATTTTTCCTTAATTGTTTGCTTATTTATACATGATTTCAAAATTTCTGCTCCCATAAAATTTTCTATAGACTGAATCTGGATTAGAAATTAAAACCAGTGGAAACTTTCTCTCAAATTTTTCATCACATACTGTGCAGTTAGCTTGTCATGACAGAAAATGCCTTACATAACATTGGCCTATAATAATTATGAAATAATAACTTTTTGGTGGGAATTTAGCATTTTTACTGAATGTATCATTTTATCATTGGCGTCGGTTTTGGCGATTAATACTTGTCATGCGATTATTAATAGCCAAAAATCAAATTTGTGTTTTAAACACGTTTTCCTCACCAGAATGGAAAAAAAATGACACAAAACCGTATTTATAATCACATATAAGTTCCAACCACTTTTGAAATCTTTCAATAATTCAGTTTATTACGCTTATTTTTGAAAGTACAGACTGGAAGATAGACAACCATTAGTTTGATAAGTGTCAATTTCAAAATTTAACAAGTGTTAAATCTGTGCACCGAATTTTATCTATCTACCTCTCTTCGTTTTGTAATTATCGATTTAATTTATAATCGAATACCCGTATTTCCCATGAACAGATTTCATAAAAATATGGAAATTTTTTGTGAAGACTGTGTGCCAAATTTCACTGATCCAGCTGAAATCGATTTTGAATTATCTTTATAAGAGACAGATAGACAGACGGACATTTTCTAAAAAATTGTTTTTCGAACTCTGAGAGGTTTAAAGGGTGAGGATTTGTCAGAATATCGAGGTTGAATTTTCATTCAATTACTAAATATAAAAACTCTATACTAAATATACAAGAAAGTAAAAAAAACACCATAATATTAATAAAAGGTGAATTATAGTTTTTAAGCAAGGAATTAATGGACAAAAATTTCTTTGGCTTGTTATCCATAGCAGCCATTACACCCAAACTTTCCAAACACAAATATTGTACAATATTTTATGACATTGATCAATATTCGCAATATTGTTTTATATTGTGGAATATTGTTTGATATGATATAATATCTCACAATATTGTTTCATATTGTGGAATATTGTTTGATATTATATAATATCTCACAATATTGTTTTATATTGTGGAATATTGTTTGATATTATATAATATCTCACAATATT
>JAOUZG010046798.1:1392238-1420418 GCA_026289955.1 Argiope argentata | reverse complement strand
TTATATTGTGGAATATTGTTTGATATTATATAATATCTCACAATATTATACAATATTGTGCAACAGGCTGTGCTACCTGGGTACTGATGCATTTCGATTAGAGATATATAAGGTTATAAAAATTTATTTTTTGAATTTGAAGTACTCAAATCAAATAAAAAAACATCGGTCATCACATAAATAAAAAGTCAAATAAGAATGCCTGAATACATTACTCATCTCGTATCATTTATTCTATATTCTGCAACAATACGTTCTTTAATATTAAATTTTATTTAAAAAAATTTCTCATTTCATTGCAATAAGGCCTCAGGTATGGTAGAAATACTCTGCTTTACAACAAAAACATTCCACTTTGTGTAAGATACCGCGAATTTGTTTTTACCATTCGCAAAATGCGATTCTTGCATCTCCTGATCGAGTTTAAATTCCCCAAAGTGTTTCCTTATTTCATGCCCGATGGATATCCAATAATCTGAAGGGAAATAATTCTTTGCCCGAACAATTTTACGACGTATTTGAAATCGTTTTATTTGCATTACGGGCTGGACAAAAAAAAAGCAGAATTCTATTGTAAATAAGCTCAAATTGATTCGAATGATTGCCCGCCAGAGTGATAAAAGCGACTATCCCGCTATTGTGTGGACACTCGACGCCAGTATTTCGATTTCGTGAAGTGGCAACTATTAAAGTCCCTCAGAAACGAGCTCGGAATTCTAATGGCAAATAATGAACCTCCATATGTCGGTCGGAATGGCGCTAAAAACATTCTATTATTCCCTCTTCTACAGAAATGCTGAGGTTTTGATGATGAAATGAAAAAAATCGGTTCAATCGAGGTACTTGGAATAAATTTGAAGCAGGTTTCTGCTTTAAATTGATCGGAAACATTTTTCCCTTCTTTTTTTGTGACAGTAATTCTATTTCTAGAAGCACCAGGGGAAAAGAATTATATGAAATATAATTTGCCGCTTATGAAGCTTCAATGTGTGAATTCTTACAGCTTTATGAATTATGATAAATTATTTATCGTTAGAATTTTAAATGTTGATAAAATAAAAACGATTCTTTTTCAACACAATATTTACGATTGATTTCATTTACGATAATTTTTCGATATTCGTTCTGATAAAAAAATAAAGAAATTCTATTGATATTTTTGAACATTTCTGTTTCGAATTAACTCATTGTTTATTAGATTGATTTTTTATTGCACTTATACAATTAATAATACTAATAATGAAAAAAAATTCACCCAAACTTTGGAATCATTTATTATTTCAATTTCAAATGATAGATTTTTCGATGAAATGTTCTAGATCCCTTTATTAAAGTTTTGCCTGAATATGCAATAATTCTTTGATAAATATTTATTTTAATTCTATTATTACTATTGTTAAAATCATTGTTAGCTTTCTTTCTTTCTAATAACAACAGTATGTCTACCTTTGTAAATTTATGTGATGCTTTTTTTATCAATTTTAATATTTATTGGCTTTTTAAAAGTTAGAAACAAAATCATTAATCTGTGAACCCTTTTTTTAAAACCTAAGAGTAAGTAAAATATTTTAATTTGAAAAATTTTACAGAAATAATCGAAATATGCATATGCATTGTGCATTCATAGATTTCATTCCAGGTAATTGTTCACAAAAAATAAATGCCTTTCTTTTTCACTATCATTAATTTTTCAATGCTAGTTATCGATATATCTCATAAATATTAACTATTTTCTAACAAGGGAAGACACGAGTTATAAAAATGAATTTGAAATTTAAATTGGAAAAATATTAATATACATTTAAAATGCATATTGAAATATTATAATCTAATTTAATGATTTTTCTGCCTTCTTTCTTTTTAAAAATGAATCTATGATTCAAAGAGGATTAATGGAAAGAATCATTTGGGAAATAACCATTTATTTTTGCATATAAAATATTTTATTAATTTAATTTGAATAGCTAAAAAATGATTTGAATAATAAAATTAAAAAGGGAGAAACAAGCTTCTAAGACCTGACTGACACCCATCATGCTGAGCGGTTACGCCACAACTACGTCTTTAAGTTGTTGCTCATTAGGGAATGAGCAGCAACTCATGAATGAATTATAGAATAGAAACTGCCAAAACTTCAAAGGTTTTTTTTTTTCAGAATTGGCTGCCTATTCCGCGTTAATATATTAACGAATAAACTTTCTAAAGGTTTACTACGATTATACTAAGTCTTAACTTGAATTTAATTTTTCACTCCGTAAATCGCTCCCCTTAATAAGATTTTTTGTTAGATTCTCAATATATTTTTAACGAATTCATGCCTTTGAAACAATACAACTATTAAATTTTCCCTATTGCAAAACTTTCGGGTGTTTTTTTTTCAATTCCTACTATCTTGTTAAAAATTTCGATCGTTAATAAAATACCTTTTATTCATCCACTCAAGTTCAAATACATTTTTTAAGAATTGGAGTAGATGACACTTGACCTTAATACTGTTTTTTAATATCAATAAATTAATTCGTTTAACTTTCTAATAATTAACTAAACACTAACTTTTCAGCCAAAAATTTTCATTTTCCACCGCCAAATGAATAAGACTTCAATCACATTCATCCATTTACGTTGCCAAAATTGGTGTTGAAAATTCACGCATGCGCAGTGTGTTCTGATTTATTTTTTAACGGATACGGACTTGATTTTGTTTTAGTCAGACATAATTAAAAAAAATATATTTATATTAATTTTAGTTATTGAACGAAAAGTATCTAAAATAAAGTTTTTCTTTGTTGACCTAAGTAGGAATTTCCTTAATTTTTTTATATTACTTTTTATTGCTTATGTTCATAACAAGGGATAAACGATATATTTTTATTATTACTTTTTTCTAAAACATTTGTTGTCTTAGAACGTTCAGAATTTTATTGAGAAAATATTAAAGGGGGAAGGGGTACGCAATTTTTAACACTTTGTAGAGGTCTTATTATTTTTAAATGATCTTAGAAAATATTTTTTACTAATACGAACATTGTGGGCTCAAAGAGCAAGTCTTCTTACTTCATGTTACCTTAGCTGCAATACAATTCAACTTTTTCAAAGTTTCCAGAGTAGATATGGATTTTGGAAATGGCCAAATTCGAAGCATATTCAGGAGCTTTATTCTTTATGAGCTGCAAAGTTACTGTCACATTCTTATTTTGAATCCTTTTCGCAAAAATGCTGCTTAAAAGTTCTGTTAAATTTTAAGAACTCAAATCGTTCCCGATTTCACATAAAACTTTCAAATATTTCAATGTAAACAATAATTACGTATTTTCAAGCTTTTTAATGCTATACTTGTCAAAATTTCAAACAGTTTTGACATGACATATTGAGGTTTTATCACATTAACTTATCTCATGCTTATTAATAATAAGCAATTAAGGATTTTGATCATAACATATTCTTTTTTGCACACCTTATTATAGTTGAATAATAATAAATGCTTCATGAAATGATATGTGCTATAATTGATTGGCCATTAGTAATTTAGCTAGCGGTTAATCTATTTTTAGTGCCACCTTAAAGTAGAAGGGGAATATATTTAAAATATTCTCATCTCTAACTTTTAAAAGATTCTTAAAGAACAAGAAAAAAATGGATATTTGTTACTTTAATATTAACTTCTAGAATCATTACTTATTGGAAGAACAGTCTGTATGTTCGGGAAATTTTACGAACCTCTCTCTCTCAAAAAAAATGTATTATTTCAGTAATTTTTTATTTTTTGAAAGGGAAAACCAGAAGCACTTTCGAATGCTGTCAAAAATATAAAATAAAACTTCGTAACTCAAAAGAATAAAAAGCATTGACTAAGGCAATAAATAAAAAATCGATACCAAAGTAGCATTAAAAGTGAAAAAAATGTAAGAATATCTTGAGTGGCAATGACTATCTGAACGATAAAAAAAATCGTTTGAAGTGAAATATAGTTTCAGACCGCTGGCGAAAGAAACAGTATTAAAAAGTTCCAAATGGAATGGCGATAATTCCATCGAATTGAAGAACCTTAAGGAGCTTCTAATTTTTTTTCTTCGATTTCTAATCTAAATTTATTCGTTCTTTTCGAAAATGTGGTCGATTTCGCTCTGGATAGAACAAGAATTGCCATGTAAAGTTAACAGCTACTTTGTAAAAAAAAGGAATGATTTTTTAGGTAAGTCTTGGTTTTAAACAGTAATAAATAGCTAAATAATGCATTTTAAATTGTATGTTACTACTTTTTTTAAGAATATATATATTTCCAATGCTTTACTCGTAAAATAGTTTCAAGAGCTCTTGCAAAAAAAATATGGATAGAAAAGTTTTACGTTTAAATCTTCCTTGGACTAACTTAAAATGTTATATTATTATATATATATATAACTCATTTACATTGAATTATAATTGTTTAAGAAATTCATGACTACATATTATATTTACTATTACAGATGAATTTCTAAATAATTTCAATATTTTTTTATATTGAAAATGTCTTAGAAAAGTGATACTCTGTAATTATGTCATACGATAAAAGATAGAGATAAAGAACGCACATTTCTTTCGTTGATTTCATCTTTTGATTAAAATATCTTATTAAACTAATTTTTAAATAAAATATTATCTGATCTTGTATTTTATTTAGTTCATTAAGGCCAAACGATTTCTTCAAGTAAATTAAAGGAAATATTAAAATTATCTATTTGCGTAAGATGCATTGGCAATACGATCAGATCGTTTTCCCAAAATGTTGTTCAAATCTTTGAATGGATTTAATTTTGTCATGCATCTTATAAAAATAGACTCATAGCTGCTTAAGGAAATATTTATATAGATGTTGTATAAAAATAACAATTACTTCCATCCTGTGAATGCTCTATCTTCTCTATTGCTTTAATTGGGAACAGTTTTCCACTACATTTCAAACACATATTACTACAAAAAAAAGTTCAGATAGAATTTCTTTTATATTTTAAAATTAAGTAGAATAAAATACAAAAACATTAAAGTATCTTTAAACAGGAGCATAATATCTGGTTATTTGCCAAACGCTATCGAAGGTTTATGAATGTTATTTGAAGTAACGCTAGATGTATCAAGATCATAATTGAACCCACGATAAGCTTTCAGAATGAATAGTGTAAATTTTTGGCGCGAATTTTTTTAAAAATTAGTTTAATTAAAACTTCTCCAGTACTGTTCATTCTCTGAGATTAGTTTGCAGCTGCAGCTTATATCTAATCTAAA
The DNA here is from genome assembly GCA_026289955.1 of Argiope argentata. Taxonomy (NCBI): domain Eukaryota; kingdom Metazoa; phylum Arthropoda; class Arachnida; order Araneae; family Araneidae; genus Argiope; species Argiope argentata. Next base: position 1,415,156 of record JAOUZG010046798.1, on the reverse strand, counting down.
TAAACAAGTATCTTTCTTGAAATGAATCACGGAGAATCCTTTCTTTTCTTTCTCTTTCATTCTTATAACTTTTCTTTTTTTTAAATCATCTAGCAGTTAATTATCCATGCGTTACTTAAAGAACTCGTTTTTAAGAATGGGTGGAAAAAAACCTTTTATTTTCTTCATAATTTATGCATTTGAAACATATAAAATGCAAATTTCTATATTCGTGGTTAAAAATGTAGTCTATATTGGTAACTAATGTTTTAGTTTCTTTAGGAAATTCTAAAGAAACAATTTTTTGAAATGAATGAAACCATTTTATTTTTATTTTTTTTAAAAAAAGCATGGGAATGGCAAATGCTATTCAATTATTGAGGACTCTGGTATTTTGAGTGAGAAAACAAGATTTTTATCTAAAATTATTTAAAATAATTCATTCTTCATTTTCTTCTTTTATAGAGTGTTGCCAAAGGTTTATTTTTTGAAAATTAAAACGGTTCGTTTTTCTAAAATAAATATCTTTTTAATTCGATGTAAAGATTCAACGATTCAGTTATTCTAAAAAAGCGGAAACAAAACTTAATAGAAATGTCTGTGCAGTTTGAAAATAATCAGTTCTGTGAAAAATCTTCCATTATTTTTTACATCTTTCTTAGAATTTATTTGAAATATTTTTTGAAAATATTCCCTTTATAACTGTAATGATAGCAAATTTTAATTTTCCCCTTATTGGACAATAAGTAGCACGTGTATCTGTTATTTCTTTTCAGTTCATTTTAAATGTAGAATCTGATTGAAACTTCGTCTCTCAATTTAGAAAATATCCTATACAAATGTGAGTAAAGTTTATTCTCGCATTTTTTTTCTTTTCGCAGCATTCAAAATAAATAGTTAGTACTTAAGTCAAATAAATATTATTTAGTTCACTTTATTTCAATAAGCAAATTGATAATTATCAATTAAATGTAGGAATATCTACTCATTGAAAAATGCAGAAAGATTCCTTCTAATTCAATACATCGCACCTAGATATGGTTTTGTTTAATATGGATAGATTTTATGCATTTTGATAATTTATTTTTCATTACATGGCCACGAAAAACATTTACAAATAAAAAGAACGCATTTAATTTAGGGAGAAGCAAGACTATAAATTCAGTAATCAAAACAATAAATTTATATAAAATATAATAGGAATATTGAGAAAGAAATTATCGAAATCAGAAAAAAATTAAGTAAAATGTGTATATTTTACAGCATTTAAAAAAGATTTTATCTTATCTTAATGTACCCGAAAATTTAAAAAGAACAAAACGTTACAAATTTTGATTAATTTTTAATTTAATATCAATTTTAAATTTTGAACACCTTTTCGTGATGGATGTATAATGCCAAGAAATAATTTCCTGTAAAATTTAATAACCTTGCTCCGTTGGTTTTGTTCTGCAGCAGATATTTATTTCTTTTTTTTTTAATCTTATACATCGCATGAATTAATTTACATATACTACATATAACAGCTTATACATATCATAATGTCAACAATGGTGTTTGCCCACGAAACAGGCATGTTTAGTTTGAGCAACAAACTCTTATTGCGATTTAACAAAAGAAATCGGAGTATTACAATCGCAATTTGAAATATTATTACAAAATAATTCATAAGATTTCAATTTGCCTCAAATTCAATTGGCCTTTGAAAATTAGGATCATTGAATTACTGCTCTTATGCCGGGTTTACATTCGTCCAATTATAAGACGGCAAGTAGACAGCGCATGCGCAGAAAGGCTGAAAAATGCTATTCGGTCGATGGCAAGTAATTGTCCTGACGGAAGAATTCCAAACCATTGCATTGTATTTATTTTCTTGCTGCGCATGCGTTTTTAGAATTTGGGGGATTTTTCTGGCGTGAAAAAATGTAGCGCTTATCATAGATTAATTCCAACATATTTTGCTCTTTTTCCTTTCTGATGTAAGTTTTTTTTTTTCATTTTATTTGCCATTTTTTTATCATGCCAGAACATGATGTTGTTTTTGGGATGAAGTTTGTGGCGACAATAAAAATCTGTAAACGAAAAATGAAATTTTTTTTATCTGCACGAACATCTCAAATAAACCTCTGATTTAAAAAAATAAGTAAATGACTACAGCAAATAAAACGTAGAAAAATGCAATTTTGAGCACGCGATTATATGAAATGAAATAAATAGGAAATGGGATATTTTTTTAAACATCTTATGCGAGACAAAGTTTTTTTTTTTGGATCGTTTGCTATGCTAAAGTGACTCATTCATTGAAACGATTAAAAGGAATAAAAATATATTTTAACTCACACGAGCACGTGGAGCTTGACCGTGGAAAAAAAAATTCAGGGACACCAAGGCGACAATTTTAACCAAGCATGGAAAACTTGAATACATCTTATAAAATTGTGGCAAGCATAAATCAGTCTCTTTCTACGCATTTGTTGTCGTCTTATAACTGGAAAAATGTAAATCCGACATTTCATTGTTAAGATATGTCAACTTATGAACTTATGATGGTTCAAGAATTCGTTTTGAAGTCAGTAATGTTAAATAACTGTTTGTTTGTTTTTGGTTTATTCATAGTTTTATATTTCGACTTTTAAAAAATGATACGGCTGATAATTTTTTATATTTCACCTATTTAGGCAAAGTAAAAATATATATACATAAGATTTTTTACGTATGAACGGATGAATAAAATAAGATAAATGGCAATTTTTCGACTTTCAAATTATGACTATAATTTTGTTACTATAAAATCATAACTTCCACATAAATATGAAAAAAAAATTATTTTGAATTAAATTTAAAGATTTTTTTAAAGTATCGGATGTAATAATTTGGATGTATTCTGTCCTAAATTTTCTTATATACATTTTCATGAAAAATCAAGATACTCGTACTTGTAACAATTGCAGCTTTCATATGGTGTAATGGGCATGAGAACATAGCATTTATTAAAAATCACACGCGTACATTAACAGAATAGGCATTTTGCACACCTTAGGAAATATACTAGAAAACAGTATTAACATAAAAACAAACAATAATAAAATAGAAAAACGCCAAAATCTTTACGAGAATTGAAGAATACATTTTTTCGCTGATGTATAAAAGGTATTTGCATATTTTTGCAACGATTTTGAAAAAGCATTTGAAACCTGCCATTAGTTTGGATATAAATTTATAGCTATAGATTTTTAGTTGAAACTAGATGTACCCGTGCGGCGTTGCCCGTGGCATAGCACCCAAGAAGAAAAAGCTTATAATTTAAATCTAGCCCCCACCCGATATGACACGGGCATGTTAAGCAACATCAAACAAATGAAAAAATATATTTAGAAATTATCAGAAATAGATACAAAAAATTTAAAGCACGCATTTTGAAATATTTAGATTGTTTACAAAGGGAAAAATATGACATACCCTTAGAAAAAACACAGACGATCGTTGCGGGATTGGATTTCCTTCTTTCCGGCATGATGAGATTTGAATCGGCGTTTAAAATCAGACGTAAACAAAGTAATGTAACGCATATGCGTATCGCAGTCTTGCTATTAGCATATCTTCATCGGTTTGAGTTTTTCGCGGTTAAGTTAAAATCGCAATTATAAAACTCCCCTCTTTATTTTGGTTTGACTTTTATGTATTAAAACCTTTACTAATAATTGCTCTACAAAATGGTATAAATATCTTCAATATCCGTTAACTATATATCGAGTGTTTGTGTTGTTGTTGTTGTGTCAAATGGCACTTGCCATGGACAAGCCCGCTGCTGAGCCCAGCAGCAGATTAAGCCGAATGAAGCGTCTCTTGTATTTGAGTAGCGCCAACTAGGGCCAAGAGTACGATTTTGCTACACACTCACCACATTCACTTGCACAACCCCTTTTTACAGGGGGCACATTCACATATCTCACAGATAGCACACAGAATAACAACCATGTCCGAACCGGGACTCGAACTCGGGACTTCCAGAACACGAGGAAGACGCGCTACCTCTGTGCCAGCAAGCCGGCATCGAGTGTTTGTGGTTCCAACATACAGACGCTTTTAGGAGACTTCATTTTATACTAAGATGATAAACACGTCTGCTGTTTTAAATTTGTTTTTTCAAAATGTCTTATCACCTGATACATCAAAACTGCGAATCAACTTGACTCTATAAAGAATTCATTTTCAAAAAGAAGCATCCGCAGAAGCATTACTTTTGCCGATCGTTTTGGACTGATGAAAAATATATCAGTGTTTTCTAATTGACATAAAATCAATTTAGATTGAGCTATTTTTTTACACATTTGTAACTATAGTTCAATAACTTACAAAATTTTTTGTTCACTTATAAATTGTTAGTAGTTCCTGGACATCGAGAGCACAGGATGGCGTTGTGTTATGTTATATTATATACTTATAAAAATGTTCTATAAAAAGGAGCCAAAGAATTTATGGGATTATTTTGTTATCTTTTCTCGCCAGACAGCCCTTCAGAAATATGATTCAGCGAGACAAAAAAAAAATTAAGAACCTCTTATCAATTGATATTTCGTTGTCTGAAATCCAATGGACACTCTCTTTGGCGAATGGATCGAAAAGATATTTCGCCGAAAGTATGACCCTTTGCTCGCCAATAACTCATAACTTACAATCCACTCCTTCGTACCCCTGCATGCTTCACTAACTTCGATCAGGGCTATCATTCTTCTTGAAAAACGGTCTCTTTTTCTCAGATACTACAAAGTCTCAGATACTACTGTGTTGAACTCGAGCTGAAAGGTTTGCTGACTTTTCCATCTGCTTTTTTTTCTTTTTCAAAGGAAAGGTGTCTTTCTTTATCAGATAGTTCTTTTTTCAGAGATTTTATGTGTTCTTGTCCCACAACCAAGAGATTAACTTTCTCGGATTTTTCTACCAGGGAGTCTGTTTCATTTTCAGACGTTATCGGAATACTAGGCCATCAAATTTGACGGAAGGAAGCTAATGACAAAGTACATATTTTGAAGAAAATCAAACTTAAAACAATAGACAGTAATATATTTTATCTTAATACCAGCTTTTACCCGAAACTTCATATGCATGGAAAAGCACACAACTCAACTAAAAACCATTTATTTACAATGCGTATCTGAAATAAAGCAAAATCACAAATCAAAAGAGAGAAATTGTAAAACCATAAATCTCTCCATAAGAACCTTACTCGTGTCTTGACGAAATTTAAAAAAATTAAAAAAAAACATAACAGAATGGCTCGAAGCGTCTCGATTTTTCCGCTTAGCAACACTTTTGGCGATTTATTTAAAGCGCAATTCTCAATAATAATAACACATTGCACATACGTGAATTTTCAGCTCTACTTGGGGTAACGCGATACAGATTAGAGATTTTTAATTCCCTTTATTCTATTTTAATTTAAAAGTACTTCAAAATGAATCCGAAAAATAGATTAAATAGCATGTTTAATTTTAAATGCATCAAACACTAAGAAAATAAATAGAATCGTTTGAATAATTTATTGAAAAACTGAAGTCATACTTATTTAGCAATGGGGAAAGGAAGATTTTTGACCAGAAAGTAAAAATTGTGCCGTATTCCTCGCAAATTTTTCTGTTTTTTCCCCTCCTTCGTGTCCTAACGAAAATATTAAAAAAATTACTCACTTAAATTGGTTCTCCAAGCATTCAAAGGCATCAAAGAATTTTCACGCTGTTAGCACGTTGTTAGGGGATCGACGGAATTATACATATATATCATATTTTGCATTCAAATGTTGTCACTCGTTTCTTAATTAATTCTGTAGTTTCTAAACTAGAGAATAAGTAATCTGTTCATTTAAGAATATTTCAAAGTTGTTTCAAAGCTTCACAATATGCAAAAAATAAACAAATTGTGTTATTTATCAGTCGAACCTCAATATTTAAAGAATGAATAGAAATACAGCTTACTTTTTAGTTCAGGGACTACATAATATATTTCTTAAGCTATCTCTTAGTTTAAAACAAATAATTTGATAAACCTCCAAACTAGAAGATTTTTTTCTTTATACCTATTTGTAGCCACAAAAGTTCCTTTTTAAAAATTTTTTTAAAAAACTGCTATTTAAACTTTTATTATTTTGCTTTCATAACTGTTTTCCCAATTTTTTTATGCAAATATTCTAAAATTTAATTATTTTTGGAAGGTTTTTTTTAAAGTCATTTCAAAAATAAATAAAATTAAAAACATAATTTCCTAATTCTAAAACTTGCGCTCATTTTATCAATTTCATTTAAATGTAACCATTTTTTGAAATCGATTATTTTAGTATTTAATTTCCATTATTTGATTTTTTTGTCGAAATCGAGAGTCGAGAGTCAATTTCATGTCGAATAATCGAACCAAAATATCAACTGGAGTACGCATAAATTAAATACGTGCATTTTTCTAGAGCTGAAAAATTGCAAAAAAAAATGTTAATTTGAAATACAATAGTTAAAAAAAAGGAATAAATGCATTATAGATTGAACAAACGATTAAAATTAAATGCTACAATAGTGATTTCGTATGTAGAACTTGGTTTGTTTGAACATATGTGAAGTCACGGAATTTCAGATATGGAATTCTTGATTTTGATTTCTTAATTCTATTATAAATTTGTAAAGTCATTTCATATTTTAATCTTATTTAGAGCTACCCGATCTTTTCACGGCTTTAATATCAAGTAAAGATTTCAATGAATTATTTTACATCGTTTTTGAAGATTATTTTATTCCATAATGATCCAACTTTCATTTCTAATCGTCGGTAAATTATCTCAAAGCCCTTTCATACTAAAATATTTATTGCAAAATAAACTCTCCAGTCATCAGTCTCTTTATTTCTATTATCTTCCTAAGCATGCTTAACAGATCTCATATCTAACATCAAAAATGATTCATTTTTACATATTGCGTTAATGAATTATTCACTACGGTTCACTATCGCAAGGTAGTAACTTTTGCCTAATTAACAGTTTCCATTTCACTTCAAACGTGCAAAAAAAAATCCCGTTTCCTGCTGGGAATTCCCACCGGAAAGACCGCAGCTCAGAATGGAAAAGTTAACGATAGGTATTTTCTATTTTTAATCCAGCAACTTCGCTCGTTAATAAATTCTCTTTTGTTTTCTGTCCCTGTGACTCGCATACGAGTACGAAGCCGCCGATCGTTGGCGGGAAAAGCGTCCTCTTTCTCGCCAAATAAATCAAGCGATCTTATCTTCGACTGTCATTGAATGGCGAATAAAATTATTGTGCATAACTATGAATCTTTTTTTGTTTTCTTTCCTAAATTGATTCTCAGGTGAATATAAAATAAGAAAAGAATGGAAGAAGTTCTTGTATTTCAGATAATTAGCTCCAAAGTTGAGAGAGGTATAATTTAAAGATAGAAATGAATTCCATTGAGATAAGAAAATGTAAAATGTTTCATTTCTTGATAATTTCTTAACTTCCTAAGAACCTGTGAGATAATTGAAAAAAGAAAAGATGTAAAGGAAATTGAAGTGAAATATTCAGGTACAATGGCTAATTATACAGAAGAGAATGTAAAGAGAAAAGGTACGCAGGCACATTCTAGTTCGTCTCAAGACACCTGTTTCTCTCTGGGATTGTTTGATCGGTAGGGAATGCATTAATGCATGCAGATATTTGCTACTTAAAGAATTAAAAAATGTGAATATATGATTTCCGATGAAACATATCGTACAGTCCATTAAAAGAATCAATGTGCCAGTTACACTCAATGTTGAATGTTGGCGACGTTTTTATTTTCATTTAAATAAATAATTTCATGTTCAAGATTTCTCCAACTAAGTCGTTTTAAGAACTTAGATAAGTTTAATGTGGTTTAAGGTTTAATGGTTTAATGTTTGAGATAAACATTAAAACCATATTATTTTAATACCCATAGAATACGATCTACATATTGTATACATAAACCGACTTAATAAAATAAATTTAATTAATATTTTTAATAATACATAGTTTTTCAGCTCTAAATGTTGGAAATTTGAGGCTGAATATTTATTAAACGAATCAATGAAAAAGTTCTGAATTTTATTGCAAAGGTGTATGGAAATAAAAATTATTTTTGTGGAATTATCAAAATTTGGTATGGTAATTAAAAGGTATTCTTAAAAATTATGATTTTTTAAATTTTAAAACGGTATAAAAATCATTTGTGTATAATAATATTTTTTTTAGAAATTATCGTAAAAAATGTTTTAATTTCGCTTGATTTCTTTTTAGTTAAAATTTACTTAAAATTTCTAAAAAATCGCTTTGATGTGCATCCTTTTATCCTTCAAAGAGTTTCCAAAGAAACTTTCGAAGGTGGAATAGTCTGTCCTACAGAGTATCCAAAGACTAACAATCCATTGCTTTTATCATTATTATTTTCTGGTAATTTTTTCTCTATAATTCAAATAACTCATAATTCAAGTTTCATTGGATGACTGAACTAGAACGGATTCTATAGAAATAATGAATGCATCATTTATAGATTATTATTAATAGACATAATGAATACATTTATAGTATGATCATTCCTATACTGGAGGGTTATAATAAACGTGACCTTACTCAGACTTATTTACAGCCTGTTCTGGTACTCCAATAAAATTGTATGCGTTATACGAGTCATGATATAAAGAAAGTTACAAAAAAATAATTTTAATTTTTACCATTACTCTTCGTGCAATGTAGAAAGACCGTTAAGAAAATTAGAAGCTTTTAAAAATGCCAATAATCAGTGACATAAAATGTCGTTTTTCTGGCACAGAGGTAACACGTATTCTTCGTGTTCTGGGAGTCCCGGTTCGGGCCTGATTGTTCTTCTGTGTGCTATCTGTGAGATGTGTCACTGCCCCCCCCCCGTTAAAAGAGGCCGTGCAAGCAAATGTCGTGAGTGTGTAGCTTAGACGCTATTTCTAAAACAAGAGACGTTCCTTTCGGCTTAAATATGCTACTGTATCAACAGGAGGCTTGTTCATGGCAAGTGCCCTAAGTAACAACAACAGTGACATGAAATGACTCTTCATCATGATTTAAAAAAAAGAAAGTTTGAGCTTTACTTCTGAACTTGTTTTCTCTAAACTGTATTAGCGTTTTAAATTTCTAGAAGGCTTGTAAAAAAGGACCTATGGCGAAAAATTGATTAAAAATCATGCTTATTTAATTTGAAAAGACTTAGAAGTTTGTTGGGCTGTCAGGTAGACGATGCAGACAGATTTCAAATGGAAGAAGAAACTAATGCTGGAAAGAAAGAGCGCCCAACTCTAAATATTTTTCATCATGTATTCAAGCGATGTTGCTCTTATTTCTACATTACGAAAAGTTTTGCAATGCAAATTAAAGTAATTTACATAGAAAGTCCCCATGGTACAAAACCTACATCCTCAAGATAAGAAACAATATACTGTTAAAAGTTTGTGTCGGATGACTCATGTTTTACCCAAAACAAAGCAGTCTGTATTGATAGCTTCATAAGCCAGATAAAAACTTCCGGACACTTTTGTTTAAAGGCCAAGTTACACGGCTACAAACACTAACGTTGCGAGTTCGGACCTATACATCCTCCAAAATGATGACCTTTGATCTTGAATAAGCAACTTTCTATAGCTGGTGTGACACCTTCTGCTGGCTGAAAAAATCATCAGTCGTATTATAAACAACAATCAACATCACCAACAACAACTCACATACGTTTGGCGTAAATTTATCGTTCGTCTTCCCACCGAATCACTGGTGGGAACCTTGATAATCCAGACAACATCTCTCGGACACGAATGATTACTTTTGTCTACTGGTCATGTTGCTCGTCTACAAATCCTAATGTTACTAATTCGGTACTACCAATTCTCCAAAAGTCGATAAAGTCTTATGCTGAATGAATACTCAGCATGAGTTATGTGTATGAATAGTCTTCTTTTATCATTCCATATTGTATACTAGTGTTTATTTCATTTTTCTCTCGAAGGAACCAGAATGTTTTCAGACTACTGTCACCATGCAAAATGAGGCATCAATATAAATTGATCGGCAAATGAAATCACTCTTTTGTATCTATTTTATGGAAAATAGAGTAGTTCCAGGACATTTTCTGACTGCCTAGTTTCCTCATTTACCAAATTTAAATCCCTGTGACTTCTAGTTGTGGGAATTCTTGGAGGGCCATATCCATAAAAAAAAGACTCTTCTGAACTGAAAGCAAGAATAACAAGTTGTATTGCTACAATTCCCCAAGAAATAATATTTCGTGTTGTTGTTGGCCACTCTTTGAACATGTGGCTGACGCTAACGGGATTGATATTAAACAAGTGATTAGATTGAAGAAAAATTTGTATTTAAAAAATGTTTTTTTCTCTATTAAGCCCAAACATTTTCACTGAGGGAGAGGGTCAAAATTTGATTTTTTAATTTATAACGTCGATATTTTTTTCTATGATAGAATTAATGCATATACCAAGTTTCGACAAAATATGTCTATCAGAATTGTTTGTACATGAGTCTGAGTAAGGTTATTTTTAATATAAATAGTCAGTTTTTCATATTAATTTTTCCTACATGCAACGTAAATACATAGAAGCGTTAATGAAATTATTCAAAGCTGAATAAATGCTTTTAATAGGGATAATGAAGAGAGAAAATTGATGGTAAACAGAGGATTAAGTGAATAAATATTTTCATGACCACTCAAAATCTGTGGTATTCACAACCGATAGCGGATTTTCAAAGGACACAGCCCATGATAATTTATTGTTATTCTAAAATAATACCTAGTTTTAATTTCAATTGATAAATCTTTTAAGAAGTTTATCTACCAATAGAAAATAAATGTATTATTATGATAAACATGTCAAAGGTAACGACGCTGCAGATATGCCATAATTCGAATAAAAGGAAGCGGTATAGAAATTTCGAGCTAGCTGTAACCGTAATTCCAATAACCATATCTCCTCTTTCCTGTCACAAGTGTGATCGTTTGAAACCGGCGACGACGGTTATCAAGTTGTCTCTAACTCGATTTTTACTGCTTTTTTTTTCTGTATAATCCCCTCTGTATCGGAGGGATGTAAACTTGGAAAAGAGACATTACCTTACGGAGGATACAAAACACGGGGAAACCAGCCTGTCGGAGAAATGTGATAAATTGCTTCGTTTTGGTTTCTCTATTGGCATTATTTCTTCACGCACATTGGTTCTGGCAACCTGTCAAAAATTACATAAATATCGGTGAATAGAACAATTTATATCGAAAATTTGAATTGCAAAGGTATAGAGCGAAATAAATATACAAATGCAAGATATTTGAATTGTGATACGGAAAATCAAAGGAGTTAGAATTGATGGTTCAAAACATCGTTATGTATTCATGCTTTTGTCTTCATTCATCTGCTTGAGTGAAGCAGTCGCTGAATTATATTTATAACATATTTTACAACGCACAGTTTACTAAAAGAATGCCAATATAAAAGGATTATTGCATCAAAGATGAAAGTGAGAGTGAACATTCTGCTTTCCAACTTTATATTGTGGTGAAAGTTCATATTCCAAATAACATCCTCCGCATACGAAAGATTACTTTTGTATAGTGGTTATGTTATTCGGCTGCAGACCCAAACTTTGCGAGTTCGGTCCTCAGTCTGCAAGCTAAATCCTCACCATATCACCCACAATGTTGACCCTAATGTATATAAGCTGTTTTGGCACCCTCTACCGGCATCAAAAGTCGTCAGGCGCATTAGAAATAACAGCTAACATCACCATCGACAACTCACTTACGCTCGCCATACGCTTGGCGCAGAATGTATCTTTCGTCTAACCACCGACTCACTGGTGGGAGAGTATGTGGTGAAAGCTTCATATATTTTTAATATTAATTCTTTAGCATTGGAGAAACATACGGGTAAGAGATTTGATGAGAGAAACATATTTGAATTCCATTACATATTTAACCAGATGAAGACGTCTCTCCGAAAATTTCTATCATATTCTCTAAATGAATGTACTAATGTATTATTAAGGTCATGCCATGAGAAATTTAGGCAAAATTAGTTTTGTTATATTAACATTCCGTTTGGAAGTAACACAAAAGCTATTTTGGAATATAAATCGTAATTTTGAACTTTATTCAGATGACGAGGAAAACGCCTGATCCTGGTCCCCCTCTTTAAACTTCTACTCCGCATCAACGGGAAAAAATTTGGGATATGAAATCAATATTATCGTGCACCAAGCTCGTATATATGGCAGACTTTAAGCCTTATAGGGTGTTGAACTTGGAATACTTTAGTTCGAAAGCCAAGATCTTATCGTGGTCGTGAAAACTCTTAATAGATAAGAACGTATTAGAATGCGATTATTAATGAATTATATTTGCAATGCATTTAAAACAGAAACATCAGAACATTGGCTATGTGTTTTGAAGTTCGTTTTTCCAACCGATGAAAGCAAAAATCTGAATCAGATGACGATAATTACAGTCGGGAAATCATATGCCAAATTTCATGGAAATAAATCTCCAAATTTTTTTATTTTTATGTTTTTTTTTTTTTTTTTTTTTTTTTTTTTTTTGTTATCGCTTTTACATTTTTTCTAAAACTAAATATCCAATGTCTTGTATGATTTGTTTCCGAACTGATACGGATCTAGTTTATGAATACTAAGTTCTGCGCCAAATTGTTTCCTCTCTTTGTTTTATACCAATAATGACACCTTATATTAAAATAATTTGAAATTTCTTTTGAAGGGATTTCATTTCAAATTTGATAGAAATCTACAAATTTGGAGTAGATTTTGGATGCCAAATTCCAACCGTTTAAAATAATTTTTTTAAGTTCAACTGGCGGACGGACTGACAGAAATAATCTCAAAAATGTGTGTTTCTAACTCGGAGTATTCTAAGTGCAATATTATGCACCGAAATTATCGAGGAAAAACCTTATCTTCCCCAATTCACGTTGGATTATGTATACAAATATTACATTACGAGAATTGTTTTGTAATTTATTTCTACAGAACCCCTACCAAGGAGGCTTGCATTTCAATTAAATAAATTGTTGTGGTTTCCATTCTTGAACCAATCACAACTCTGTTTTTCCTCAATTCAGCTAAGCCTTCGACTTATCAACCTCCAAATGTGGCTTTATATCAAAAACAACAAGAGTGGAAAAAGAGATGCAGAGGTAAGCGCGAGTATTTCGGAAAATATTTCTTTTGTCTGGCGTACTGAATAAACATAAGGGAAATACGATTTAGTTCGGGGGAAACTTGTTTTGGAGCAACGCCAAGAAACAATACGTACCGATAAAAGTAATTTATTGAGTGGATCTCACTAATATCAGTTCCCCCTCCGCAAAAGAAATCCGCCGAGTTTTTTTAAAATAAAATCTTCCGTAATAAAGTTTCCGTTTGCATTTTTTGGATGGTATCAGATTTCGTCTTAAACTTCCCGCATCCATCAAGATTTTTGGAGGGAAATTTTCCTTCATTTTTTTTTATTCGACACAAATATGGGAAAAATGGGGTGCAATATCTTTTTTGAGTTTCAAAATGCAAATGAGCCGAAAATGCTATTTTGTTCAGTAAGCAAACGTTGGAGTATCTGTTTAAATTAAAAAATCACTAATATGGACTGGGTTAATACAGTGAAAATGAACGGAAACTTGAGATTCCAGTATCTATTTCGCTTCGATCATCACAGTGAAGTTTAATCAATAGAATTCTCAAAATTTACAATTCAAAAGGGAATTATGATGCTGAAATAGAAAATATTTGTACTTTACAAAGAATAAGAGTAGTGTGGTTGATTGGCGTGGATTGAGGACTGAGGATCAAACTTGCAATGTTAGGGTTCGAGTAACATAGCAACTACAAAAAAGTAATTACTTGTGTCCGGAGGATGTTATCTGGCTTATGAAACTTCCACCACATTTTATTCCACCAGAGAATCGATGGTGAGGCGAACGATGCATTTTGCGCCAAGCGTATGTGAGTTATCGATGGTGCTCTTGATTGTTGTGTCTAATGTGTCTTGACGACTTTTGCTGCCGGCAGAGGGAGCCACAACTCCCGTATGTTGCTTATTCAATATCACGGGTCACCATTGTGGAAAATGGTTAGGACAGAGGACGGAACTCGGAAAGTTAGAATTTGTAATATAGGCATATTGTCAGTCTATATATTAGAAAGAATGACCTTTTTTTAATTACAGCCAGTCATTTAGTTACCACAGCCTAAGCCTTATAAACAAGTATTATTGTTACTGTCTGTTTAATGGTTAACAAAAGCTCAAGGAATCTTCCAACTGTTGGTAAAAGGCTAGAAACCTTTTGCGTCATTTCTTTTAATATTTTTATATCTCCATGGTATAAATATTGTTTTAAAAATACTATTCATAATAAGTTTTGTCTAACTTTTTGAGCTCGACACATTCTGTTATGTAATGCTGGATTGAATTTATTTCCCCTCATATTCCGTTGTCTTACATCGATAATGCATTTTTAAAATTTAAACCCCTATAGGAATAAATGGAGTGTTAAAAACATTACATTTATGATGTTTCGTTTATGTAAATCTAGCTACCTTTTGTTTGTTTACATTTCTGCAAGCACGCTGTTATTGCTTAATACAAATATTTGATGTGGTACTTTAATATCTACAATTATCTCTTAACAATATTTCAAAATATAATCAACATTAGAACTATTTTAACTGACATGCACTCGTTCAATTTGTAATGCAAATAAATATTTTAATCGTATCTAGTCATCATACATCAACATGATATTAACAACATATTTGTCCAACTAATCTCCAAATTGATTGCACATCTTACTTATTAGTTATATCACTTCCTTTACTTATTCCTAATGTAAACTGAGCTTGTAATTAGTAGAATTTTTCATTTTCTCTCAGCAATAGAAAAAACTCACAATATTTAATATATGAAGAAAAAAATTAAAATTGCTGAATGCCTTTACCACAATGAGATATATTAATGAAAAGTACAGTACATGCGCTGTCTTGGAACCTTCCAAATCTGCAGAAATATTCAGGAAATCTTCCATGTTTTATAATTGTAGGTAGAAATAAAAACCCAACTGAAAAACGTTTTTAAAAATGATGTAAAATAAATTTCGTTTTAGAACGAAGTAATTAACTTTCTACTAAGTACTAAGAAACCACTCTTAGTTTTTTAAAAAGCCCTCCATCTTTAAGATTAGTGCTCTTATTTCTTCGATGACGCTTATCGGGTATCGAGACTTGGATTAGCTGTCGTCTGTAGTTAAAAGAAAAGGCCGTGTGAGAATACAAGAAAAACTCGGGCTTCGACCCCAGCCAAGAAGGCGTTCTCTCCTCAAGAATTCTTTCCCTTAAAGAAAAATGGCTATAAAACTTTCCGAAAGTCTCTCTTCAAACTCGAGTTCTGAGGCGGGAACAAAAAAATAAAAAATAAATAAACACTCTCTAAAAAGTGGGTCTGGAACTGCAGAAATAGATTTTTATTGAAAGGCCTCGCGGCGGATGAAAGCATGAAAGAAAAATCCCGGCGATGTTACTCCCATTGATGCGGCGGACTCTGATTTGGGCTCGCCGAAGTATTAACCGCACCACTGAAAAGAAGTTAGTTACAAGCGCTGATGATTAAGCGACTAAACGATTCGATTGGACACAACTTATAACTACTTCTACTACTACTACTACAAAAACTAGTTCCAATCAATCATGAAATGCTATTACAAACTTCCAGCTAAGAGACAAAATATTTTTTTGATGCAATACAACAGATTAGAAATGTCTTCATAAAAAAACGCTTTGGATAATCATCTTAACTATATTTTTAATATGTTTCTTTTAATTAAAACCAGTTGTTGTTCAAATCTTTTTAAAATGCCTTTGAATTGGCTTAATTTTTACTTGTTTTTATCTAAATCAACAGGAGTGACCTCTCACTTTTTTCGCATACTATCTAATAATAGTTTTTACCCTAGGGATCGTCTTGTAGGGCTTTGACTTACAATAGCTATGAAATATTAATCTTTAACGTAAATTTAGCATTTTTACTGTATATATCAATTGATTCTTGGCAAATTTTTGGGAAATCTATCTCTTGCAATCGAAATCTCTTGTAATTTGGGAAATCTATCTCTTGAAATTCGAATTCGTTCTTCTATGTCAATTAAAATAAAAATTTTACATAAAACTGCACTTCTAATCTCAAAGTAACATACCATATTTAGGTCACTGCGCTTTTCAGTTACCGGATTTCTAATTTCTAGAAAGTACAGACTGTAAAATCCTCTTTGAATTTGGCTCAAAATTTGATATTTTTCTATACTACAAATGTTTAATGCGTGTACCAAATTTTATCTCTCTAGTTCTTATCCGTTTTGTAGTTATTTTATTGACTTATATTAGAACCAAAGGACAAACAGATTTCTTCTATAAGAAATGCTCAAATTTTGGTAGGAATCTTCTAATTTAGAGCAAAAAATATAAAACAGATTTCATGAAAGTACTTTTAAATTATCTTTGTCAAAGATAAAAGATTAACAGTTTCCAAAAATGTGTTTTTCGAACTGAAGGAAATCTGAAGCGTTGAGATTACTCAAGATCAAATCGATATTTTGATGAACTCTACATTTTAGCTCTCTGAGCTAAAAAAAAATATTTCTGGAAAATGCCCTTCCGTTTGTTTGTTTCGTTACACCAAATCTGCAGGTTTATATAGCAAATTTTGAATAAAATTTGTTCAGAAGTTTGACTGTTGGAATATAACATAACGCGATAATTGCAGAACAAAGAAAGCTGGATTGATAAAATTACACAGATTTAACATCCCTGGTGTGAACATGTTTCACATTTTGAGCTAAATCCATTGAAGGGTTGACACTCTGGCGGACCGTATTGACAAAAACAAGCTAAATGTGATAATTCAAAAACACAATGATTTAAATATATCAAATTTGTTATAAAATGTTGTGACTATAAGTGTCATTTCGGATACTCCTTACATGGCAGTGATTAATCGCGAAATGACTTACGTAGGATCACACGATAAATTCAGTAAAAAAATCTAAACTCACCCCGAATATTTTGTAACTATTCTATGCTTGCGCCATGTAAGGCTTTCTCTGGCATAGCAAAATTATTAGAGAGTATGTGAAGGATTTTGGGGAAAAAACTCCCGCTGTGGTTTTTTTTTCCTTCCATACACACGTAAACCACTGCAGATAAATGTATTCCCCGTTGTAGTGAATCTTAAAGTCTATTAATAGATAGCATCGGGATATCCTGGTTGGTAGAGCGTTGGACCCGTATACCTTTTGTTGCGAGTTCGCACCTCGCCGACCGAAGATTCCCCTAGTATGTGGTGGCTGGCGCTCATTAAATCGGTCGTGGTCACAAAGTCCTCCATGTAAAGAGTAATACTACTGGAGGGTACTAGATCAGAGGTGATCGTTCTCTGTTCTAGATCTAAATTACGATCTGAAAATGCATAAATGAAGTCCGCCCCGTAAAAAGGGTTGCGACGTGTGCGTGTAGCTAAGTCGTACTCTTGACCCTAGTTGGCGCTACTGAAAAACGAGAGACGCTCAATCGATTGAAATCGCTGACAGTCAGTGGACTTAAAAAAAGTACCATAAACAACAACAACTTTTTTTATTTTCTCCACCTCGTCAATGCTTCCTTTCTTATTGCTTTCTTACTAGAATTACTCGGGTCTATTTTAAAAAACTTCAATATCATTATAAGCTGTGGTATAAAGAAATTTGAACTATGCGAATGATTGCATACAGCATAGTAAAGCATTAGTTGGATTATTTATTAAGATAGATGACAGCTGAAGGAACTTTTGAACTGTATCAGCGCCGGATTTGAGCATTTACGGCCCTAGATAGTGTACAAAACGGTGCCCTCTTTTAATAAGATCAATATAGTGCGTTTTTGTACATTTAATAATTTATTTTAAATTTAATATATTGCCTTTGTGAATTGTCATGTTAATTATTATTAATAATAATAATATATATATATATTCTCATTTTTCTAAGTGTTAAAAAAAATTTGGAGCTCAAACGATTTTGATATAGAGGGTGAGAGGGGATTTTGAGAACGAGAGGATAGAGAAATTTCTGATAGAAGATTTTTCATTTAAATTTTCGTTAATTATTAACTTAAAGAAAAGAACGAATCAAAAATATATTTCCTGGAGAAAATGGAAAAAGAAGCCTTTCTTATCTCACCTATTTATTATATTATTTCAAACTATATATAAGGGATTCTTTCCTTTTGTGATTCAGCAGTGTTTGTTCCTTTTTATGGCTAATTAACTATTACCAGTATCTGCTTCATGACAAATAAATGAGTCTCTTAATAGGGACAATTAATTTCCTTTGCGAACGTACTAGTTGCTGAAGGCGAACCAATCACTAATAATGATTTGACAACAGGAAGATTAGTCGACCACATTTCCCAAAATATCCCGATTGGTTGTGACGCCCCCTCAGACTTCCGAAGACACAGGAAGCAAGTCCAACCAGTAGCAGCGTCTGACCAATCGGTAACTCATTTGCAGTTTTCGGTGTATGAAGAGAAATTGCATCTCTACCCTCAGATCCTCGCGTTATCAGTACCGGAAAGTGTAATGCAGGAACTGTCTTATATATTCGCGAAAATCTTTTGTCGCTAAACTGCGGTCTGTTTGGGTTATGGGAGTAGATCCAATTTCCGTCTCCAGGTATGGATCCTTCCACTTTTCCTCTTTTCGGGAAACAGTTTAAAATAGAAGAGTAGCATTAAATGAATAAAATATATAAACACTATTATGAGCTAGCTTTGATTAAGCATTAGGCTCCTTTTATTAAATAAAGTCTATATTAAGATTACATTAAAAGTCAAATTATAATTTTAAAAATATATAAATTTAATGTGTAATTTACCAGTTAAAAAGAGGTGTAATTTACCATTTATTATTCTTGGTTTAGTATAAAAAATGTATATAACTAACCAAAATAAAATGAAAAGAAAAGATTGAAAATCTACGATGTATATCTCAATGTGTATTAGGTCAGAACACAATTTCTTGAATGGCCAAGTACCATGTACTTTTCAAGTTAAATTATGTTTTTATTCATTCTAATCGTTTCATTGAATAAGTCACTTTAGTATTGCAAACGATCCAAAAAACTTTGTATCGCACTGATTGTTTAAAAAAATATCGCATTTCCAATTTATTTCATTTCATATATTCACGTGCTCAAAATGACATTTTTTTAGATTTTATTTGTTGTAGTCATGAACTTTTTTTTTAGTCGGAGCTTTTGCATTGGCAATGCGTTATTAAGAGCTTATTTTTTTGAGAGGCTCGTGCAGATAATAAAGTTTTTATTTTTCAGCTGCGGTTTTCTTTTAGTCGTCAAAAACCTCACCCCAAAACATCATTTTCTGACATGATAAAAAAAATAATGTTTTTATGTGATAACTTGAAATTTGTGATAACAGGCTTCCTTTTTTTTTATTTTAAATTAAAGTTATTTTATATCATCATCAAAATACAAATAATTATTTAAATCAACATCATCATTAAAAAGTATTTCCCTTTCGGAGTAAAACAATACTTTTCATACTGCTTAGTATTTTAAATATAATAGCATCTTGCGTAAAATCCCTCAAACAGTTATTCCATAAAAAGAACGGTAACCCTCACATCTCAGGAGCCCATTTTCACTCCCTCTAGAGGCGAACAAAGAGTCTTACTTTAGAGATTTCAGATTTAGTCGCAGTCGTATATCGACCAAAATCAATTCCGCCGTGCAAAGGAAAATGCCCCTAACATTATATCGAGAATTCCTCGTCAATGCGCAGTATGTAAGGTAATGATGTATAAAGTATTGTTTTGCTGAGAACTGATACGTCGGGATTTCTGGACAAAGCACCACCTTGACATGATTTGTTTTCCGGACGAATACCGTCTATTATAGGCTTTATAGCCTTTTTTTATATGTAGATTGGTATTTGATCTTCTTTATGTCTTTTTCGGGATTTTTTTTTTAGCTCAATGAAAGTTTTACTTGCAAGAAGCCAGAATGATATCATCCTATCCAAATAAGCAGTCCATCAAAATAGCCTTTCAACCCTAAATTTCAATTATGACCCTCCCCCCCCTGAAAATTCCAGGGATAGGATATTACCGAAAGGAAAGATTGGGATGGATTTCGACCTTTTAGGCTTAAAAGTAATAAAAATTCTCCCAGATAGTTAATTTGCAGCTGAAACTTCGTATTATAGTAAAAGAATTATAAATATATAATTTTTCTTATTATAGTTAACGAAATCGAATATGCATTGTGGACAAGATTTTTTCAACTAATTGAAACCAAAATCTTACACATTACAACTTAAGTAACAAGATAACAAATCAAATTTTATTATTTAGACTGTAGCATTTCCCAGTTATAGTGTTTAATTAAATTCGAATGTACAGACCGACATACAAGCAATCATTTAATAGATTCGGTTCAAAATTGGATTATTAGCCAAACTTTAGATGAAAAGGGATGATATGATTCTGTATTAAATTTTATTCATCTTACACTTTCAGTTTTTCTGATACCGTATTGTCTTGTTTTTGGATATGGACAAACTTCTTCAGAATGGATTTTCTTCAACATTGACAGAAATCTTCAAATTCACGTTTACTAGAACTGAATTTTCAAATAAATATGTGTACTACTCGTCAACGGATTCTG
Organism: Argiope argentata; assembly: GCA_026289955.1. Taxonomy (NCBI): domain Eukaryota; kingdom Metazoa; phylum Arthropoda; class Arachnida; order Araneae; family Araneidae; genus Argiope; species Argiope argentata. Next base: position 1,394,378 of record JAOUZG010046798.1, on the reverse strand, counting down.
AGACGAACACATTTAGACGACGCCATCTTATTAAGGAGTCAGAATTAAGACCATGAGCGTATTTCCGGTTTTCTCTTAGGCTTTGGATTTCCCCAAATTTTCAATTTTTTTTGCATGTATGTGAGCGTTGCGTTATTTCTAGCCGCATTTTATTTTAACATAAAATTTCGTCTAGTTATGGCTTGTTCAAGTGATAAAAAAGCTTTCAGGAGTGATACGAAGAAACGTTTATATAATATTGTTAAATATTGTGACCAAGAAGCAGAAAACGGGAATTGTTTATTCCTGTCACACATTCTTAGCACAATACATTACTACCTTTTTCTAATAATGCTAATTACCTTGTGTTATTAATTATTTTTATTTTATATTCACCCTTATTCAATATAACTATACTACTATTATAAAGGTGAAAGTTTGGATGGATGACATTCTATTGCGAATCCAGAATTTTCCCACTGATAAACAAAGAAGAGTTTTGTATTTAACAGAAAAAGAATTCACTAAAATTCATTTAAAAAACCTTTTGATCAGTTTTGTTTGAAATTAAAAGAAGAATATTTAAATATTTATTATTATTATGAAAATAATAAGAAATTTAAATTAAATAATTCAACATTTAGATATGAGCTATTCTTGGAAAAATAATACGAAACATTTTCATCGGAGCAAAGGCCATAATAAATCTTTAGTTAGTTTTTAGTTTGAGAAAAAGCATATTTTTTTAGCAGATGCGTGTAGATGTTTTACAATTGGCCATAAATTTTACCCCTATTAGATTTCAGTATATTTTTAAAGCATTTTTAGTTCGATAAAAAAGGGGACACTAAATATAATCGGACTTTTTTTAGCCTCAAGCTGCGTCATCTAATTTTTTTTTGTTGGAAATTCTGTTTCTGAATCCAAGAACGTGATTTATTGTTTATAAAATAATTTTTTTTTTTTGAAAAACAAAGAAGTTGACTAATATATTTTTTCAGATATTTATGATCTGATTAGCCATCAAATACAAAAGCATAAAAATGTCTAAGATAATAACAAAAAAGCATCTGACTAAGCAAGGTAAACATATCGCTTAAAAAACTCGTGCGTATGCAAACTCGACTTGCTATGAATTTTTTTCCTTTTTTTCCTCAAACATTAATTAAAACCAACGAACGGATCTTAAAAATGGAAAAAATTACGGTAACGTTCACGGGTAAATTCGGTACGATTATTTGTAACGGTTAATTTAAAACAATGATTTATGTCTAATAATAATAAATAATAATGTGTGTCTGCTTGATTATGAGTGTTGACGTTTTAGGAACTAGGTTATTTGTCCTAGAGCTATCAAATTTGGCACATATACAACTTAGATGGTGAGAATTTGCAATTAGGATATTCTTTTTAGAATTTTGATTAATTTTTAATTAATGGTTTCCACTAACTTTCATCTTGGCTTTTTTTCCATAGTTGACGAAAATTTTGATTTACTTTTTTATGAATGAGTTCCTTTTTAAGTATGCTATTAATTTACTTTTTGAAATTCGATGTGCTTAGCAGTTAAGGTTTAACTTCATAAGCGAACAATGAATGAAAATTTTGACATTGCATCTATTTTTCTTTTCTGGTATACTTAGTATAGAGGAAATATTATAATCGTCAAAATATTCGAATGTGATTTTTCGACGAATTTCCAGGTTTCAAACCGCATAAAGTTTTTTTTTAAAAAAAGATTAAAATGAAATCTTCTATGCATATTTCAATGTATCATGTCCGAACATCATTTCTTGAACGGCCAAGCACCGCGTGCTCGTGCAAGTTAAATTATATTTTTAGTCATTTTAATGGTTTCACTTAATGAGTCACTTTAGTATTGCAGACGACCCAAAACCTTTGTCTCGCATTTATTTTTTACAAAAAATATCACATTTCCTATTTTATTTCATTTCATATAATCACGTGCTCAAAATGTCCTTTTATAAAGGTTACACTTGCTGTAGTAATGAACTTATTTTTTTAACCGGAGTTTTTATAAATGCAATGGCAATAATAATTGTGCAATAATATTTGTATTTATTTTAATTGTTTCACTTTAGTATTTCAAGCGATACAAAAAACTTTATCTCGCATTAATTATTTTAAAAAATATCACATA
>JAOUZG010046798.1:1323658-1386528 GCA_026289955.1 Argiope argentata | reverse complement strand
CGCGGCCAACCTTGGCGACTTTTCGTGCCGCACGCCCGCTTGTAACATTGCCCCCTCCTCAAGGACTGCACGTCCCGGGCAGTACAGACCCCGAGCAGAAGACACTCAAAAGTAACAATACCATACACACAAGATTACAGACATAATCATTGAAAAAGAATTAACATAAAGAACAATATTTACAAATATAAAGGTCATATTTACATAAATGAGGAAACCATGGTTTCAACTAAGTATTTAACAAATCACCATAATAAGGGGCTAGCCGGTCGTAATGTACTACTCTTGGTTTTGAGTTCGGTGACTTCCTTATTCGAACCACGACGTCATTCAGTCTTTTCAGGACTATATAAGGGCCTTCTCAGGAAGACTGCAGCTTCGGAGAGAGTCCCTTTCGTCGAATCGGGTTCCAGAACCATACCTTGTCACCTTCCTTGAATTCATGTCCCGTGGCTTTAGTGTCGTACCTGGTCATCTTCTCCGTCGCTATGTTGATCCGATCTCGGGCAAATCTGTGTACGTCTTCTAAACGGGCCTGGAGGTCTTGAACATAATCCACAGGCGAAGAAGGCGTATCCGGAGGACACCCGAACTGAGGATCACAGGGCAGTCGGAGTTCTTTTCTATTTCCATTGTCCTTCCGAGGAAGAGGTCCCAAGATGTCAGGGGCCTGTCTTTCAAATGGTGCGCCTACATTATCCCGCTGTAACGTATCACGACTGTGTGTTTTCGGTCCTTTACGGGCGTTACAGTCATCACATGTTCTGCACCATTCTCGAACATCCTTTTTCATGTTGTTCCAATAGAAACGCTCTCGGACATTACGAGTTGTCTTCATGATTCCGAAGTGACCACCTGCAGGACTGCTGTGTAACTCCTTCAGTACTTGATTTATCCTTGATCGGGGAAGTACAAGTTGCCACTTAAATGACTTCCCATCTTCGGACTCCCATTTTCTATACAAGATGCCCTTTCTGATTTCGAGTGAGTTCCAGAGAGCCCAGTAACGTTTAGCTCCCGTACTGAGGCTTGAAATGTCCTGCCATTCAGGTCTTGAATCGTTTGATTGCATAACTTCCATAATCAGTTTAATATCAGGATCATTCATTTGTTCCTTGCGAACCTCTTCATCACTCCAGGGATCAGATTGAGGTGGGACGGCTTCTGTGATCTGGCGCACAGTTGATGTATCAATCCCATGTTTCTTTTCCGCCGTGGAGCAGTTGCGACAACCCTCAGAGCAGGGTTTTCTTGACAAGGCGTCTCCATTTCCTCTTCCAGATCCCAAATGGAAAAGAGTCATGACTTCTGATGTGGAGTGCAGGGAGTTATTTTTGAAATCGATTACAAGATCATACTTCTTCAGAAAGTCCATACCAAGTATGAAATCATCTGTAATTTCCGCTACGTAGACGACATGGTCATAAGTAGCATTCCCAAATCTAATTTCAGTATTCATTTTTCCTATAACTGGGATTTTGTCACCAGTGACCGTTTGGAGGGAGACGCAGGACGGTGTCCAGAAAATTTTTCTTCCGAGTTGTTCTGCAACATCTCTACGCATGATGGTCACGTTGGCTCCTGTGTCAACAACCATTCGGCAGGGAATTCCATTGACAAAGGCTTTAACAAATACACCATTTTCACCGTTGCCTCTGGACGATATCTGTAAAACTCTAAAACGGGTTTCCTGGTTGTTTCTAGAAGCGTCTTTAACCCGTTTATCTAAGAGAACTGGACAGTTCCTTCGAACATGGCCCTCTTCGCCGCATTTCCAACATTTCACAGTTCTCTGGCCATGTTTGTTGGGCCTTTCAACTCTTTTCCGGATAAACTGGAAAATTGTTTTCACCATTTCAGTTAGATTTTGCATCGAAGAATCTGATGCATCTTGAACCGTAGCTCCTCTTACTGAGTGGCGATCCCTCCGTGCAGCTGGCTGAGCGGCTTCAAATTTCATTGAGTAAACCAAGGCTGATTTCAAGTCCTTCAATTCAGCCATTCGCAGTGACTTTTGTATCTCTGGATCCCTCACACCGTCTATGAAATACTGCAGGGCCAGTGTTTCCCGTACCTCGGCAGGACAGTCGGAGAAGGCAAGATGGGAGAGTCTCTCTACATCTGCTGCAAGCTCTTGCAGGCTTTCATTCGATCTTTGTTGCCGGGTCTTTAACTGAAGACGGCTATAGTCCTTGAGGCACTTTTCTCCGAAGCGCAACTCCAGAGCGTTTGAAAGAGCTTCAAATTCCAGATGTTGATCTTCAGGAACAGTCCTCAAAATATCTGCAGCTTCTGCCCGTAGTGATGCAGCCAGTTGACGAGCCTTCGTGACTGGATCCCAACCATTGGCTTCTGCGACGATGGAGAATTGAGTCTTGTAGACTTGCCAGGATGTTTTTCCGTCGTACTTCGAAACTTTAATGCTTGATTTAGGAATAGCAGGTCCATGTTGAAATATTTCGGGCTCACGAACATTCGAGGATGGGTTTTCAGCTTTTATCTGTGCACTTTCCATTCTCTTCAATTTTTCCTCGACTTTCCTCTCAATTTCTTGCTCAAAGGTGTTTAATCTTTCATCAAATTTCTCTTCAACTCTACGGAGATTTTCCCCATTCTGTTCACAACTCTGCTGAATATTGCGAATTTTTATATCGTTCTCTTGGACCTTTTCCGCCAAAGCATCCACTTTGTTGTTGATTACTTCAATAATATTAGCTTGGCCTTGTTCTATCTTCTTCTCCATATTCTCTTGGCCTTGTTCTATCTTCTTCTCCATATTCTCTTGGCCTTGTTCTATCTTCCGTTCTATCTTCTTCTCCATATTCTCTTGGCCTTGTTCCATCTTCTTTTCTATCTTCTTCTTTAACTTCTCTTGCCCTTCTTTCATTTCTTTAATGAAAGCAAAAAGCTGTTCAAATTTAGTTTTATCTGCTTCCTCCATCGCTCTAGTCTTCACCATTCAACCCCACTTCTGACACCAGTTGTTACGTTTTTATGCTTAGCGGGTTCGGATTGAATGGACTTTGTATGAGGACAGCACAAACAAATTTATTTACAGCTATTTACAGTTATTTACAGGATAATTGATAAAGTAAAAATTTTAGATAAGTACAATTCAGCAGTCAACAGTCAATTACAGCGTAAATTCAAGTCTTACGTACGATAAAAACAGACTGCAAAACAGCTATCGTATAGCACAGCAACAGAAAATCGCAGCGAGCTCAATAACACAGCGTTAACAGCAAACGCAAACACAGCTCACAAATCCTTTAGTCCAGCGAGACGCTTTTTATTTCAGAGCAAACTGTCAACTAACTCGATCAGATCACTATAGCAACTAACTAACTCACGCCGGCTACTCGTCCTTATATAGTCGAGAAGCGCGTGCACCTGAGTCTCGTGGAAATTCTCAAAACATCGCGCACAATCTAGCGGCTACTAGATTATTCCTTTCGCCAAACCAATCAAGCTGGCGCGAGGCTCCTCGCCAAACGCGGCCAACCTTGGCGACTTTTCGTGCCGCACGCCCGCTTGTAACAATATTAATTCCTTTATTAAGTTTAATTTATTTTTAAATTTTAAATCGAGTTTTAGCAGTTTGTAATGAGAATTGAAATCAACAGACAGTTGCTCAATCGGTAAAACGCGATTTCAGTATTTGGAGCGTGAAGGTGAAGAATGCGAGTTCGATTCTTGCAAAAAGCAACTATTTATTTTAACTGTAATTATTTAATAAAAAGTAACTAAAATGAACTTTTATTTTTATTAACGTAAATAGGAATTGACTTAACTATTTTAATATTATTTGTCATCGTAAAACTCCAGCAATAAAACTTCTGACAACAATAAACTTGTCCGTCGCTTTATAAAAAAACATCACTGATTTAATAATTTCTTCTACTCTAATATTACATCACTTAAAGCTGCAATTAATATAAATAATTAATTTTCCCACTATCAAGAATAATTTAGATAAGTTACGTCATTTCTTCTTTTACTTTCCATACCAAATCTTATATTTGAAAATCAGATAAAAATCGTAAAGCCGAGGGGTGATTTAGATGAATCTTACAGCTCGTAACCTACTACAAATGAAGCTTTGGCGCAAATGGCCTCTCCCCCGAGGAATCTTAATTGCTGATTTTCAGTTTTAATCTTACCAATCTTCTCGCCTTTTTAATGTCAGTGTAAAACTTTCTTTCGAAATGGCCCCATCGAATGACAAACTTTGATTTAAACCCTCAACTTGGCTGGACAGTTAAAGCTGTGATTAGAGTGAAAATGAGTTTAGTGTTAAACATTAGTGATTGATGAGTAATTTAAGCGTATTATACTTTTTTTATATATTGGCTCTAAAATGCTTAAATGTGATCAAGAATTTGCGTGAGTGTGTGTATGTATGTGTACTTGAGTATTGATAAGTTTTCTACAGAAAATTATTCTTAAAATATGTTGAACACTTCAAAAAGATTTACAGTTACGACTCGTAATGGAAAGGATAATTTCTTTATTGTAACCGTGACTGATTAGCTGTTTCCAAACCATTAGAGATAAACATTTCCTTTCAATTCAATAAATTATTCATTTGAAATACTTATATTTAATATATTTTTAATGAATTAGTAAAATAATTATGAAGCAATAATTTTTGAATTCTAAAACTTCATTTTTTAACCACCAAAATACCTGTACTATTAATCTTACACTCTTTGTAGTTAAAGCGACCAAATACGAAATTTTGAATTTCACTATTTTAAGGGTAGCTATAGAAATCTCAACTACGTATATTGAGCTTCGATTGGTAGAAGTTCCTCTATAGAATCCTCGAAAACATTAGAACCTAAGCGATGATAGTCTAAAATAATGAAATTCGAAGTTTCATAACTTGGATAGTTATAGTTACAGAAGAGATACATTTTTTCAAATGTTTCAATGTTAATTGATAGAAATCTACAAACTTGGTTTAAAGAATAGTATATCTTTTGTCAAATTTCGTCTGCCTGACTCAAAGCCCTCTTGGATTATCATAGTCACAGACAAACGGATATTTTTCAAAAATATGTTTGAACTGTGTTGGCTTGGCAGAAAGGTCTCGACTCGTGAGTCGTAGGGTTTCATGTTCGAGACTCGCTTTCACCGAAGAACTGTCGTGTAAAACGTCCATCAACCAGTGGGGTGGGGGGTGGGATGGAGAGAGGGTTGCCAACTCAGATGTCATCCTCGTCATCTGACCATGGTTCAAAATTACGAAATTCCGTCGTAAAATATCTCACATTTTTTCTTTGCAATGGGACATTAATATAACTAAACTAAACCCAAAAATGTATTTTTCGAACTCAGGGGCGTCTAAAAGTTATAGACACACCAGAATTTCGAGTACAAGAATTTTGATAGTTACAATACATTCTCTACCCTTTGTATACAAAAAAAATTACTTTAATAATTACATATCTTAATATCATATTGTCTTCAGTCATTTTATAAGCAACTTCATCTTCTCAGGCTTTATCCATCCAATCACATTCTTACACATATTGACACGCCTTGTGCGTACATATAGTAATTCGAAATTTATTTCGTGTTCCTAAATTTAGCATATCCAACTTCGGGTTCATTGTTTACAACTTTGTATTTTCAATCTTGACTACTATTAATATTGTTGTTGTTACTTATGACACTTACCATGGACAAGCCCCGCTGATACATCAGCAGATTTTAATCCGGTGATATATGTCTCTCTTTTTACAAGTAGCGCCATCTAAGGCCAAGAGTGCGACTTAGCTACACAAACGTCACAACCCTTTTTAGGGGGCGGACTTCATTCATACATATTCTTTCATCTCAGATCGTAATTTAGTCCTGGAACAGAGGACGATCACCTCTGACTAAGAACCAAAGTCGTATTACTTCTCGACATGGAGGACTTTGCGAACACGGCAGATTTTACGAGCGCCAGCCGTCACACACTCGGGGAATCTTTTGGACGGTGAGTTTCGAATTCGTAACCGAAGGAGTACGAGTCCAACGCTCTACCAACCAGGCCATCCCGGATCTCTATTACTAATAAAATGCACGACTGCTAATAAATGCAATTTAAAGTAAATAAAACTTTGTTAATATATTTGTGCATGTATGATAATTTACAAGAGATTAAGTATTTTCAATATACATATAAAATATAAATCATATACTGAAAAAAATGAAGAAATCCCTTTAAGATTGAAATTTTCATTTATTTCTCCCACCAACAAATTCTTTCTTGATCTCATAAATGCCAATCAAAATACTATTATGTAAAATATGCTTCAACCAACATGAACTATATTTACATGCAACATTTCTTACTGAAAAAAAATCTGCAATTTCCCCAACAAAAAATAAAGACGAATTTCTCCGGCATAAAAATTCATATTCTAAATGGCCTATTTGTACATTATTCATGGGCACTTCACCTGCTTTCCCTACTCGTGAGTTGGTCAGTTGTTCCCCCTCGGAGCGCCTTAAAGCCATAAATCATGTCTTCGAGACGCCTGCTTAAATAAAAAGACCGTTCCGATGATTTCAATATTCCTCTAATGTGTGCCTCTGCATAACAGAGGGGAAATCGCGTTATAGAAGTGAATGAATAGGAGATGCATTCACAAGATTTGATGGATGAGAGCTTCCTTCTCTGGGATTCGCTCCAAACGGACTCATCGGCACGTAGGTTTACCAACGGATTTATATTATTCAGTATTTATTCCGCACAAATAAACTCAAGCATTTTCATTTCTGTGTCAATATAAAATGGGAGATATAAATACAGTCATGATCAAGATTTTTTTTTCAGCAATACATACCATATTCAGCTGGAATTATTTATATACTCATGTTTATATGGGAAAATATATGTTATAAATTATTATACACATATTTAAATGGGGGATAGTTCAATCATAATCCCTTGGAAACATGTATTCATTTTTTGGAAAATTCATATTTATTATAACCTTTATATCTTATTTATATCGTATATATTATATACTATCATATTTATATTACACTAGCTTTCACTTGAGACTTCGTACACATGGAAAAACACACAACTAACCTAAAAACAATTTATTTACAATATGCACCTGAAATAAAGCAAAACAAGACCGTATTTCTTTCAAATCAAGTCAAGTCTATTTTAATTATCGATCGAGATTGAGATAGCTACAACAGTATTATACACATATTTTTTAAACTTTTAATTAAAATGAAAATACAAAAGTTGTCAATAATTACAGCACACTGCACATCCGTGAATTTTCAACGCCAGTTGCGGCAAAACATATGTGTGAATTTTCTACGGCAGTTGGGTTAACACAATAGAAATTAGAACTTTTTAATCTCATTTATTATATTTTAGATTAATTCAAATATACTTCAGATTGAATCCGAAAGATCGATTGAATAATAAAGTTTAATTTTAAATGCATCAAACACTAAAAAAAGAAACAGAATCGTTTGAAATAACAGATCTTAAATATGTTAAGTCCAACCTAATTAGCGTGGGAAAAAAATATATTGAAGTCTTACTCATTTGATGGTGGGTAAATGAAGGTTTTTGTGGGAAAGTTAGTTTTTAATTAATGAAAAATTAATCACTCAATTAACCAGAATAAATAGTATTCTATGCCATATTATAGACTATAAATTATCTCTGCGCTAAATTTCATCCAATTTCGTTCAGCTGTTATGCTGTGACTAACATCATCCATCCAAACTTTCACACTTATAATAATTGTATGGATATCATATTTATATATTATAGATGTATATATTAATAATTATTTCATATTATCATGAAAAAAAATTTCGAAATAAAAAAATGAATTGGATTCACAAATTTTATATTAACATCTTGGATAGCTGATATTAACAGCTTATTAATTAAATTAACAACAGATTTAACTTTATATTAACATTTATTGATTAAAATATTTCATCTGAATAAATATGACAAGTTCCTGGAAAATTGATATTAAATCTGCGCATCAAATTTTATCTATCTAGCTCTGTTCGTTTTAAAGCTATAGTGTTAAATTATATTCTAACAAACACACAAATAGACTTTGAGTGGAATTTGCGCACAATTTGTTATAAATCAAATTGGGAATAAAAAATCCAAATTTCATCCGTTATCATCTTTGCCATAGACAGATGGATATTTTCCAAAGATGTGTTTTTCGACTTCAAAGAAGTCTAAAACTTAGAGTCAAAGTCTCTAGTCCAAATTTTTTGATGATTACAATACTTTCTCTATGTTACATATACGTGAAATGAAAAAAAAATTCTCTTGGTAATATTTGTTTGTATTAACCAAGAAAGATGGGATAGTTTTATATTCATAGTTTAGCCCCCAAACAGAGCTTGAAATTATGTAATTTTAATTCGATAGTTAAAATAAATGTCGTATCGAATATTTGGAATAAAAAAATAAAATATCTTTGCCTCATTAGTTCAGAGTTTATTATTAAAATCATTTTTATGCTTGAAAATTTGCCAAAGGTTATTTTTAAATTTTAATCTTAAAAGTTTATCTTATTTCATGAAAATCAACGTATCCTTTACAATATGCATATTTCATATTGTAAAGGATAGCGACATATATGTTACAATATATAGGAAAAGTAGCAACGCATCCTTTACAATGTATAAGATGTTCGTTTATTAATTATAAAATACTGTGGAGAATGAGTACCTCTTCCTTGTTAGCCTAAGCCTACTTTATAATTGTCAGACTTGGTAGAGTCTCAGTCGTATTTCACAAAATTAGAAAAATTTTGTTATCAAAAGAAAGAAATGAAAATAAAAAGATTAAAATGAAATTTGCTCTGCATGTTCCTATGTATAATGTCAGAACATCATTTCTTCAACGGCCAAGCACCACGTGCTCGTGCAAGTTAAATTATATTTCTATTCATTTTCATTGTTTCATTGAATGAGTCACTTCAGTATTGCAAACGATCCAAAAAAAATTTGTCTCGCATTGATTGTTTTAAAAAAATATCACATTTCCTATTTATTTCATTTCATATGATCTCGTGCTCAAAATGTCCTTTTCCTAGGTTTTATGTGCTTAACCTAGCATATTATTAACTTGTTTTTTTTTATCTGAGCTTTTTGTAAATGCAATGGCAACATGTCATTAAAAGCTGATTTTTTGAGATGCTCATGCAGATAATAACATTTTTTCCACCTACGGATTTTTGTTGATGCCAAAAACATCATCCCCAAAACAACATCATGTTCTGACATGGTAATAACAATTGTTTTTAAAGCTCTTCATTCATATATTGGGTTACCATCAATGGATGGAGAATACGAATATATACTTATTATTTACCATCTCAGCCCCTATCCCACTCCCGTTCTCAAAAATGAAATTTCATTAATAACACAATGTAAATAGAATAATTCTGTAAAGAAAGAATACAGAATATGAGTAAATAGGATTTAAAGATAGCGCAAATTATTTTATTATATTCATAAAAAGTATGTTGGCCTTTTCATAAAGAGAAAGTAAATAAAAATCAAAAGCCGGCTTTCTGGCACAGAGGTAGCGCGTCTTCCTCGTGTTCTGTGAGTCTTGATTCGGGCATGGTTGTTCTTCTGTGGGCTATTTGTGAGATGTGTGAATGTGCCCCCCACTGTAAAAAGGGGCTGTGCAAGCGTGTGAGTGTGTGTTTCATCCTCATATGAGCTAGAAGTGAGACTTTTGCCTCCGAGTGCTCAGGGGTCGATACCCTCAGAAGCTACTTTACCCCTCTTTCCAAGGTTAAATTGCGGACACGTCATCATCATCATCAAAATAAAAATCAAAGAAAATTCGAAAAAAAAAATCATTAATCTTATCAATCTATCTTTATAATTACATTCTGAAATCAGACATAAAAAGCTTAATTTTTTCTTTTATTTTATTAGGTGGAAAAAGTATAGAAATATTATTCCTCTCTAACATGCACATATAGAAATTCGCATGCTTTCTTGAAAACTACCCTTTTTCTAAAAATTTAAACTACAGCTTGCAGAGTATCTTAATTTCTTAAAAACTAAAATGTACTAAAATAATAATACAAAAAAATAAAATATTTTTATGCGCGTTCCTTAAATTTTCAGAGAAGTACCTTTTCCTTTACTAAAATTGTCTTTCGACTATTTAAAAAAAGCGGAGGCCTAAATTACGTATCCTATGTTCTTATAAAGTTTAACCGAAATCTTTATTATCATTTTTACTTCAATTCCATAAAAATTAAGATTCCTTAAACGTTTCAAAGTTATTTTAATCTAATTAAAATACCATTTTGAAAAAGCCATTAAAATATATATTTTTCTCTCTAGGTCCTTTTGCCTTAATGAACCTTAAATAAGCTAATCATCTTAATGAATTATACATTTTATAATGCTATTTTAGTTCAATATAAACTTATATTTTGTTGATAAAACTATAAAAAGTTCATATTTGTGCTTATTTCTAAATCCATTGTCGGCTTTAAAGACAAAGATTTTTGAAGAATATCTATTATGGCTTTTCTTCAAAAATTTAATTTTAATCAATACTATCTCCCATATCTAATCTGAATTAGTATAACCTTACCAAACTATCGTTGATAAAGGAATGCGTTATCAGGTAAGGGGCAGCAGCTGTTGTAACTGTAACTGCTTCATACACGTGGCACCGGCCATGATGACGGGAAATTCCCAACAACAAAAAAGTGGTTGTCGATATCCGTCTGCTCTAGAAGAAATATCACTCGGCTCTTTGTTGGCCACTAGGAGATGAGCGGTCATTGTCGCGGGAGAGGGGATCGCTGTCGTCCACAATGGCCTTTCCTCGGCCCCTAATCTTTCTGGCGGTTCGCAGTGACAGGGCCTTCCTTTTCACTCCCCGTAAAAGGAAGGCAATGTCCCGTGGTTTTAATACAGAAGAAGGGCGTTGGATAGAATTACTTGGTCAGGAAGAGAAAAAGAACCAAGTTTGGGGCCCTTATAAAACTGATTGTAAGGTTACGACAGATTTGATAAATCGTTAAATTCCGGACCATGATCGCTCCTGGATACCGGAAAAATCTTTTTTATGCCGTATTATATGTGAACATTGAATTTCAGATCCTATATTTTCTTTGATAAATACTTATATCCATGCTTGCATTGAAAAAAACTTTCAAAAATATTGGAAAAGTATGAAAGTTGTATTCTTCATGCGAAAAATAATAAATGATATAATTCTATTCAATATACAAAAGATTTCAGGTGTTTGTGATTGAAGTACCTCTATTCAGATTTGTAAAAATGACCATTCTGATTGGCGCATTTTATTGGAACTCGGTACAGGTGTTATTTGAAGATCGAGGGAAAAAGAAATCTATGATTATAATCAACAATTCAAATTTCGATCGCCAGGTAATAGATGGTGCATAAGTAATAAAAAAACAAATTTTACACACAAAGCTTTATTTAATAATATCATTTGAGCAATGTACATTCTATTAACTTTAGTTTTGAGTTCAAAACCCACTACGGCGTTCTCAATAGAAACATGAAAAACTGCTGCAATCTGACTAATTATTCGGTACTTACGTATCAAACAGCCGATGCTAACGAAACCAACAAAATGGTGGACGACAGTTAAGGTTTGAACAACTTTTAAAATAAGGGCAACTCATTGGCGACTCCTTCAAATTTGGCGGTAAAGATCTAATACGAAAGTATCAATTATTCTTTCTGTCAACTCGGGCAGAGTCTATACGTTCCTCCATTGACAGAGTTCTTCTAGAATATCTAAAACCAAAAATCATAGTGATTTAAGTCTGGAGAACGAAAAAGTTAGCAGTTTGAAAATATCTCGAAATTACAGGATAATCTCCAGTGGGAACACTCCTTCACTTGCCACGCAACGTGGGTTGTTGCATTATTTTGCCTGCAGCGTCATCCTTATAAGCCAGATAATATCCTTCGAGCTGAAGAGTCCCTTTTGGTTGATCGGTATGATACTCAGCTACAGGCCCAAACGTCGCAGGTTCGTACCGCGACCTTCAATCGCTACGTGGCTGAGAACAGGAATCCCTAAAAATTCGAGTTCTTCAATAATACAGGATTCAGTAATAAAATACACACTAAACTCCACAGCTTAGAGTAATGAGTTCATGCTCGTGTATAGTGTTAGCGCGTAGTAAGTAACCACATCAGAAATGGCAGTTAGGCGAAAAAAGAAATATAGAAATGTTATCCGACGAGCCAGGTGAACAATAAAGAATATTAAGAATTGCAATTGCTTTTGATTAAATCCCTTATCCATAATTAAATATTCATGATTTTCTCAAGAAAATACTTTTACCCCTTTCATTACTAATTCGCTCTAACTCGGCCGAGCAGATTGTAATCTAATGGGCCATTTCGGGGTGATTTTTTTTGTTAAAAGAGGAAATCAGGATGCAAAACGAAGACATGTATAATAATATTGTTACAAGCAGCCGAGCTGCAGGGAAACTCGCCAAAGATGGCAACGTTTAGTGAGGAGCCTAGCGCCAGCTTGATTGGTTTGGCGAAAGGAATAGTCTAGTAGCCGCTAGATTGTGCGCGTTGTTTTGAGAATTTCCACGAGATTCAGCGCACGCGCTTTTCGGCTATATAAGGACGAGTAGCCGGAGTGAGATAGTTAGTTGAGAGTTTGCTCTGAAATAAAAAGCGTCTCGCTGGACTAGAGGATTTGTGAGCTGTGCTTACGTTTGTTGTTAGCGTTGTGTTATTGAGCTCGCTATGATTCACTGTTGCTGTGCCATACGATAGCTGTTTTGCAGTCTGTTTTTATTGTGCGTAAGACTTGCATTAACACTGTAAGTGACTGTTGACTGCTGGATTGTGTTTATCTGAAATGTTTACTCTATCAATTATCCTGTAAATAACTGTAAATAGCTGTAAATAAATTTGTTTGTGCTGTCCTCAAATAAAGTCCATTCAATCCGAACCCTCTACGCTAAAAATGTAACAATATCTTGCTTCATATCCTATACCCCTCGTTTAAAACAGAAACCAGTCTAAAATATTCACTGTTCTGTGGATTCCTGTCATTTACTCTAATTTCATTTAAAATTTAAAAAATAATTTTACGCAACAAGAGACTAAAAGGCAGTTAATTTTATATAAGGACTAAATTTACGAAGTAAATTCGTTAATTTTTTCCCTGGATCGAATAATTTTGTATAAAAAAAGAAGAATTATTCATCAATCCATATTTAAAAATGGATAAATTAATTAAAATCACTAATTTGATATCATTGAAAAGATATTTGTTATATATATTCCAAGAGATGTAAAAATTTTCCAGCCATTATTAAAACGGAGAAATTGAGATTCCTAGTAGAAAGAGCAGTCATCCTCTCATACCAAGAAGTGAAAGTTAATAAAGTTTTAAAAAACTTCAGAGAATGAAGAAAATTTGAAGAAAGCAATTATGAAAAACAGTTTTTGGGATCTAAAATTTAAGAGACGAAATTTCATAGTGATTGAGAACTACGTTGGTCTCGTGGCAAGGTTTCGGCTCGAAAGCCGTAGGGTCGCAGGTTCAAGACCCGATTCCACCGAAGAACCATCACGTAAAGGGTCAAACGTCCTTCCGCTGGTGTGGAGTGGAGAGGAGAAGGCGGCGGACTCTCAGATGCCATCCTCGTCATCTGACCATGGTTCAAAATTTTGCGGTTCGCCCCCAAAATATCCATAATGTTGCTTTACAACGGGACATTGACATAACTAAACAAGCTAACTAAAAGTTCTATTTCATAGCAATTGATGGTGAGCATCCATCGAAGGCATGTTCTTTGATTTGAATACTTCAAACAGTGCACTCGAATACATTCAGTGCTATTTTCTTGGTTACTATAGAAACAGACAGGGTTATTATAAAATTCGAATTTATACAACAGATGTCAAGCGTTGATTTCTGCACTGATATTAGCGGAAGCTATCATGGATAAACGCCAAAATCTTCCTAATAAATTTCTATCCATCTAAAATTTTAATCTGAGTTATTAACCAAATCAAAATGTATTATTTTAATCAAATAAGTTTATTAAGTTAATTCTAAATGATCAATTAAAACGTAAATAATTATTTAACAGAAAATTGCTTTGGCATACACAGTTCTCATCTTCCTAGTTCATCTCAGTCATCATTTATAATAATGAATCTAATACAGTGACCTTCAGAGCTCTAGTCATAAAGTTACACAAGCACACAAAACCTTTTATTATTAGTGAAGATGTCAAATGGATCCACCAATCTTCAAGCATACGAAATAATCGACTGATGAATATTTTCCCCACATTGAGGGTTCTCTCAATGTGGGGAAAACCTCATCTTAAGAATCCGTGCAATATTTTGTGTAACTTTAGTGGCATCGGCACTGTCTGAAAAATTCTTGACTTCAATATCCGGAATGAGACACGTTACATTTGCAATGCTCTCCCCCCCACTGTAAATATTCAGTTATCAATTTGGTGAAAAGTCGCGGAGCATTACAAACAGTAGATTCGAATCGATTTATCATTAAGTTGCAAAGTCACGTCTGATGGCAGTTCTAGAGCACCCCTCCACTGTATCATCTATTTTGAGAACGTGTTCCGCTCATTCCCAGATGGGATATTAGCATAAAACGCACCCCCTCAGCGGAAACAGCCTTCGAATGGTGTGAATCGAACTTTTCGCCCGTTCCGATATTATTCGGGGAATATGGTGACTTAATGATATTGTTGCGAAGTCAATTTAGGTGTGAATATATTCAATGCCCTGAAGCGAGAAGAAACATTTTTCAGTCCCAATAGTAGAAGTTGCAAACTCATTTGCTGAAAGGAAAATATTATATGTGACATTAATATCTACGTCCTTTTATACTGTTACGTTTTTTAGCGCAGCGGGTTCGGATTGAATGGACTTTACTTGAGGACAGCACAAACAAATTTATTTACATCTATTTACAGGATAATTAAGTAAAAATTTCAGACAAACACAATGCAGCAGTCAACAGTCACTTACAGTGTAAATGCAAGTCTTACGCATGATAAAAACAGACTTCAAAACAGCTACCGTATAGCACAGTAAATAGTAAATCGTAGCGAGCTCAATAATACAACGTTAACAGCAAACGTAAGCACAGCTCACTAATCCTCTAGCCGTGCAAGACGCTTTTTTTCCGGGAGAAAACTCTCAACTAACTCATTCACTCCGGCTACTCGTCCCTTATATAGCCGAAGAAGCGCGTGCCCGGAAACTCGTGAAACTTCTCAAAATATCTCGCGCAATCCAGAGGCTACTAGACTATTCCTTTCGCCAAACCAATCAAGCTGGCGCGAGGCTCCTCGCCAAACGTCGCCATCCTTGGAACTTTTCGTGCCACTCGCCCGCTTGTAACAATACTTTCTTGTATACGAAATATAGTGGAAATGCTTTAATCATCACAAAATTTTGAATTTTAAGGAATTTCTATGAGTTCAGACCTCCCTGAGTACGAAAAACACTTTTTTTTTTGGTAATATTCCTGTCGAACTTGTACGAATCAAAAGTGGTTTGAGCTGGATGGTTGAAAGAAAATAGAATAACAACTCATTTTTTAGATTTATAACAAATTTCGAACGAAATTCATTATCAGAAAATTTTTCCTATCTGGTTTTCCGTACACAAATAAACTCGATAGTTACAAAAGCATGGTAGATTAAATATGATATACAGGTTTAGGATCAAATTTGAATTGTTTGGTTTGGTTTAATTATATTGAAGTCCCTTTGTAAAGAAACACTAGGGCTATTTCAGGACATATCTTGTAATTTTGAATAGCGGTCAGATGACGAGGACGACTCCTGAGATGGCACCCTCCTCTCGACACCAGACCTGTGGGACGTTTGACCCTGACGAATTCAACGTGTAACAGACCCGCTTACACGACGGTTCTTCGTTGGAATCGGGCCAAGAATTTGAACCATGGTGGTAAAGCCACACGCTGAGACTTTACCACCATGTCATCGCGGCAGCATCAAATTTTCAACCAAATCCGTTAAGGGGTTGGTTTTTCGTTGATCAATACCTCCATATGCATGCAAATGCAATGACTTAAAGCAGTTCAATTCAAAATGTTAACTTGTGACAGCAAGTTTTGTCAAATTTGGTGTCGATTGGGCCACAAAAAGAGGTCCAAAATACATATTCACACAATATTAAGTAAAAGGGTTTCATTCCAGCTAAATATCTATATTTTATAATTATAATCCATATAAGTCATTCCAGTTATTTACAACATTACGCTTAATCTACAATGTTATGAATGCAAAAGTTATAAAATCTTATTAAGAGTAAACGGGATAATTTCAGGGAGACCACTTCCGTTGGTTACTTCATCGGTAACTAAATACAGAAAAGGAAAGTATTGTATACGTCAAACCAGAAATTTCGATATACATCTCTGTTTAAAACCTCAGAAAAAGCCTTAAATGTATGTATTTTTGGAATTGTCTATTTGTGATGTCAAAAGATGGGTTTTTGGACGGTCTTTATGTGAACAGGATAATTGAAAAGTGCTTTTAATTTTCTACCTGCATGTATCTATGTAACTAGTTGGTAATTATAGGTAAAATGGTTTGACCTACAACAAATATATCTGCTTAGTTTTTAATTAATTAAAATTTAAAATAAAAAAATCGTTCCTAATTGCACATTTTCTCCCACCAAAGCACGTTTTAAAAATTCTACACCCTGCAGTTTTCGCTCTTTCCAGTGCAAACTCAACACACTCATATATTTTTCTTTATTATTCTTAGGATGGTGTTTAGAAAATATGCAAAATTCAAAGTGCGTAACGAATTCCCAAATGTCAATTTTCCCTCCCCCGGATCATTTGTGTAAATAAGCACGCACAATGCAATTTCCGGCAACCACTTTAAAGTATTCATTTTGTTAGCCCTAAAACTATTCGGTTTGTGCAATGGGTTTAAATCTAATTTAACTCGGAATTAGAATACACCTAATTGATTCGTTTTGGGAGAAATCAATTATCCAGAAAATTCTAACCTTTTCATAATTTTTCGTTTTCACTCATTTCAGTCTCGCTTCAGATTCAGTTGCTTCGAGTGGCAACGGAACGCGAGATCGAATATTTTGTTCTCGGGGGGCGTTCAAGAACATTCGTTTTCTGACTTTTACGTGAGCAGCGGACCGGAAAACTTGTCTTCCCCAGTTTTCTGGGGCTTGTCGCTCCGTGGAAAAGTTTGGGAGGGGATATTTTTCTTGAAAATAATCAGCTCGATTCAATTACCGAACCTGGAGAGTATCAAGATTTTGGAAACACTGATGCAGGAATCTTGTTTGTTTCATTAAAAGTTCAAATTTTAAAATGTATCACCCTTCTTTAGCTTTTCGGAGAATAATTAAACATTACATGAACAAGTAAACCAAGACTTGAAAAGTCTGACTGAAATTTTAATGACACAAACTATCAGTAAAAATGTTTTGATTTTTAATGAAAAGTATTTCCGCCTGAAGTATGGAAAGAATATTCAGTTTAAGAAGTTACAATTTGTACACATGTTATTGATATCCAAATAGTTTAATTTAGTTTTTATTATATTAATATTGCCTTTTTAATCAAGACAAAGGCTAGTTTTAATACTTCATATGTTGTTGTTGTTACTAATGGCACTTGCCATGGACAAGCCCCCGCTGATACAGCAGCAGATGTAAACCGAAAAGAACGTATCTTGTTTTTGAAAAGCTCCAACTAGGGCCAAGAGTACGACTTAGCTACACACTCACCACATTCGCTTGCACAACCCCTTTTTACAAGGGGGCACAGTCACACACCTCACAGATAGTACACAGAAGAACAACCATGCCCAAACCAGGACTCGAACCAGGGACTCCCAGAACACGAGGAAGACGCGCTACCTCTGTGCTAGAAAGCCGGAAGATCTTCATATTCATAGTTAATATTTTCTATCTACCAGGTTTAGCACCCTCTATCCAGACTTTTGCACCACACTAAAGAGTGGATACTTCATTCGGATATATTTAATGGACAACAGAAGCATAAATTAGAAAAATACCCAACAATTAAATTTAAGTTTTTAAAGACAGAAAAATGTTAGAACTCCCATTGGTTTTTAATTTCTCATATACTTAGTACAGAGAAAGTATAGTGATTGTCAAAAATTTTGAACTCAATATTTTAATGAAGTTTTCAGGCCGGCATTCTAGGACAGAGATAGCGCGTCTTCCTCCTCATCTGGGAGTCCCGCGTTCGAGTCCCGGTTAGGGCATGGTTGCTCTTCTGTGTACTATCTTTGAGGTGTGTGAATTGCCCCCTGTAAAAAGGGGATGTGCAAGCGAATGTGGTGAGTGCGTAGCTAAGTCGTACTTTTGGCCCTAGTTGGCGCTACTTCAAACAAGAGACGCTCATTCAGCTTAAAATCGCTGACGGCCGTCAGCGCACTTGTCCATTGTAGTTGTTGCTAATGACACTTGCCCGAAGTTTTAGATCTCCTTGGGTCCAAAAAACACATTTTTAGAAAATGTTTGTCTCAAATATAACTATAAAAATGATTTGAGCTGGTGGGATGAACTTTTGTATGCAGTCTTTACAACATAGTTGTTGAAAATGTCGAGTAAAATCTAGTTAGAAGTCTGTCTCTCCGACTGTTTCAATATAAGTTGACACGATAATTACAAAACGAAGAGTGATAGATAGATAAAATATAATACAAAGATTTAATTTCTATAATGTAGACCGATGTAAAATTTTAAGCAAAATACAAAAAACGGCTTGATTGCCTGTCCGTCTGAACTTTCAGACCCATATAAACGCTATAATCCAAAAGAGTATTGACTTAAATATATCAAAGTTATATGAGGATTTTATTAACTACAAGTGTTGTTTGCATCCGATTTTTTTTTCTAAAAAGTGTCTAATCGGCAGATTCAATTTTTGATTACTTTTAGGAATTAATCGCCAAAATACTTGTCAACGATGACACGATCGATTCAGTAAAATTCTAAATTCAAGTTAAAAATCAATATTTCGAAACCATTGTACGCTAATGTCATGAAAAGCGTTTTTTGATATATTAAGTTTTATACAGAGTTTAAGAGAAATTTTTAGTGAGACCACTTGATTTCTTTAAATTAATAAATATCTTGATTAATATTTTAAATCATCGATTGTAAATCCACATTTTTATTCTTCAAATTATATTTGTACTCGCTATAGTAAAGCGGGGTCAACTGGTATAGCTTGTAAACACATATAAACCGACAGACATTCTTTTAAATTTATTAGAGATTTAATTTGCTTCGTGTTTTAATCACACACACTATATTCAATATGAATTATGTATGAATACGCTACATAATTCAAGATGCATTCATATGATGCATATGTGATTCATGTGTGTATCGTAAAAATGTATTTGGTTCATACAGTTGTCACTTTTTAAAACCATTAACAGTTGATCTTTGAATTATTGAATTTTATTTGATCTGTTTGATATTTATTTGTATTTTATACTGATACACTAACAGAAAAAAGTGCAATGTCAAATATAAAATAATATTTATACTTAAATGAAATTTTAGCAATTATTTGCTTGTAATTAGTCTGTAATGATTCAGGTTAAATGTAAAATAATTAAAACTGCGGAACTCAGCTTGTTGATTTTTACTGCAGTTTTTAAAATAGAATTTTATGATTTTATAAAAATTATTATTTTTTATTAAGGTTTTTTTCCCAAAACTATATTCCAAAACGATGAATTAATCCAAATATTAGAGGACAGTGGCCACCTGGTTGTGAAATCTCGATTTCGAGACTCGCTTTTGACAAAGAACTGTTATGTTAGTGGGTCTTGTACACATTAAACTTTCTTATATGACGGTTTTAAGCTAACATTTTGAGATATAAGGCTGTCAGATCATGTTTTCTATCATCATTGAGGAATAATCCCAAATTCATGGGCTTCAAAAATGGTCTTAAAGTTGCTTTAAAACGGATGTAGCGATCGTTCTCTCAGAGAGAGGTATTTCTCTCCATTGATCTTGAAAATCGCACTAGGCACACATGGCTCAGTATTCAAGTCTCTCAGCAAGCGCGGAAGAATACAGCGAAAGAGTAGCTCTCAACGACAAGGCAGCGCGATGTTGTTGGCTGTGGAATAAAGTTACATTTTTGATAATAAAACGTGGATTGATTGTTTTCAAATCCTTACATGGAGTCAGATGATGATAAATAATAATTATTGATTAATCAACCTCTTCACGGAACATTAATTTAATTAAACTAAATTAAATAATCCAAACTTTGGAAGAAAAAACTCCCTGAATAGTTTGCTAAAATAGACATCGGGGTTCGAGTATACAATAGTATCGGTAAACAAAGAGGCTGGCATATTTCAGACAGCACTCAACGATTATAGCTCTCTGTAGATGTTAAGATGTATAGTCTGTAGATGTAGCCTATTTTATTAAGGGTAGTCTATCATTTCTGAATCTCACTTTCAATCGCCTTAAGAATGTGACATTCTAAAATTTGAGAGGGGGTGACAAAAGGTCTGTTGTTGTTTTGAAAATTCAGAATGCTAATGCAAGTTCTTGTGCATTTATTCTTTTAATGATGCCAATGAAATGCTTTTTCTTTCCAGTCTCCATGACTGTCGCCCTCAAATGCTACAGATGTGGAAAGTACACGCCAGATGGCGCCGGCTCCGTCATCCCCTGCTACACCTACAATCAGACAGACCTTAGGGAATGCCACTCCAGAGATCAGTACTGTCTAGTAAGTATGACTTGCTTAACCATTTCTTTTATTTCGAAATTTCAGCTTTATGTTGTTATACAAATGTCACGAAAAATTTCCATAGCAATTGCAAGGAAAACCTAGTAGCACGAAAATATTGTACAATATTGATCAATATTCGCAATATTGTTTAATATTGTAGAATATTGTTTAATATCATATAATATCACACGATATTATGCTACAGGATGTGCTACCTGGGAACACTTTCAGTACTGGAAAAGAAAAATATAAATATGAAGTTAATTATGATTCGATTCCTACTATGAAATGCTGTTTATACAGTTAGTGAAAGCAGAAATCCTTTCTGACGTCTGCCCACAGGCGTGCCTATCTTCATATTGTCATATATTGAATAGACATAAAGGGACTCATGGGTCCCTTCATGTTTTTGATGCCAAATTCAGTTACATATTTTAACGTAATATTTCTACAAGTAGCTTTGACAGTTTAGGAAATTGTCATTGGATGATAAGAACAGACTGATAAGCAAAAAAAAGTATATTGAAATAAAAACACAAGTTTTATCAGAAAGAAGGATATGTTACCGTTAAAGTATATAATGCGGTGATTTTATAGAATACCTAGTTATTCCATGAAATAACTGATCGTGTCCGTTAAAGTGTGTAATATGTTATTCATTTGACACTTTAACTAGTTGTTCTATGAAATAACTAGGTATTCTATAAATTAACTAATGAGAGACAGTTAAAGTGTAAAATATACAAATTATTTAAAAAAATAACTAAATATTCTATAAATTCACTAATGTGAGACAATTTAAATGAAAAGGAAGCGATTTGTCTAATTTATGCAGCGTATAAATGGTATTTATGGAAACGTACCATAAAATCATTTGTTACAACAAGGATTTCTAAAATGACACTTGGAATTACAAAGAACATTATTTCTAAAACAAAAACATTTTTTATTGACACACGGGGTTTTACACGAACATTGTTTAAATCCCTGACCAGTACCTAAACTTTGAGCTGTAGCAACTGACCGGAGCGATGTTTCTACATCCGATACTTCAATTTTAATTAATTTTTGAACTGGGATCGGAAATATAATTCTTTTATGCGGCCGTTTCTTGTGCCCGATTAGAAAACTCCTTCTTCGCTTATTTTTATGATGATATCTAAAATAGATTTGGCATCACCTTTTCCTCTGTCAACTTCAGGCACTGGGATACGGACGGTAAACCCCACAGAGGATTCAAAATGAGATTTTTCCGACATTAATTTCATCTTTTTCGCTTGAATTTCTAAACATTTTTTTAGACTTTTCTCTTTCTCTTTGAACATTAAGTTCATTAAAACACAATTTGCAGATTTTTTCACTTTTCTTTACACTTTAACGGGTTGCAGATCGTTATTCTATGAAATAACTAGTTAAACCATGAAGTACAAGCAGTGTTTTACTCTTTAACGGACACGATCAGTTATTTCATGGAATAACTAGGTATTGTATGAAATAACTGCATTATATACTTTAACGGTAACAGATATAATATACCAGACTTTTAAAGCTAATATTTTGCAACAGAGACAGTCTCAAGCCCAATCGAATAGTGATCCATCAAATCAGCCATGGGAGAATTTCAGGGATGATATTATTCTAAATCAGTTCCATATCAGTCTAGTGCATTTTTGGAATAGTCATTTCGCAATCTAATAGGGAAAAAACGTTCCAGACAGTCTAGGGGAAAAACATAGTTTTTTCCCCAATTCTATTAACCTAATGAAAGTAATGCCTCCAATGCTCGCCAGCAGAAATATAGTTGTGCATTTTTCTTTCCAGAAATATTCTAAATATGTTGCAGGATAAGTTACTATAGACGATGACTGAAAGCAAAGCACACTGATAATGTCTGACACAAATTATGGCACCACCTAACACATCATTAAGAGAGCAAGGACATTAGGGCAATTACTGTGAGACTGTTCCGTTGTAATCTAAATTATTTTTATCACACAGACGGACATCATATCAAAAATTGCATTCTTTTGGTTACAAACGAGAAACAAATTTTTCAATTGAAATTTTTAATGATAAACGTAAGAGCGCTCGCACACACACTTATAAAAATTTGTCCTTCGTTTTTTTTATTCAAATATTTGATTTATCTGGTTTATTATTAATATTAATCATAGTTATTTTAATTCCAATTTATTAATTTCGTAAGGTTACAAAGGTAATTCAAAATTCTGTGTACGGTATGCGTTTATTTTTATGGTCCAGAATTTTCTTGGTGATTTTCAAATATACGTTGTTCGCTAGCACAAAAGATTTACTTAGAGTGTTATCAGAGTAGCCAAGTTTCATTATATAATACATAAGATGCCAAGATTTCGGAAAAATGATTGCAAACATTTTGCTTCTTTTTTTGCCATTTTATTTGATGTTATGTAAAAAGTTTGTAAATTTTGTATTATTGAATATATTGCATCTGATCGATTACACTTTGAATTATTGTTAGTATATAAAATTAGAGCAGGTATTTAATTGTATTGGGTTATGTATTTGACTTATTATTAGCATATAAATTTGTATTAAATATTTAACTGAATTTCAAATGAATTTATTGTGTATATAAATATTTAAGAGATATTGTTATTTTATTAGCACGGGCATATTGTAGATTATATTTTCTTATTATTTATCTCATTAATATGCTTTGTATTGATTATTATTTGTATCATTTGCTATATATTGATAGGACTTGTTAATAGTTATTGTATGCGTTCTAAATTGTGTCCTTTGATTAAAGTGGAAATACGATGTTCTAAAGGAACGAATTTTTGAAACTAGGATCATGTTGTCGTGGATGCCTTCCTGGTTACTTTTAATATCATACCGGTGGGTCGTAAAAAAAAAACGAGAATCCGTAAACTGTTCGAATATGTGTTTGCGAACGCGCTTTTCATCTTGCTTAATATTTTGTGTGCTGAATTCTGAATCATCGTTAGCTGATAAACAGATAGCTAAATAAATAAAAGACTCAAGTTGTTGTTTATGCTAAGAACAAACAAAGAGTGAATAATGTTAGAAATGATTTCATAAAGAAATTTATCTAATTAAAACAGCACACCCTTCGCGGTTATTCGTTATTTTTAAGATTAGCATTCTCTTTTAGATGTTCTGATGTCTATAAAGGGATAAAAACATATAATTGAAGAATTTTTTTTAAAATTATAGTAAAAATATATTAAATCATATAAAAATAGTACTATTTTAATATAAAATTAAGGAAAAAACATAAATAGACTGAAATAGGAAAATACCTGGCAAAACATGAAGTATTTTTTAAATAAATAATTGTCTGCATTTATAAGAATAAACAATGATCAGATAACAAGGAAAATTCTTTCGATGTTAGTTTGTTTTCTAAAGTTCCAAATTACACCAAAATAAAAATGATTGACACTTATTTGTAGTTTAATATTTTTCAGACAAAAAAATATACAATTTTTTTGAAAAAACTGGTTTAAAAACGAAATACTTCGTTTAGAAAGAAGATTTTACCGTAAAATTTTTGATGTCTAATATTTAGTTTTAGATGCACAAATGTTATATTTTTAATGATATATCTTGCCTGTATTTAAACTTTATCTGAAGAAAAAAAATTTACGGAAAATCGAGGGGGGAAAAAGGAAACTATGAATTGATGCAAATTTCTATGGAATAGGAAGAAATCACTGCAATATATCTTTGGAAATTTTCTTTGTAGCAAAACATTTCTTTATATAAAAAAAAGTTAATGAGCAAAAATTCAAAATATTCATTAATTTGCGATTTGTGTCTTTTAGCATATTTATTTTGATCGTATTTGAAGAGTGAAATATACAGGATGATTAAAAAAGGTACCGATTATTCACGCCAGGGAATTTAAGATTAGATCAGATGTGAGACAATAAATCAGTCTTACAAAAGAATGCCATGCTGAAAAGATATCAGTGCACAATATTACCATTGTATCATGAATACGAAAGAATTAAAAATTAATTTATATGGAAAAAAATTGATGTGAAAATTTGCCAAAGAATGTATCCATAGTACTATGATATTATTTATTTCTCATCATTTTCTTTATGAGAAATCCAGTTATATTATACGTTAAGAGGTTAAGAAGAAACAAGTATTATAAAAAAAATTTAAGTCCATTCCTACTTAGGTTAACAAAGAAAATTTTATTTGTGTTAATTTTTATTACATAGCAATTAATATAAATAAGTGATCAAAAATTATACCTGGTCAAAACAAAATCAAGTTCGCACCCGTTGAAAATAAATCACAGAACACCCTCAATTGACGTTGAATTTTCAACGAAATTGATTATGTATTTATGAAATGAAACGTTGATTATGAAATTGAGGCAACACAAATGTGTGAGTTTTCTACATTAGTTGGGATAACGCAATACAGATTACAAATTTTAAATTTTATTTATTCTGTATTATTTTTATTCAAAAGTACTGCAAAAGGAATGCCAAAAATCGATTCATTAACAAAGTTTAATTTTAAATGCATCAAACATTAAGAAAATAAACAGAGACGTTTGAAATAATTAGCCGGAAATATGTTAAGCCTAACCTCATTGGCGTGGGGAAAAACAAATTAAATTCGTTATTTTGAGATGGGGAAACGAAGATTTTTGGAGATAAAGTTTATTATTTAATTAATTAATGAAAGATTAATGAATTAATATTTGAAATTACTGTATTAACATCAAGTGTCATCCAGTACAAGTTTTAAAAAATTTACTTGAACTTGAGTGAATGCGATTGAAAATGTAAACAATTGATAATATAAGGAAAGTGTGAGGTAATAGTAGAAATTGAATAATGCTAAATTCAAATTCAAGCAATTATTAACCAGCATTTACAAAATGTCCAAACTACATTAACTATATTAGATTGTTAATATGCCTATAGCAAATATGAACTCCTCATTCGTTTCTCAATTGGAATCCAGCGTTCTTCTCCGCACTGTGCATTCTTGTATTTCGTGCTATTTCTCTCCGCTTATGCGAACGGGAACTATTTTCAGCGATTCTAACAAAATTCTCCGCTCACGCCATCGGCCTATTAAATTAACATGCACAGTTTCGGATATTGTTTAGAATTTAAGGCACGCTAAAAGGAAGGTTTATTTCGGGAAGAGAATTCGGCAGTAATCTGAATAATGATTGGGATTTTCATTGAGATCATTTTCAACTCAAAATTCTTCTAATACTCAAAGCATAAATGTAAAGAAATTGGTGAAAGATTTTATTTTGATGAAGAAGGAAAAATGAGAAAAACAAAACCACCTTTAATCAACAAGGGAGGAACATCTTTAGTCAAGTTCTGAGTGAAACATTATAAGCAATCAAATAGACTTTAACTTACGGTTGTAATTAAGAACTAATATTTTTCGGTATAATTTGTTTTTAAATATAAAATTATCAATTTTTCGGGTAAAAACATTCTTTACAAATAAAATATTTAAATGTTTTTTAATGTTTTTTTTCCATTTCCTTAAAACGCAGAAGAATATCATTTCATATTTTCCCATTATCATCCTAAACTCTCCTTACTTAATGTAAATTTATCAAAAATGAAAGAAGAAAGCTGACTTGTGTTTTAAAATAACTGTTAATTTACATAATAATTCGAAAACAAATTCTCAACTGTTGGGATTTATATCTTTTAACAAACTGACTCATTTATTAGAATTTTATAAACAATAAACTTCTTAAATTATCATTTTATTGATGCTTAAATATTTCATCAGATATTTTTTGGATTTATCAATGGACAGAGGATTTAAAAATAGCTTATTGTTTTAAAAGATAAAATTGTTGGAATGCGTGTTTATTTAATGATCGTTTGACCTGTCCATATCTTTGTCTTTATACAGGATTATCTATTTGAAACAATCCCAAAAGAATGAAAAATATTCTTCAACAAGCATAAATGAAAAAAAGAACGAATAATATTTTTATTTATTATAAATTATATATTTCACTTAGACCATTTGGTAAGAGATTTATGTCCCTCCCCCCAAAAAAATTATGAAATTATATGTTGGGCTCCTATTACAGATGATGACTTCTAAATGTTATGCCATATTTGCCTTAAATAAAACTGTTTAATTGGATTAGTAATATATGTATAGTAAAATATTATAGAAAACGTTTTCATCCATTTATTTTCCACAAATATCATGTTTCATATTTGTTTCATTTTATGTAGACACGTGCCGAAAATGACATTTTTATATGTTTAATTTGGAATGAAAGCTGATTTATTTGTTCTCATGTGAGAACATGATATTGTTTTGGTTAGAAAGTTTTGATGTATCCGAAATATGCCGGTAAGAATAGTTTTATATGCTTTTACAAATTTTGCATTGTTAATTATTACGCATGCATGTATGAAAGAAGATGCGTTTTCAAATAGCTGACCTGCTTTTACCAGTATAGCTTTAATATTACGTATGCTTCGTTGAAAGCAGGTGCGTTTTTATTTCGCATGATTCATTAAAATGCGGAGATAAATTACAATCACGAAGGCGAATTCTTTGATTTGCGCAATATATCTTCTTCACATGAGTAAAATTAAAAAATTATTATTAAAACATGTCTTAGTGTTTTAAAAATTTAAAACATGTCTTAGTGTTTTAAAAATTTTAAAAAAAAACGCGAATGCAAAAATATTTTACTAAATTTGCACATTTGCACTAAATTTGCACATTTGCTAAATCACTATTAAATTGATTAATGTTGTCAAATAGTTTGTTAAGTGACGCCCAATTATATTCCCAATATTATATTCTCAAGCAAAATCTTCATTTCATCACACAAAAGAAAAAAACAATATTTCAAAATCTTACTCCTTTTTGTTGACAAAGGGATAAAGTTCCTCTGAAGGTCGCAGATAAAGTGAACTTCGAAACAAAGCAGACCACATCTTGAATCATGCACTGAACTTATTTGAAAAGACATATTTACCAAATAATCATTAGATAGATCAATGCTGCCAAATATTTTTTAAGTGCCACTATTTTTCTCAAGAAAAATTTCTAGTTCATCACAAGAAACAATTTTAATAATCTTACTCTCATTGTTGAAAAGAGACGGCGTTCTTGCTGAAGTTTCTATTGAAAAAATTTTGTTTACTTCTGTCAGGAAATTTCGTTCATGCCGCCAATAAAATGTATTATCTCAACACAATTTTGCGATCGTTAAAAAATTCAAATTCGAAATTCTGACGAACTCCCATGTTTTATATCTCGCTGATTACAAAATACTTATTTTTGGAAATTGTCTGTCTGTCTGTCTGGGATAAAGATAACTCAAAAACACTTTGTGTTAGAAGGATGACATTTTGTATACAATTATTAAACCAAATTTGTAGAATTATATCAATTTTTAGGTAAAATCCGTTCAGAAGAAATCTGTTTGCCCGGCTGTTCGAATGTAATGTTGCGAAAAAATTCTCATATAAGAGAAATACGAAGATACAGACTTTATTATCTGTAAAAACATATATTAAATATTCTCATCACAAACTACAAAATTAACAGCGAATTAACTCGATTAATTTTCACTCATCTCGGTAAACAGTAAAGGTATAGATCGCACATCAACAAGAGAAAAGGCTAAGCCAACCAACGTAGTCTGTCCTCAGAATTCAACTAACTCCCCTTCTTCAGCCGCGACTCTTAAATATCGTCCCGTTAAATTAGGCCGGACAAACTCAGAAACCGCGCTCTCGTTCCAGGTAAATCTGGAAATTTCTCCAATATTGTTTAAGAACAAATCTTTATTTCTTAGCTTCTACGACATATTTTAGCGTATAGTAAAAACCGTTAGCGACGTCATTACTTCGCCAAATTTGTCAAATGTGGCATTGTTTTGTTGTAAATCCCTTTAGGATGATTTTTTCTCGCTGACGCGCGATTCCATTATCTATTAATTTAATACAATTAAATTATTTACAAGTATTTACGATATTTACACAAAAATTCTTAAATATTTACAATATTTACATTTAATTTACACAAAATTCATAACAATAATTTCTATAAGCTACACGATAACTACAAAACGAAGAGATGAATATAAATAAGATTTTGTTCTTGGTATTTGGTATGCGGCGACCAAACAGGCGAGAAATGAATGTTTGTTTCGCCAACTGGCAATAAGCAGAACTCACACCAGTGAAGATGAACGAATACAAATCCAACGAAATAACGAATACGAATAACTCACTTCCTGGTCTCACCGGCCTACTTCAAACTTCTGTCTGGCGCGGTTCGATGAATAAAATGTATCATCCCTTATATTTTTTTACTTAATTAAAATTTATTTTTGTTATTTACACGACTGGCATTCTTTCATTAATTGACAATGTGTTAACTCTTTAATTTAGAGTAAATTTGGTGGCGCATGTTAAATCACGCAACAAAGGTACTTACAATGGAGATTTTTGAAATTTTGATTCAAATCCAAAAGCGGATTGATTGTCTGTCGGTCTGTACTTTCAGAAACATAAAAACACAATAACTCAAAAACGCAATAACTTCAATATATCAAAGTAGATATGGGATTTTGTAAATACAAGTGTTGCTTTGAATAAAATTTTTCTTCTAAAACGTGTCTTAAAGGCAGATTGGATGTTTGAATATTTTTAGGAATAAATCGCCTAAATACTTGCCAAGGATGACACGATCGTTTCGGTAAAAATTCTAAATGCATGCTAAAAATTAATATTACGCATCCATTGCACTTTAAAGGCATAAAAAAGCTTTCTCTGAGACTAACGTATAATATAAAACTGGATAAAACTGTTAAAATAAATGCTAGAAATTGCCCTTTGAAACTATAAAAACTGCAGGTAAAACAGTAAAAATAAATGCAAACCAATAAATAAATGCCCTTTTTATACATTTTATGCAAAATTATATAATTTTACTAAAAATTCTTGTTCTCATGTGAGAACATGATATTGTTTTGGTTTGGAAATATTTTAAGCCACAAAATGCATTGCCATAAAATAATTCCATAATTTATCGCTTTTGAGGCAACAATTTTTCACTTTTAAGATTATCAAAAAATGAATGCCATATTTGCCAATTTATAGCCAACAAAAAATTACATCTTGGCACGAATGTCCAACATATACCCGATTCTCCTGTTTGACAAATAAAGGGCAGGGCCGTAAGATGTTATTGTTGAAGATTAAATCAATTTAAACCAGATTTTCGCAAATAAATAAAAAATGGCTTTGAAAAAAAGTTTTGGAGCTGGAACGCTTTCGTGAAGGTAAAAAAAATAAAGCCATTTATCGATGTATGCATAATATGATAATCATGAATTTGTTATAAACCGGCTTAGAGTAGTTAGTGACAAATAAATTTGGACAGAAAATGACTTTAAAATTAATAATAATTTGAAATTTGCGATAGCAGAATTTTTTTCCTTTAGTTCAATTAAGAGATTTAGTGTATGTGTGTGTTTAGATTATACTGAAACAAAAAAATTCAAGTGTAAAAAATGCACTTTTTTATAAATATTATATCAGTTATGTATCGAGTATAGCTTAAAAGGGAAATTATAACAAACATTCAAATCAACTTTAAGTTTTTTGTAAATTTTGAAATTTTGTTTGATTGCACACAAAGAAAAGAAAAGTATTTTTCACAGCAGTTAAATAAACGAGTAAAAAAAATTATTTTAAAAAATACGCCTGCAATTTTTTTATTTACTTTTTTTATATGTGTGAGGCTTTTTCAGCCTTAAGCAGATGGAATTACGTCGCAAAGAAGCCAAAAATAAATTGTATTTGTTACATTTAGAAATGCTAAAATGAAATTCTATTTTTTCCAGTTCATTTTCTATCACAGTTGATACGCCAAAGCTTACAGAATGTAACGGAAAAAAATTAATACATTTCTTATATTTTGCTATCAGAAAAAAAAATTTAAGTAGTTTTAACATCATTTTCCTTGTACTAATGATGTGTGCTTTTCTCTAAATAGCAATTCACTCTGTGCAGATTAGTTTTAATTATTGCTCGTTCATTAACAAAGCACTGCCTGAATTCGTAGATTAGAAGAAAAAAATGTATCGAAAAGTCGTTTTCATTTTGTGACGTCATACCTTTTTACCTTATTTACATTTGTAAGCAGCATAAGTAGAAAATGAGAATTTTTTTCTCTCTTTCGAATAAGCAGACTGATTAATTATTTTGCTGTTTGTTTTGCTTCTTCAATTCAGAATTTTGCCATCTATTTATTTATTTAATTATTTCCCTAAATAAAACATTTGCATTTTTTGATTAAAAAAACCAACTGAAAAGTCTTAGCTGTATTTTTAATGAAGAATAACCATTAAATCCTATTTCTTGGGCTACTTCGGAATCTTACAAAAATGAATTCTATTTTCGAACTAACTAAAATAATCTTTGATTGAAAAAATTATTCTTTTTCTTTGAATTTTTTTTTTTGTTCTTTTCGCTTAATAATTTCTAAATAAATTTTTTTTTAATTTCTCATTATTCGATCTTTCAAGAATCTTTTATTCACACTAGACCACGATTTCTCTGGTGACAAAGCCACAAATTTCGAGCAATATTTCACTAAATATTATTTGTTCATGTGTGACTAACACACATGAATCAATCTTCATGATTCTGAAACTCCTGAATTAATATGGGTCGAAATTTTTAAATGTTACTCAGTTACAGGTGTTGTCCTCATCATCTGATTATAGCTTGAAATAACATGAAGGATTTCAAGATAAGCAGCAAATATAGTCAAAATTACAAGATAATCAAGCTAAGTATGATACGAAATTTTTACATTAATATTAGTTTTTCATAGGAATCGGCATATTAATAAAAATTCGTGGGATGCCATTTACCCTAAAAAGAAAAAAAATATCTCATTGAAATATTAATTGCTAATTTTGTTCAATATTTCGCAGGAATTTTCAAAACTTTAATCATTTAAAGGTATTTATAGGAGATCAAATACTAATATTTAAAACTTGTTTTTTCTGACTGGGTTATTGCATAATTTTCGAATTCTACTCATCCCTGAAGCAAAATAATACTATGCTGTATTCAGCGCATGCGTATTTCAAAGTGATTTGAATCTTCTCTAATATTTAATTCTTGGATAAAATAAGTACACAAGCTAAAATCGGACATGGAGATTGCTTGTTTATAACAAAGATTTGAAATAGAAGCTTCCGTTTGCATGGTAATTAGGATATCTGTGTTGCAGCCCATTGAAATGCATCAAGCATTGTGCCAACAAGGCGGCAATCAATAGTTCAGACGATATAATAAGATTTGGTTTCTAAAGCCAGCTAGAGCCATACAGTTACGTTATTCATCGAAGCATTTGATATTTGCAAGAAAAGTAAAAAAAAAATTGTATATAATTTTGTAAACAATTGTTTTTTATTTACGATTGGTGACATAATATGTTTTTCTTTCCTGAAATCATTTCTTAATATTATTAGTAGAATGTCGGTTCGTTGAATCATGACTGTGACGGTAGTCTCGCGGCCTTCTTATTTAAGTTTTTATCATAATTGATTATTTAAAGTTATATGGAACATAACTAAATAATTAAAAAGGATTTTAATATTCTACTAAAATGAGTTTGGTCTTATAGAAATATTACTTAAGTCGATGGTCAATTTGACGTTATTAATTCTTTCTTATATATTCACATGATAAGTATAAAGCTTGGTATATGTAAAAAAGTGGTCTGTATGGGAATTATACAAAATTGATCATTAATACTAACATCATAATTTAATTATTCATGTAAAAAATCATTATCTCGCACTATTTTTGAACATGAAAGATGTTGATTATTGATATAAGATACTACTAATATTAGATCCATTGCAGAA
Source organism: Argiope argentata (assembly GCA_026289955.1). Lineage (NCBI taxonomy): Eukaryota > Metazoa > Arthropoda > Arachnida > Araneae > Araneidae > Argiope > Argiope argentata. Next base: position 1,353,757 of record JAOUZG010046798.1, on the reverse strand, counting down.
TCTAATATCATACTAATATTAGAAGAAAACGATTACAAAAAAGTAAAATTGATAATGGCATTTTGCATTATAATTTTTTTTTCAATTATTTCAAGTGAATGTATTTGATGAAACATTTGTAAATTATCTGTAGAATAGAGATATGCTGCTGTGTATTTTATCGTACCGTGAATTATATCGCATTGTATAATATCGTATCGTGAAGACAAATATATAACAACAATTCATATAGATTTGATGGATTTTAATTCTATCAAATTTCAAAATTTCTCATTTTAAAACGTGAGACCAAATAGTATCATCGCTTTTCACTTTGAACTACTACTTGATGAAATAATAATTATTTATTATATCAAATAACGTATTTCGTCTTTCGATAAATTCATTGCAAAGTTTATGTATCAGTACTACTATTATAAATGTGAAAATTTGGATGGATGGTTGGATAATGTTATCACGCCAGAACAGCTGAATGAAATTGGATGAAATCTAGCATAGAGATAGATTATCATCTAGAATATAACAAGCCACTATTTATTCCAGTTAATTGAGTGGCTAATTTTTTATAAAAACTAACTAAGTTTTTTAAAACTAACTTTCCAGTCAAAATTCTTCATTTCTCCACCGCCAAAGGAATAAGACTTCAGTTTTTTTCCCCCCATGCTAGCAATATTATGCTTACAATGTCTTTGACCGATTATTTCAAACGATTCTATTTATTTTCTTAGTGTTTGATGCATTTAAAATTAAATATTGTTAATGAATCAATTTTTCGTATTCATTTTGAAGTACTTTCGAATTAAATTAAAACAGAATAAAGGAAATTAAAAATTTCTAATCTGTATTGCGTTACGCCAACTGGCGTAGAAAATTCCAGCATTTACACTGCCCAATTGGTATCAGACCGTCAGTTCTCACACATACACATCAAAATTTCGCCACGTATGAAGTCGCGGGTGAAAGCTAGTAATTTCATAAGTGTCCAAAGGGACAAAATATGTGGGTATAAGTTAATTTCATTTTTTATACAATTGAAAAATTAAATTATTAAATATATTTTTTTGTATGTGCTAGCATAAAAAATAAGCTTAAAACTAATTAGCATTGTAATCAGTGTATATTTTGTTAAATATGAATCGCGTAGCATTTCTCTTGTTGTTATTCATAGCTTACCTGGCAAAATAGATCGCGAAAAGTAATCAGCATTAAAGTGCATTGAAGTATTTGAATATATTTTTAATAAGTGATTAATGGCATCTTGACGAATATTTCATGACACATATTTGCTTACCTTTTAGCAAATTTGTGTAGGTTTTTGGACAACGCTTTCATCGAAAAAAAAAAGGAGTAAATGAATTTTTAACATGTTGCTTTCTAGATTTTAACTTTGCTGATTCTGTTAATGCCATTTTTACTGTTTCTTTATTCGTCTGTCTTTACTGCTGACTTTTTTTTATTGCTTCACGTTCTCCTGAAGTTTTCAGTTTTATTCTCTGCTAAGGATTTAACACGACAAAACTGTATTGTACTTGCATGGTCGCAACTTTTTTATTCGCAATCTTTCTTGTACTTCGTGTAACTTCAGAAGTCACAATACTTCGGAGAGAAACTTCAATGCACTGTTGGAATAAAGATAAAAGTTGAAGACTATGAATATCCCAACAAAATGTTGCGATGGGAACATCAATATGCTATTCAGATATCATCACTGTTATATATATCAAGTACAATGGTTATTATTTAAAAATGATTCAGGGTTAATTTTTTTCTTGCTTGGTTGTCATTGTGTTATGACTAATAGCTCTCTGTATGTATTGCGTAATGCATAAAACTCTCTTGCATTTTCTTACGACAAAGCTTCAGAATTAACTATTAATTTTATAATATCCTTTGTCTTTTTTTCACCATTTTAGAATAATGATTGTAATATTAGGCGCATTTTTTTCTTCTTACAAAATAAATTGGATTATTTACTGCGCCATAAAAGTAGCATAAAAGTTTTCGATCCAGACAAATAATATTACATATTGAAATGTACTGCTTTAATATCAACTTATAACTATTATACTATTGTTTAAATAATGCATTATAATCATATGAAATGTATACACGAATCATTTTATGGCAGATGAAAACAATGTATTTTAATATTAAGTAATAAAGGTTATTTCTTAAGAAGTTTAAAATATTCTGAAGCCATTTTGCAATATATTGATACTTAAAGAATAAAACTATTGAGTTATTTTAAAATTGTTTTAACAGCTTATTCTGTTTGTTAGAATATCGAATTATCCATTAATCACCAATTGTTGATTAATTTAAATCTTTATCTGGCATTGTTATAATAAAATCTTACATCTAGGCATTGACTTTCTCTATAAAACACCTGCATCATAAAAACGTGATGGACTAATCTTTGCCAATCTCCACGGAAGGATCGTATTACCTTTGACCGCCAGATGGCGCGGTAGCCAAGTGGAACTGTGAGAAAGATTAGCTACGGAAAAGAGAGTCGGTGAGCAAGGAAGCAGTAATCTGTTCGAGTCGCCAGGATGATGTGTTGACTGTTTAGTTGATTCTCTACTATTAATTGGTGTGCACACCAATGTATTTGTTTTGTGCGGTGTTATGCTGTCCTGTGTTGTGGCATCCTAAAGAAAAATTAAAAGATGTCCATAACTTGTAGTTCATCCTTTCGGTTTCAGTATAGCATAATGCCAAGATAAAAGGACCATTGCATAGGTGATAATTTCTTCAATTGATGCATTTGCTTTTAAAATATTTTCCTTTTTTTGTAGAAATATTTATTAATGCATAGTAGATGGATAACCAATACAAATATAAATAATAATACAAAAAAAAGTAATAAAAACGCTTTGATGCCATAAATATAAAGCAAATGCAAGCTGCAATATTCTTTTACAAATACAATATAAATAATTTAATGACCACGTTTACATACAAAACATTGAAATTCAGTTAAATATCCATTTCAAATTTATACGCTAACAATAAATCATAATATGATAAAAAATATTAATATAAGCAATAATTCAATAAAGCTAAATATCTATTATGAGCCAATAATAAATAATTAGGTAATTTACTAGGTATTGCAATACTCAAAATAGAAAATTTATAAGCTATCCATATACGCAAGAAAGGTACTTTGAGAAAATCCCAAAATTCTCTTAATCATAATAATTTGTCCTTGTTTGTCTATTTTATGTTTAAAGATATTCATAAATCGTAAGAAAATATTTATTTCTTATATCTCTGAACTTGCTACATCAGTTTCCGTTGTAGGAAGTTCTACCTCTTACTTTTTAGTGAATATGCAAGATGATACTATTTTTATTCCGTTCGAATTCTAATTATTTATTTTGCTTTTCAGAAATACTTAAATGAAGGAATAGTAGTGCGAGATTGCGCCTATGAATGCAAAAGTGGAGGTAATTTCTTCTGCCATTTTGTTATTTTCATCCCTTAGTTCTTCTCAGTTCCAATCTTTGATTTTTTTTTTTCAAATTAAGTAAACAGAATAGAAAAATGGATTTTCGTTAGCCAATTTGATATTTTCTGTTTCAAGCTGCTTTTTTTATTCTTCTTTAATAAATGTTATATTTGAAAACAATATCAATATAGAATTAAATAGGTTACTTATTATGAATGTAATTAGATTGGTTTCAATTAATTTCTTACTCTAAAGCTCATTCATACTTGCATTATTCCCATTTTTTCCAACTAATTTTAAATAATTCTACAAATTATTAAAATAATAATTATTATTACTATATTTTTGACTTGAATAAAAACTATTTCATAATTTAAAAAATCAATAAACAAGAACTGCTTCTTTTTTTTTACTTTCTTGTATATGTAGTATAGAGAAAGTATAGTAATCATCCAAACATTTAAAATTGAGATTGTAAATGATATCGACGTTTTATATCACCCTGAATTCAAAAATCATATTTTTGGAAAATTTCCGTCTGTCAGTCTACCAAATATAACAAACATAACTCAAAAAAGTTGGTTAAAATTTTATAGAGGTCTTTATATCGAATTTGCAGATTTCTATCTGTCTGTCTGTCCGATATGTCTGTCTGACTTAACACGACAACTGCAGAAAGAAGAGAGCTAGATACATAATATTCTTTACAAAAATATAGCATATATTGTGTAGACACCTATCAAAGTGTAAGACATAACGAACGATAGGCTCCTTGTGCGTCGGTCTGTGATTTACTAAACATCTTAATGCAATAGTTAAAAAAAAAAAAACCACTTAAACATATCAGGTAGGAGATTTTGTGATTAAAAGGTCATTTTTGTGTGAAATCTTTGTTTTAATCCATTGAGAGAAACATGTTTAAAGCAGACAATCGATTTACTATAAATCCCATAGAGGGATTAAGCGCCAAATAACTCGCCAAGTATGATACGATAGATTCAGTAAAAGATGTTAAATCCACGTAAAAGATTATTTCTTTTGCATGCAATGCCATGTAAAACGTTCTCTGGTATGTCGTTTACTAGAAAGGATGCGAGAAAATTTTGGTGAGACTATTATGGCTGATTTATTATTTAATTATAATTAAAACATTAGTTGGCAAATGTCTAATCATTTTTTCAATTACGAAATTTCTCAACAGCTAAAATTTTATCCCATCCCATTTAAACTAACTATAGTTTGCCAACTAAATAAAATTTGTATCATTAACTATATGTTATAGAGTTGATCAGTTTCTATTGTAATTTGTTAGCAATCTTCTGAATTTGTTTCGTTTTCAATTAAACACTATGTATTTGTCTTTAAACGATTTATCAAGTAATATGCAGTTACCAAAAAACTACATTAAAAATATTTATCAAGTAATGTACACCTATCAATAAACTATATTAAACATATTTATCAAGTAACATACAGCAACCAATAATCTACATAAAAAATATTTATCAAGTAATAAATAGTTACCAATAAGCTACATTAAGAATATTTATCAAGTAATAACAGCAACCAATAAACTACATTAAAAATATTTATCAAGTAATAACAGCAACCATTAAACTACATTAAAAATATTTATCAAGTAATAGTTACCAATAAACAACATTAAAACATTTTTCAAGTAATAAACAGTTACCAATAAACTATATTAAAAATATTTATCAAGTCTTAAACAGTTACCAATAAAATACAATATAATAAAAAGAAATATATGCCCAAAATTTTTAGGATTTGGGTTTCAGAAACGAACTTGATTAAAATATTAAGTTTTGTAAGTGCGTTTATTCTATTATTATTATTTTCAAAGCGGTTCAAGTGAATTCATTGTTTAATATTTTTAATTTTTAAATATTTTTTCTCACTTCCAGTTCACGAGCTGTCTGAATTCTTCTGCTGCCAAGAGGATGGCTGCAACCATGCTCCCACCCCTCAGAGACCGATATGGACTGTTCTCCTCACACTGGTGGTCCACCTCGTCCTCTGGGTGCGATACCTGACGTAAACTGTGACGTCGAGCCAAAACAAACGAAAAATGGTGTATGCAAAACACGTTTCACAATGCACAAGTGCCACCGCTCCCCGATTTAAAAGCCCCCACCTCAATTTTTCAACGCAGCTTCCTGCCCTGTTTTAGAGTGAAGACGAACTGATACGAGACTGTGAAACTATTATTGGTGCAATTTTTCTGACTCTAGAAGAACCCTCTCTGGAAGAATTTTTGAGATAATCAAAACAAGAATTCAATCTCTTAGGCATTTCGCAATCCAGTTTGTTAGGTCGCTATTTTCTGCAACAAAACACGAATGATCGATTGATGCTTCGTTTTGAGTTATGAAGATTATTTTACTCACTTTTACAGCTGGCATAGACTGCATTTTGAATTATTCAATTACTTGGGTGACCTTCACGATATCAATGGTGTTGTTTGCGAGAACTAAGACACAACTGTTGTTATTTCTCATTCAGTTTAAATCTATTTAGTTAAGCTTATTTTCGTAAATGATTGGAGACTTTTTATGTGTTGTTTTCATTTGGATAATCCTGGCAGACAAAAGGAATTGAATGATATCGTAACAATATAACTCAATATTTGCGATGTTGTACAATATTGTTACATATCTTGTGCTACTCGGAAAATGATCCTTGAAAAATAGCAAAGTATTCGTTACCCTATCGAAGAAAGAGTAATTTAAACCTTTCACTTCTGATACGGCCCAACCGGTCGTATCCAGACCGGTCAACTGGTCGGTCAAATTCTATCCAGATGAACCAGGTTCTTATTTGAATGACGGTTGTAGCCTGTAAAGTGAGGACATATTTGACCATAACTCTTTTTACATCCTACATCACTAATTTGAAGCAGAAACTGGCTCACCAGGATGGAATTTCTCAGGCCGGTTGGGCCGGTTAGGTAGTGAAAGGGTTAAGAATGACAATCTCGGTAAAACCGTTTTCTTTTGGTCAGTTCGTGTAGCACAAAGATATTGAACAACATTCGTATGATATTGCTCAATGTTTGAAGTGTTTTTTTTTCAAGATTGTTACCCACTTTGAGCTGCTTGGAAACTGATCTTTGAAAGATTGCATTTTCTTTTTTATTGAAGGAAAAAAATATTTAAAACAATGTTAATCTCTGTAAAATATCGATTTGGCTCTATTATATATTTTCACAATTACGTATTTTTTAAATATGCGTGTCTAAAAATCTATTTAAGGCTTTTATAAAATCAATCGCACTGTATAAAAAAGTACGAGCAAAAATGGTTAAAATTTTAAAGACAGATTAGCACATTGATGAAAATTTACTTTGAAAGTAAAGTATTGGAAATTGTCAATCATATGATATTAAAATTAATTCTATCGATCCTTTAATAACATATAATTTGTATGAGTTAAATCAAAAATTGCAATAATCTTCATGCAATATTCAAACAATATATAATCAACTTTTCCTCTAACTTTAGCAATATTTCTTACTTATAAAATTTATCCAAATTTAAACAATAATTTGGATAAATTTTACAATAACAATAATTTGGATAAATTTTACAATAAAGTATTTTAAAAACATAATTACTCTATAACATAAAAACATAATTACTCTATAACACTCTATAACGTATACTCTATAACATATATTTTAAAAACATAATTACTCTATAACATAAAATTTATTCAAATTAATTAACAATCATTTGGATAAATTTTACAAAAAAGAATTTTAAAAACATAATTACTCTATAACATAGAGTAAAAAGTGCATAAATTCTCCTTCAAAAAGCAATTTAATAACATGGTTTTCATATAACATAGCATGAAAACGCTGCAGTATAGTTTCTAGTATTCCTGATATAGGGTGGAACAAAATAAACATATTTATGAAGATGAATTTCAAAATGATTCAAACTCACTAAACGATCTAAACAATTATTTCTGATACTATATTAGAATAAATGCTTTATGTTGTTTATATTTCATGTTAAAACTTACTTCAAATGAGACATCTTAGAGCAAGGGAAATAAACTTTTCACCCCACTTCAATAAAAAAAACCGATTTGGCGACAAATTAGGATGGCAACATAAAAAGCCAAATGCAGAACATTGTCTTGATTAGAGTAAAGCGTCCCTTGGAAACAAATGAATTCGCTTGAAAGACGGATCATTCAGAGATTACATATCCAAAAGAAGACAACGCATAATAAATTTCAACAAGACACAGCTGCAGATAACGCTTTTTTTTTCTGCAATTGATGAAACACAATCTTTGTGTTTATTTAACTAGCTTGCATAATATTTTTTTCCTATAAAACTGAAATAAATTACTTAAATTGTCACGAATTTGTTTATGTTTTCCCAAACAAGTTGTAGAATGCTTGTCTATGACTTATGAATCACTTCTATTATTTTTTTCAATATCTTGTTATGAATGACTTCACACAACTTTTAAGCACTCATAAGCCAAACCACATAAACGGAGTCTTGTAAATTTCTTCCATTTCCTCTGAGAACAAGCTAGATATATTTGGAGTTTGCATGTATAAAAATTTTCCTGATATTTAGCTAAATTCAAATGCCTGAAGAATATTTATTGCAGCTGCTTTGCAGACATGTAAATAAGAGAAAGGTTCGATTAAAATGATCTAAAAAAATATCTTATAAAGCTATGAAGATGATATGTATTTAGAAAATCCTCCTTATAAATAGGGAATTTGTTATACCTGAGATCTTATGCTTCAACTCACGAGCGTGCTGCAGTGTACCTTAGCATAAATTACGATTCAATGTTTTGCTTCGTAATTTCTTGAACAAAACAAAGAACTAGTTCGTAAAGTTAGTTAAGTGATATATAAAGTGATAGTAAATGTATATAATTTGATATCTATTTATTTATTTCCCATGTCGATCCCAAATATGTAAGGCCAGGAAGGAAACGTTGGGTAAGGCATACAAGACTCTCCGATCCACTCGTAGGAATACGGAATAAACCACAAACTTGAGTTCCCGGACCACCGCAACAGCAACACTGACTGGAACTGTGGTTGAGTCCTAAGGGTCATCACCGGCCACGGTACAACCCTTCCCCTTGGAAGTACGTCCAGTCATCGATGGGGGGGAACGTACCTCCCCATTATAATGTACCTTCCAGGGTGGCGAGATCCAACCACCATGCCGGAAGCAACTCATCGTCATTTCGAGATGCCCCCCCTTAGGGGTGAAACGATCGCAAGTAAAAAAACTCGTATGCTTTTACAAATTGCAACAAAGGAAAAAACACAAAAAGTTAGGGCTGCAAGTTTTTTTGAAATTACTAAAACAAAATTAACAAAAATAACTACAGCAAGTGAAGGTGAAATGGAAATAAAAGCCGCAATTGTTGAGGGCTTGATGATGGAAAAACAACAACTCTCAAACTAGCCTCCACATAACATTTAACCGAAATAAAATACTCAGTACAACGACAATCAAGAATTCAAGTGAAATATACGCAAAAGAAAAAAAAACATTTCAATAAAATCGGTATTATAAATTAAATAAAATCAAATAAAAACTCTATAAAACTCTATTATAAAAAGGTTAAATAAAATAAAATAAAGCAATATATTCATTAAAAACTTACACCTAACGCTATTAAGTTTTTACTACCATAAAAAGACTTTCCAATGATGTTTTTCACAAATGATTAAATAAAAAAATACAGATTACATCAATGCAATTACATGTAATATTTTAAAAACATAAGTAACAGAATTAAGAAAAAAAATTTCAGTGGTTTAAAAATTATATCATTATTCTCTTTACCAAATAAATGCAATGGGAATTGGAATTGTCAAATTCAAATTAATGCATCATAATAAAAAAAATCATGACCTGTTTGTTTTCAGTTTTTTCTAACAGTATTAAATGAACTGCACCAGTTAAAATAAATTATTTTAAAAATAAAAAGAATTTAAAAATAACATGAATAAGACTCTGGATTTTTAAAAAAGGTTTTTAGATTAAAAGTTGTTAGCAGATCGAAATTTCAAATATTGTTTTATTGTTGAACATATTTCTGAATCAAAACATTAATGATCAAATAACGGCTATGTGGATATAAAATAAAAATATTAAAGATGATACAAACAAATTTGAATACACAAATTTATAAAATAATAATTCGTTGATGAATTAATTAGTTAAAGTTTCAACACATTTACTTTTAATAAAGAGATAATTTTAAAAGTAACGAATTGCAATCCATGATGGGAATAGTCGTATAATATAGTTGTATATAATGAAATATAGCTTTCACGACTATAACTCGAAAATTTTTCAGCAGTTTATTTTGGGCATTTTAGTCCGCTATACTCATGAAGGTGCTATCCAGTTTCAGAAATATAAGATGCTAAGGGAATTTTGAAGATGATTCTGTTAACTTTAAATGAATTATTATCGATTCAAAGCGGTATGTATGACTTTTGCCTTGCTTCGTATTATGCTAAAAATATATTTATTACCCCACCTAAAAACTTGCGAGACAATTTATCTGGTAATTGGATGAAATTGAAATAAAAACCGCTTCGTTCAAATAGTTTACTATAAATTTATAGTAACTATACTGAATAATTAAATCAATGTTACATAATTGAGAAAATGGATATATCGTATAAACTATTCTTTATTCGTTCTCTATTATTGCAGAAATTCGTCAAGATTATTCTTCAATTTTGTGAAAAGTTGCATTTGGCCTTTCATACAAAATTCGGGAGCAAATTTTAACATATTTTACAAAGAACGTCTGCAAAAATATTGGGTAATTTCCATAAAATAAAAAAATCATGGAATTGGAGAATTCAGAAAAAATAATTCGTCGGTTTTAAAATTTTAATTTTTCTAAATAATATCAAATTACAACGCTTGAAACAAAAAAAAAAACATTTTCCAAAAGAGATTTTCAGTTATTATTGCAATACAAATACAATCTTGGTCTTTTTTTTAAATGTTATGTAATAAATGGATATCAAAAAGTCACCAATCTGCAGTAGTCAATATTTCTGGGTATACTATGAATATCTCTGTGTTAGTAAGATAACATAACTGAGTTGTTATTCGTGACAGATTATATAATTATTATTATCACAAGGAATTTTACAAACTTAAGCTAAAATTTAAAAAATATTTTAAAATCTATTTAGCTAAGGTTATGAATGTAAAACCTATTTCAAAGTAAAGATCAAATAGCGTTTTTCAGATTTCGAATATTTTTTTTAATATTTTTTCTCATAAATTAAACTTTTAATACAGATAACTAGTATTTAGATTTGAAGCTTTGATACTTAAAAAAATCAACATATTTATTTCATTTTAAAACAGATGAGATTGGTTGGTTCTGTAAGAATAGCATAAAGATCTAATCAAATCATAATCCACCCTTTCACTTTAAGAGTCTCATTCAACTCACATTAATCAAATTTTTATCTAATATCAGAAATTTAATTTGAATTATTTAATTATTTTCATAGTATTTTTTTTGTTCACATTGAAGTCGGTGGTCAAAATTTATGTATAAAAAATTCTCTTAAAATACTTGTTTAGGCGGAAGAAACATTTTCGACTTTGGTTTTACCCAAACGCATTTGCCGCGATCTCAAAAAATGGAAGGTAATTGAAGAAATTAAACACTAATTATTTATAAATGACAAAAAAGAATCGCATTCAGATACTTAGGCTAATTTACAAATTTCAATGGAAATCTCTAAACCAATCTACATTTTTGATAGCACAGCAAGCAGAATTGGTAAAAATAAATTCATCCTCCCTCCTTTTCCCTTCCATTAACACTCCATGAAACCCCTCCCCCCTTTTTATTATTATCAAAATTTATGAAGCGGTGTTTAAGATAGAATTTTCTATTTTTTAGCTTTTTTTTCCAAAATTATTTTTTTTCTAGTTTTCTTTTTATTTTTAAATTACAGCCACTCATTTAAATGTTAACGAACGTGAAAACGCTGTCCTTAAAAAATATTTTCACTGCAAAAATTGTAAATTAATTCCGCAGAAATAAAAAAATTGATTTAAATAAGAAATATTTAATAATTAAATACTGTAAATAAGACTCATTGTTATCCATATTTTGTTTAAATTTATTTTTAAGCTTTATGTTGCTGTACATTAACTGAATTTTAGTAATATATTTTTGCACTTTTTCATTAGCCGGGTGCAAACAAAAAAATCTCCAAAAACATTTGGCGGCATTCTACATTATTTGGCGATTTTTAGTTTTTGCCCGGCTAACGAAAACGTATGCTTTTAAGCTTTATGTTACTTTACATTAACTATATTTCAGTAATATGTTTTAAATAGGCTTTAACAGTTCATTTTATAGTTAATTTCTGTATATTTGTAAGTTATATATGCAGTTGGTTGTATGACACTATATGGTCCCATTTAATACTGATCAATATCGTATCATTTTTATAATAATTCCCACGAAATGATACGCTAGTGATTAAGAATATTTTACATCTAACATATTCTGCACATAGATATTGTATGTTATCGAACTATATTACACGCAGTGATAATGTATCTTATGTTAATACACACGACATTTAAAGATATTATATACTTTGTAATGTTGAATGCTATTGGAATACATGTGATCCTACTTGTATCTGATATGAAAAGTGTTAACAAAACAATATACAAGTTGTATATTAACAATTATAATTCTATAATAATAAAACATGCTGTTTACAAACAAGAATTTTCTTTAAAATTAGAAGATCAAAATCAAAATAGCTGCTTTTTATTTCAATTAAAATTCGGGGAAATCAGTTTTCCGTAAAAGTATGGAATTTGCTCAATTCAATTTCAAAACAAATTCATTTCACACGATACATTCCAGCTAATTTCTTATTATTCGTTGCCTTTTTATCACCACTGTAACGTACAGAATGAACAAAACTTATCTAACTTTAGAATACCAAACAGCCATTACTCCGTCTTTGCGTGCTTTAAAAACTTTTCTAGAACTTAGCATAAATTGTTGTCTGCTGGCATTGTTTTAACCAAAATTTATTTGCGTAACAAACTTGCCTTAAAAATTGATATAAAACACGATTCTCAAGTTGCATCCGTAGTCACTTCTATATTCCAAGAATCTTTCTGAAAAGTTCATGAATGTATTGTAGTCAATTTTCTTTGGTACGGTCGTAATTTAATCACCAGCTTGGCGCACTTTCCAAAACTCGCCAACCACGAGCATGCGCAGTTTTATCTTGGCGAAAACTTGGCGAAAAAGAGGTTTAAATAACGATTCTTCCTTTATTTATTTATATATATATTAAACGAGATTTTTTTACAAATATATAATTTCATTTTTCACAGAAATTACTTTTCAACTAAAAATAAAGATGGGTTTACATTCGGCTAGTTATAAGACGGCCAATAAGTTGACGCATGCGCAGAGAGGGGTTAATTAATGTTTGTCACAATTTCATTAGATATATTCAGGCATTCCACGTTTGGCAATAAATTGGCGCTTTGGCTTCCCTGAATCTTTCTTTTCACAGCGTATCCTATTAAAATGATGGACATTTACCTAAAGAAGCATGTTAAATAGAGAAAAAAAATGTCAACGCGCCTAAATTTGGAAAACTATAGAAATAGATGGGAAACAAAATGAAAAATATATAAATAAATAAATAAAATACAACCTCACATCAGAAAGAACAAAAAAGCAAAAAAAAGTCAGAATTAATCTGCAATAAGAGATTCATGCCAAATAATAATATTATTAATAACCTTAAAACCGAAAAATTGATGCTTCAAAAGCGATAAATCGCCAATTTATTGCCTATAAGATTTTGAGACTACAAAAACTTCAAACCAAAACAACATCATGTTCTTACATGATGAAAAAAAATAAACACCTTTAAATTCTACTAACGCATGCGCAATAAGAAAAAAATACTATAGGTACAGCGGCACGTTGTTGTCCCCTTGGGATAAGTACTTACCATAGACCAAATAGCATTTTTCATCCTTTCTATGTATGCTCTGTTTAATGGCCCTTCTTATAACTAACCCACCTTAACATTTCAAAGAGATGTATAGAGATTCATTAAATACTCATGAGGCTTTTTAAAGAATTATTTCACATTTTTTCCCTTTAATGTGATAGGTTAAATTGCTCTTATTTTAAAACAGCTTTTAATGTTCTCAATCATCGACAATTATTTACAAATTGAGAATGCTTTATAATAATTTAAATCAATATCTGTATTGACAAAAGGAAAATTGCTAGTTAATTGATTCATCACTAAGAATCAGATAGTCATTTAGATATTAAAACATATCAGAATCTTAAACAGATTTTTAACTGCCTGAATGACAAATTGAAAATTTCAGTCAATGATCATTTTGTATGGTTTTTTCATTAATTAAAGTCAATTTTTCGCATTCATGTACTTTAGAGCCCGATACGAAACGTAATTATCTCGTTTAATCTATTGCAAAATAATCAAAATAGCTTAGTAAAAATGCTATCATTTGAGGCATTTTTGAAGTTTTAATCTGTCTTCTATAACGCATCCAGAAATAAATCTTCAAAACAAATGAGATAATTATCGAAGTTTAGGCTGACTTACCAAGTTTTTGTTTAAACGGTGAAAGTTTTGCTGTTGTTTTGCTTCGCGCGAATCTCCTGGAAGGCAAACGATTTATTGATTTTTTAATCTATTATCAGGACTTTTTATGTGTGAAGAATTTGCAAAATTTTTGCAAGGAAAGCTTTTCTCTCTGTGTCTCTCTTTCTTGTCAAAGGAACTTTTGTCATAAATAAAATAAATTTGTTTTTTATAATTGCGCCAGAAAAGTTTTCTCCTTGTGTTTTTATTTTAGAGCCGAGCACTATTCGCGTTTCTCACTGTCTTACGGTTGCCATTTATGTATGTGAAATAAATAAAGCATGTTCTCTAATTTTTCACGAACTGTTAAGATACTTGCTCATTTGCATTGTGCGTAGTTATTAGAAAGCTTTGGAAAATAAATTACTTCATTTTGTTCAGTGTTGACTTCATTCTTTTATCCCTCGCATCCAGACATCTCTCCAGAATTTAAACATACAAATTAGATCACTTTAATTTTAGAAAGGTTTATGAATGAATGCATTAACGTCAGAAAATACATGAGTTAAAAATAGACAACTTGAAGGAAAGACGCTAATTTAGAAACATGAAGACCAATTTTGTTATTAATCTGGAATTATTTTTTTAATTTATCACTAAGAGAGTATTTATTGTATATTACTGTTGTTTTTTTTTGTATATAAATAATATAGAGAGAAAGCACTGTAATTGTAAACAAATTTTGATAAATCACCATTTTTTAGAATTCCCGGAGTTCAAAAAATACATTTTTGGAAAATGTCTGTCTGTGACAAAGATTACTCAAAACTCTTAAAACTAGATGGTCGAAGTTTGATATACGGTCTTTGCACCAAATTAAATTCTCATATACGTAATAATCGTCTATTAGTTCCAACACAAGATTTTAAAGAATCTGCACTTTTAGACCTCCTTAAATTCGAAAAATAAGAAAAGGAAAAAAACGTCCGTTTGTCTATCTGACAAAAATAACTAAAAATGTTTAGAGCTATATCGTTGAAATTTGGTATACAGCATTTATACCAAATTTCCAGGCTTTTAATTAATTTTGAGCAAAATCTATTTTGTGGAAGTCCATCAGACCCGCTGTTCGAATATAAGTTAATACCATATTTACAAAAAAAGTTAGATAGATAAAACTATGCACTCAGATTTAACCTGTATAATGTTGAAGCCCTTCAAATTTTGAATCAAATCCAACAAGGGATAGATTGTCTGTCAGTCTGTACTTTTAGAAATATGTAAAAATGATAACCCAAAAATTTAAAAAGTTAAATAGATTTCATTTGATAAAAGGTTTGTAACTACAAGTGTTTATAAATTTTCGTTTTAATCAAGTGGGAAAATACTTCTAAAATACTGAGTCCATTTTTTGGACGTCAACGAATTTGACAATCGCCAAAAAAAGTAGAACACGAGATCTCGCAGAATCTCCACAATTCAGTCCTCCCTGAGTTCGAAAAACACATTTTTAGAAAATGTCCGTTAATCTGTCTGTGTGACAAATATAACTCAACAACGCTTTAGGATAGATGGTTGAAATTTTGCGTACGATCTTCACAAAAATTTGCCGATTTCTATCAAAATTTTGAGTTAATGGTGTACAAAATCTGTTTAGAGTAAATCCTCTGTTAATCTGACTATATCAAAAATAAATAGTTGGAGTATGGTTAATTCCTCCAAATGGGTGAACAATATAAAACCGTTTCATTACTTACTAATACAAAGGTAATCCCTATGACTTTAGAATTCGTTTTGCATACCAACTAATCTATCCCCTCGAGGGAGCACCTCAGAAAGAGTATAAGATGCTTCCGGCATGGTGGTTGGATCTCGCCACCCTGTGTAGTATACAAATAGGTGGGGATTTGATTCCATCCATCCATAACTAGACGTACTTCCGGTTGGAAGGGCTGTAACGTGGCCGGTGAATGTTTTTAGGACTTAATCACAGATTTCGTCAGTATTGCTGCTGTGACGGTTTCAGTTATTCAATGATTTGGTTTATCCGTGTGCCTTTGGGCTGTTGGAGAGTCAGTGATATGACATACCAACTATTCTATGGGTGTCACAAGTAAGCACTTATTGAAAAGCATAGATTTATTGAAAATTATTTACATCGAAAATTGATTATGTGTATGAAACATTCCACCCAAATAATCGCCAATAAAAGGTCACAAATAAGTACTTGAACATTCCTTGGTGATTAAATTTTATACATATCTTCAATTTGTGATGTAAATATTATTCATTAAAACTCCTTTATCTTGGTAGATACCTTTCTGCACCGTCGCATAGATGTATGCATCGCCAATAATTAAACATTTGACCCATCTGGTCAAAGACTTGATAACTATTCCCGACCCTAGTAACAAAATCATGCTTTACATTTTATTTATCTCGCTTGTTAAGTTTATATATTATTATGCCAACGTCATGGTACAACGGAAGGGCATCATTCCTTTGATCTGGGCATCCTGAGTTTGAATCCCGTTTCGGGCTTGGTTGTTCTTCATCTGATATATTTGTGAGATGTGTGAATGTTTCTCACCCCTTGTAAAAAGGGATAGTGCAAGCGAATGTGAAGCCTGTATAGCTAAGACATACTGTTGGTCCTAGTTGGAATTACTTAAAACAAGAGGCGCATCCTCGGCTAAAAATCGTCGACCGCATCAGCCAACTTTTCCAGGGCAAGTGCCATTAGAATCAACAACATAAATGATCGTTTGGCACTTACGTATTAGGTAGTCGACGCCAACGGTTTAATAACTCGTTGGCGACGGATTCAAATTTGGCGATAAAGCGTCGACGCCAACAAAATGGCGGACAGTTAAGTTTTGAGCAATTTTTTTTAAATAATGGCACTTTTTTGCCATTGACTGTTTAGCAACTGAATGGTGACGCCTTCACATTTGGCGATAAAGATCGACGGTCTAATACGTAAGTACCAATCTTTTTTATCTGCTCATATATAAGTACACACATATCATATTTTATTCAGCATCCGATAAAAATCTACAATTATATAGTGAAGACTACATTCTAATTTGCCTAACTTGTTTTGTTTTGAAGTTACAATTTTAACATTATTCCGAAAAATGCACTTTTATTCTCAGGAGAATTTGAAAGCTAGAAATTCTGGTACATTGGTTTTATTAGTGATAAAAATAATACATTTGTGTATACGTCACATATAAGAAAATCAAGAAAATGTATTCAAATTAATTTAAATATTTCTAATACTTTTATCAATCGGAAAATATCCAGCTAATTCATTTTTAAAACAAATTATGCAATAATTTAGGAAATTATTCTTTGATTAATGACAACAAATGTATATATTTCCTTTAAATTAAATCCATTACAAAATTCAATTTAGTTTAAATACTCCTTCGGAGATAATTAACTGTTTCCGTAACCCCAAATTTAATTAACATGACTGATCCTCTCTTTCAGACATCGAAAATTCCAGAAGTCCAACTGCACAGGATTCCGCGAAGAATACCGCTTCCGACACTTAGTAGATTCATTAACGTTCCCGGGATTCCAGCGACACGAGTGAATTCCAGTGGATTCTGCGCTGAATTACATTTCCAACCAACCATAAATCTGCTGGAAGGGAACACAGTGTAAAGTTTTTCAACTAAATTGAAAAACACAGCTGCTCTGAATGGAATTGTCGCGATATTAAAAGGAAAAGGATTTTTTCTAAATTTATAGAAATAAAAAAAACTATTTGTTTTAAAATAACCTCAATCATATGCTTTAGAATACTTTATAATTTAATTAAATAATATGTACTTGGTCATTATAAACAAACTATCATGATATATGAGACTATAACTGTCATAGATTCACAAGAATGGAATACAATTTTTTCTCAAGGTATTATTAAAGTACGCATTCAAGAATCAGATGTAAAACAATAGTTACACTGTAACAATTGGGGTTATGGTGATAAAATTTGAAATTTTCAAATGGCAGCAACAACTTTTTTATTGGAATATGATATTCTGTTATTTATCCATAGAAAAACACAAAAAATAGTTTTGGGACTGAACCTGTAATATTAAAATCACCAGAGCTAGACTGACTAAGAAAACATGGTTGCGTGCCTATCAGAGCCATAAAGTTCGACAAATTCTTATCATCATAGTACGTGCTTTGGTTCTAGGCACCATCTACTGCAATCAAAGTGTTTTGGTTGAAATAAGTCGAAGAAAATTTGTTAAACACAAAAGTTTTGCTTTCAGTTGCTACTCTGCTGTTATTGGTTGTTTTCTTTTTTTCTTCTTAGCCTTCCAAAATTTTATTCCGTTCCTATAATTGGTCTCGTATACAGGGATTTTTTTCTTATAATCAGATATATAATTTAAAAAAAGCGTTGAAAATATTAAAGAAATTAGTTGTAGTTTTAATGAAGCTCTTTCTTTTAAAGTTTCTCTGAAAATAACGAACTGCCTACTAATTATGCTTATCTATCCATTTATCATAGCGATAACATAAACACACAATAAGTTAACTATTTAGTAAAAAGACCACACAAATTTCAGATTTGTATCAAATTTTGAAACGTCAAACATGGCTGCAATTGTGTTTGATTGAATAAGAAAGCTCAAAATCGTTAAGTTAGATAAATAAATGGAATAAGTTACGTTGCATTAAAAATATAATAAATTTTTGGACGAAAATCGTCTATAAGAAATCTGTCGATCTATCTATAAACATATGAGCAAGATGAAAAAATGCAGAAAATGAGATTAATAAAAATTCAAATATGATTTAGGAGGTATCAAATATTGTATCACATCCATCAAAAGGATTGGAATTAGTATTTCTACCTACTCTTGAAACAATAAATATGGTAATTCAAAAACACAACAAATTACATGGATTAGTTTTTAATGTTATTTAAATCAAAATTATAGATGTTTGTCAAATTTTTGATTAAATTATCCAATTCGTTTTCTTTTAAATATGAACACGATTATAGATCGTTCGAGTACAATTTGACAACGACAGAATATAAATCTAATGGTGTTTGACGCCAAACTTACATATCTATATCATTTTTTGGACTCAATTGATATACATGAGGGATTCTCTTCTCCCTACTATTAAACCAAATACACCGGCGTCCTGGCACTGAGGTAGCGTGTCTTCTCCTTGATCTGGGCATCCCGGGATCGAGTCCCGGTTCGGGCATGGTTGTCCTTCTGTGTGCTATCTGTGAGATGTGTGAATGTGTCCCCCTGTAAAAAGGGGCTGTGCAAGTGAATGTGATAAGTGAGTGTTTAAGTCGTACTTTTGTCCCTAATTGACACTACTTCAAGAACAAGAGACGCTCCTTTCGGCTTAAAACTTGCTGTTGCCTCTGTGAAGCTTGTCCATGGCAAGTGCCACTAACAACAACAACAACAACAAACCTAACAGAAAAGTATTGGCAGTATTATGTCGGTGTATATGAGAAAGTTAAAGATAGAACTCTAATTTTGCTTATTCTGTTCTAAAATAATTATGTAATTAATATCTACGAAAAGAACATTCCTATTCCGCATTGTGGCAGGCTTACTTCTCAAAAACGGTCTTCAAATTTGTCTTGTACCAAATCAATCTAATTTAAAACTTAAGTTTACATTTGTGGCAGCATTAATCAATGGGCAAAATCTCGGCTGCTGAATCAAAGAGATCGATCAACATTATGTTCACAAGAATCTTCAAATTTCAGAAACAAAAGCAATATTTGCCATGAGAGACAAAAATAAAATTGGAAATCTCCAAGACAGAAGAGAAAATTCCTATACTGTGTAAAACGTTGTCAGAAGGACAAAAAAATTCTTATAAATAGATTTATGTACCATTTAATCTCAATTTAATGTGGCAGATAGATCAGCGTTCGTAACTAGGAAATATTTTTTCGAAAAATATCTCCTTTTGACTGTAGAACGAAAAAGCTCAAAGAATTTTTTTTATATTGTAAAACCCATAAAAGTTAAGTTTGAAATATTGAGACAGATATATTTCTGTAAAATATAACAATGTAATATGTTTACATTGTTTTGTCTTTTCGTTTGGAAACACGGTTGTAGATAAAGAAAAACAGTTTTATTGTCAGTCTTAACATTTTTCTATCCGAATAGTTCTCATAAGTTTTCTTATTTACTACCAGAAACGGAATTTATTTCGTAAATGAAGGAGTGAGATGAAAGATGAAAAGAGGAGATATTTACAATTCGAAATATAGTGAACTCAGGTTATTTGAGGAACCGAGGAATGAAATAAATACTCATCGTTCTGCGAACCATCCCTTAGCGCAGTGCAATCGTCCAAAACTTCTACTCTTGGAAATATTTGTGTGGGCAGTAAATAGATGGTATTTGTAGAAGAGTATTTAAACAAATCATTGAAATACATTTTAATTTAATTAAAAGTAATAAAAAATGAAATCTATGGTTTCAAAAGTTATTATGTTAGAGCATTATTATTTTTAGGTGATTATTTGTTTTAATTAATTTAAGTCATTAAGCAACTAAAACCGGTTTTAAACAATCATGAGACTTCTCTTTCTCTCTCTCTCTTATGATAATTTTTTTAAATTTAAATTTTAAATTTTTCTAGCTAGCAAACAAAGTTTTGGAGCTCGACCGATTTTTAAGATTAAAAAAAACCCCGTAATTTCCAATAAAAGTTCACTATTACTGGAAGCTATTGTATAGGTGGTAAAATCCGATGAACGTAATGCAGATTGATGTTAAAATTATATTCTAATATTTACAGTATTTTGTGAAATATAATTAGTAAGAATGCGCTTATAATATAATTAAATATATATATATATGAGTCGCGTTTTACAAAATTGCGATAGTTGAAACTGAAAGAGAATTCCATAAAAGAAACCAAACGATAATCTTCTGAGCCCGAGATTAATTATTTAAAAAGTAAGAAATCGTAAACAAACTGGAAGATGGCGTCATTTCATGAAAACGACAAACAAAAAGCAATTGATAGTAACTTTAATTAATATTTCAAACAATACTGGCAAAACAAACCTCAAATGTCATGGGTCAGGTGACTCGCTATCTACCAATGAAAAAACATTTTTTGCCTTTAAATTTTGGACACAAAAACCGAATCATATTCTCACATGATAATAATATTTTCTATTAAACTTCTCATAAAAATAAACTATTTCAACAGAATTCGAAAAGCAATCCTGTAAATTTAATGCAAGTTAGTGTTTGAAAATTAAATCCTTAGTTTTCTCATTTGATATGAATAGTATACGTGACATATTGCAGTGACATATAAATGGCCCCATGCCCATCGGCAAATGACGACCGGTTCACCAATGACATAACGTTAGTATCAACGGACATGAAAGCAGTAATAATGAATGCAATTCATGTTTATGTTATGACACTCATATACCTGGTGGTTCGAAATTAATTGAATGAAGCCCCAAAACTTTATTATCAATTCAAGATTTTCATTAACATGCCTCTAAATAAAATGAATACTTAACTGAATAGTAACATTGCGATCTGTGGAGTATATTCTATCTATCCAAGTCCTATAATAGTTAAGTAAAAAATATTTTTGATGGTGCTTTCACTGTTTATAAAATGAAGTAATATTTTAAAAAATTAAGTCCATTTCTACTTAGGTCAACAAAAAAAATCATTTTAGTGACTTTTTATTGAATAATTACTATTAATATAAATAATGGATCAAAACATTATATCTAATCAAAACAAAATCAAGTTCGTATCCGTTAAAAATAAATCAGAACAGACTCAGAACACAATCAGATCACACTCAATTTCAGCTGAAAATTCAACGCCAATTGTTGATTCAATACCAATTAAGACAATGCAAATGCGCGAATTTTCTACTCCAGTTGGGGAAACACAATACATATTAGAAACTTTTAATTTTCTTTATTCTGCGTTATTTTAATTCGAAAGTATCTTAAAATGAATATGAAAAACCGATTAACAATGTTTAATTTTCAATGCGGTATTTTTCCGTTAGTCAGGCGCCAACGAAAAATCGCCAAAGACATTTGCAAGAATTTGACTGCGATTTTTCTCTGGCACCCGGCTAACGGTAAACTACCTTATATGCATCAAACGTTAAAGTAGTAAACAGAATCGTTTAAAACAATCGGCGGAAAATATGTTTAACCTAACCTCATTAGCGTGGGGGGGAAGCAAACTGAATTTGTTACTTATTTGGCGGTGGGGAAATGCTAACTTTGGGGAGAATGTTAGCATTTAATTAATTAATAAAAAATTAATGAATTAGTATTTGAAAAAAAAACTGTATTAACATCAAATGTTACCCACTACAAGTTTTATAAAATTTTACTTGTAGTTTTCTCATTTGTCATTGTCTCATTTACTCATTTGTATATATCTTGTTCAAATTTTACAATCGTTAATAAAATACTTTTTATTCATACACTCAAGTTCAAGTAAAATTTTATAAAACTTGTAGTGAATAACATTTGATGTTAATATATATATATATTTCTCTCTCTCTCTCTCTCTATATATATACATATATATATACTCTCAATCCCCCCCTTTAACTTAAGACGAATGCATCAACCGAAATAATTCTGATCCTGATAACTTGATGTTTGTGTCATTTCAACTGATAAAAATTCTTCTCTGGCTCCTGAATTTCCGAGGTTTAATTTGTGCAATTCTGTGCCAAATGCAATCAAATTGTGGATTCTTTTACAAGTTTCGCGGGAAATGATATCCATTTAGCACAGCCTGTTGAACAGTATTGCGCGATATTATATTATACATTACCCAAGTACATTATCCGATATTACAACTATTGTTATTTAATACCGTACAATTTTATACTGAGAAAATCTGCTAGTAGAGTAGTTGACTGCAAAGAAGAGGTCAAAGCAATATAGTACAATAAACGTTAATAAATAGAGTCTTGATTTTTATTCAATTATAATATCAATTTTATGAACTTTTATTTTTGGTACAGCGGAAATTCAATGATAAAGTTGGTAAAAGACTCTTTTTTTTTATATTTTTAATTTAAAAAAGGGAAAAATTTTAGCAGAAAAAAAAACATTATTGTTGCATTAATTTTTTATTGAACTTTCAGAAATCTCCATGCATCACTAAGCCTCATACGGAGTTTACAGAAGTAGACAGCACATTACATAAAGACATCACATACAGAACAGGCACTCACGCATCACATTCGCTTGCGCCGGACCCTTTTTATGGGGGGGGAGATTCAAACATCTCTCAGATAGAACAGATGAAGAACAACTATACCCGAACTGGAACTCGAACCCAGGACACAAAGATCACTGGGAAGATGCGCTCCACTTATGCCAGGGCGTTGGCTGTTGCATTAATTTAAATTTAAATCACTTTCGTTTCAAATTTAAATTAGAATTTTAAGGGAGATGGTAAAAAATTAAAGAAACTAAAATTACAATAAAGAGAATGGTCGAAATATTCTATAATAGTCTGAGTTAAATGACTCAAAATCGGAAGCTTGAAAATATTTTGTTTGCAAAGCTATTTAGGCCAAGTTACAAAATATATTTAATTGGAATTTTTGTCGGAGATCATTAATTTTGGCGAACAAATTGACAGCTCAGACAGTTAGATAAGTAAAAGTTTAAAAGTTCAATATAACTACAAATCTTTTGAATTAAGAATTATTTTAGATATTTCGATTACCCCTAGATAACTCTGATTGCGAAATATTAAAAGTTTCAGTTGTTGTAAAAGTTGTTGTAATTTTTCTGAAATCGTAGTTTCATGAAAAATGTCCGAAATATACATTAGGGATATTTATTAGATGGGCGTAAAGAATTCCAATTATATTTGCGTAACAATATAAATGATAGATATTAGTTTTGTCATTCCCCCCCTTAAATATTTGTATATCATGAATATTACAAAAGATATTTAGATTATCATATATATTTGATTGATAAATTCATATATTTATCAAAATTTGAAGGAATAAAAATTTTCTGAAAATTTTTTTAGACATAATTACACAAATTATTTAAGTAAAATTTTTTGGAATCTCTAACTCCGGTAACTCAGCTGTTCGCCAATGGTAACTAACAAATTCATAAAATTCCCACGGTAAGAAAAAAAATCAGCTGCTCGCCAATGGTATCTAACAAATTCATAAAATTCACACAATAAGTATAAATTAAATTACAAAAATACTGAAATATGCTATTTTTTTATTTCATTCTTTTGTCATATCAGAAATGCATCAATAAATTTATTACTCAATTTAGTATACTTCAGATGTTTCATATTAGAAGAAATGGAATGTAGTGTTAATATCAAAATTTATTAAATTTTCATAAATTTGTGCGATTTTGTAATTTTGTAATATATAAAAGCACTCGTCTTCTCAGCAGGTATAATAAAGATAAAGAACTCAGCTTCTTCAGACACTTGATATGAATTAAGGCCACTAACTAATCCCTGTTGCTATTGTTAACCAAAGTTCAAGCCTAATATATTTATTCTCTAACAAAAGGTCTGTGATAGTCAGTTTTGCACAGGCGTATAATAAAAGAAACTAAAATTCCATGCTCATTGTCTTTCAGTTGGAAATGTTGATAAATGTTAGAACAATAGGCTATAATACATTTTTCAGTTTGCGATTTCACCGACGGTGATTCTTATCGGTTCGTAACACGAAATTTAGCATTGTAACTTACAATGCCCTCGCAGATAAATTTCCTTTTTTACTTTCAGTTTTCTTACATACTTCTCATCCATCACATCTAAATTTTTATTTGTAAATTTCTTCAAAACTATTGTTGCTATTTATTTAAATTGGAATCTTTAATGCGAAGTGCATTTTGAATATAATAAAATGTAATAAAAAGAATGTTCAGTAAAGAGGATAAGGCTGATTCATATTTTTGACTATATATTTCTCCAACTTATATACTTGAATAACCTTATATACTTGAACTCTGAAAAAATAACTACATAAGCCTGAAAAATAAATATTGAAAAATTATCTTTAATAACGGGTTTGATGGTAATTTCATCAAAAATGAAATTTAATTTTTTTATTATATAAGGTTTTGTAAAATACATTTTCATGTTTTTGGAGAAAATAAAATAAAACATTTGGACATATTTAAATTTATTTTTTCTCAATATCATTACTTATCAAATATGTAAAAATAAATTTTTGTTTGTTCATATTTTATGCATTACCGTACCGTTCATCTGATTACGATAAAACTTAGCCCTCTTATTGTTTTGCTGTTGTGTAAAAGTTATGATCACGGTGCAATTACACTCATGTCCATAAACTAAGGATAAGTCCAGGGAAAGAAGGAGTCAGAAGTAAAACAAATGCGACTTATTTATAAAGCCAATTGATTGAAAGATTAAGAGCAAAAAAAGATGCTACATGTTTGATATTATTAATAAAAATCCAATTTTTTGTTTTCTGGAGTAAATTTTAAAAAAATCAAGAATATGTACAATATGCACATGATTCTCAATCGACACATTCTGATAGTCACAATTGATTGATTCAAACCTTTTTAAATCGGTTAACGACTTCAATTAAACAAGACAAACAATGCCTTAAAAATATTCTCATATGATAGCATGAAATTTAAGATAACAAATTTCAACTTATTTCATATTTTTATTAAGCATGCCTTTCTATGATGGCTATCCCATTTTCTGTGAGAACAACGCAATTTTGAATAACAGTCTTGATAAAATAAAATGCAAAAAACATACTTTTAATTGTACGCAAAGTTCCCACTTGTATTCTGGCTATGAAACTGTATTAAGCATCTATTCAACATTTTGATTCAACTCCCTTTAAATGAACTGAATGCTTTACAGGCATAAAAGAGCATCCGTTTCTAATATACAATAATATCACTTTTTTATTGATTTATTTTGTTTAATTACTATTATAATTTTTATTCATCATAATTTGTCTTATTATTATTACTTTTTTAAAGAGTCACTTTGTTTTATTTCATTCATATATTTTAATATCACTATTTTTATTTATCATAATTTCTCTAATTTTTTATTTGATTTATAACTGTTACTTTCATTAAGAATCACTTTATTTGTTTATTGTATTCATATATTTTACTTTTATTACTTTTTTAAAGAACCAGTGGAAGTCTACATACGTCTGGTTTATTTTGCACTTTGGAAATTTCCGCAACATTTAGAAGTTGCTTATTATAAACAAGATCATCAGATTGAGAGAAAAACGGAAAAACTTCTTTTCTCGCCAAATAAAAAATGCATTACAGTTGTTAGCAATTCCTCCAAACCGGAAACAAAAACTTGGTCTAATTCCTTAGAAATAAAAAAAAATATCCGATTAAGCATCTAACTCAGATTAGGTAAAAACAATTCAGTCATGGGTTATTAATGGGAGTTTTTTTAATGCTAAAAAAAAGCACAAAACAGTAACCAAGCTTATTGGTTGAAAGTATTGACTTAATCTATATTAATAAAAATGCAACTCGAAATGCGTTGCTAAGCGCAAAACTGGAGAACGGCTCCACCGATTTGGCTAATTTTTTAAAAATATTTTCGTTAAGGCACGAGGATGGTTCTTATGGAGAGAAAAAATTAAAAAACTGCGTGGAAAGTAGTTAAAACGACACTTTTCTTACTTTCCCGCCAAAAATCTTCATTTCCTTCCCCCACACCAACTGAGTTAGATAGCAGGAAGTAATCAATTATGATTTGTTTAGAAAGAAATACGGGAAGTCAGTTGGTTTTCATTCATAGATAACGGGATGTTTAAAAAAGAAAGAAAATAGTTGCTTTTATTATTAGCCGGTATGAACATTTAATCCATGCTTGCTCAAAATAAAGTCTGGGCAGCGAAGAAAAAAAAGAAAAGAAAAGAAAGGTGTGTGTGTGTCACCATTATTTCCTCTGTGAGCGGCATTTTCCAAGCTGTTTTTAAACTTTCGCGTCTCTTGAAAACCAACTGTGTCTTTATTTGTTTAGTGTGCTTACATTTATGAAAATTTGAATCTCATTATTCTATAAAAACGTAGAATTTTAGACCTTTCTCTCCACCATTTAAGTAAAATATCAATTCCGGGACGATCATTGCTCGGATAGAAAGAGAAAGATGAGTAGTACAATGAACAGAACATCTGAAGAAAACAATACTTTAAATGAATTATATGATTATCAAAATTTATTTGGTTTAAAAATATTTTGGTAAAAAACCTGTTATGAGACACAGCTACATAAAGTATTATATGAAAATTTTAGCGAGCATTAATACTGGCGAACCGACTGGTCGCCGAAGGCGGCTGGTTTTCAAAAAAAAGTCTCCAAGTTATCTCCTGGATATATTATTGGATAAGGGGAGGGGGTATTTGAAACACAAATTTTTCGTGTTTATTTTTTTAAAGTTAATATTCTCATGAAATTAAAATTTAGGGATATTAAGAAAATATTAAAGTTTATAGGTATATATAAGAAAATATATGTACCTATAAAATGTATATTCAACGGATATTTTTTGAACTTATAAAATTAATAAACAGTAGAATGTTATAATAGCTTATCCAAATCAATTAAATCTTAAAAATTGCAAAATAAAAATTAAAATATTTCTTCTTTTTAAAAAAAAATTGAGTGGAATTTTCAGAATTATATCAAAGTACGTGTTATGGAGAAGAAAATGTTAAATAACAAATCTAGATAACTGCATTTTTTGAAAGTATTATTTTGTATTTATCCCAAAAAAATATATATATGTCTAAAAATGTCTGAAATTTCTTCCTTGCGCAGAATTTATAAAAAATAAATTGTTCTTCAAATTCTAAAAATATATAATTTAATAGGTTCATATAAATAATTTAAGAATTTCTTGGATTATCACCAGCCCTATGATTTCAATTACAACTGTAAACGACTTTCAATTATTTTTTCGATCATTTTAGAAGCACAAAAGATCTGTTTTCTTCTCAAACCTGTGTTATGAAACCAGTAAAAATGCCCACACCCCTCATCTTTTTCGTACATTTTCAGTACATTTATATTTAGTCTCTACTAATGATAAAAATAAATGTATGTATGTTTTGCTATGTTCGTGTCTGTTCCACACCTCTGTAAAACTGATCTGTGCATACTACATCAGAAAGACAATAAAACACATAACAAACGTATTTGTAAAAATTATCTTGAAAAAGATGATAAAACCTTCCAAGAAATAAAAAAATAGAAGCAATTACACCAAATGGTTTTTGTAGACATTATCTGGGAATAATATATACAAGTGCAATAAAAGAAAAGCATCAATAAAAAATAATTATCGGTTCTGAAAATATACCACATAATAAGTTGTACTCAAAATTATATTATTCATTTCTTAAAATTTTGCACTAAAACTGATTAAAAGTGAGTTTTATGTTGGATTAAATATACTAATTACACAATTCCAAAATTATTTCCCAAACATCAATTTTTTAATCGAATTAAACACTCATTTTTAAATTTAAATTTTTTAATTAACAATTATATTTAATTTATCACTCTAGCTTGATTCCTTTTTCGGATGCTCCGAAATGTTATCAATAATTATCTCCCCAAAAAATCGCCGGGAATAGCATTATAATAATTTAATCTAAATGTTTCCTACGCTCGCATGAAGAAAATGATTCTTATCTCTCCATCATTAAATAATTATCCACATTATTTTTCTCAGGATCTCGTAAATAACACTCCTCTTATCGCACCCAGACATAGTTAATTAACTAGGATGCTGCCAAATAATTCCAAATCAATGCGGCAGAGGAGGACAAGGGACCGCAGTAGAGGGACCCCCAACATCTATTTTTACCCAATCCACACCACTTCCCAAAGAACATTACTTCCTGCAAGGAATGTGCCTTAATTTATCGAAGCCACTTTCCCGATATTGCAGGGGCTTTTCGGAAACTTTTCGGCCGGCACCTCGGTCTATTAAAAAGCCATTTTTCGCTCGGCCACTGGTCTGGGGTGGCAACTGCAGACGACGGAGGAGCAGCCCCTTTTCGATAACTTCGTCCAGGCTCGAGATGAAGTTATAAGCGATGCGTAAAAGATGCGGACTGCTCCTTTTGAATCGCGGCTTCTTGGGAATTTGGAATTATGAAAGGAGCTCCATTTCGACACATTGTCCGAATTTCATTTACGTGTCAGGGAATTCAATTTTGGGTTGACGTATCTGAAATTTATTCAGTTTCCTGTTGTGTATTGTGATTGAATAGGATTTGGTAGTTGAATATCGGTATGGATCGTATTGACAACTTCACTGTCTAGATCGCATTGGTGAATATTTTTCGCTAAGAAAGCCTGTTTCAGTTTCAAAAGTAATGTAGCGAAGTAAAAGATACTAAGAGAAGGATAAGATTCACTAATTAATTAATACACATTCATTAGGAATTTGTTTATTTTGGGCTCCTTACTGAAAACTAGTGTTTTCTGATAAGCGAAATTGAATTCATTGTGACCCATTTCCTGCAATCTGTATAATATACAAAAGCAATAATTTCTTAGTTATACTCGGAAATCTTCAATTTGTTTTTATCATTATTTATAATTGTTATCTTATCCATAAATAATGAAACAAAAAAATGGCCTCCAAGGATTTTGAAAAAAATTGGATTTTTCAAAAGCTATAGAATTTTTTAATGAGCGGCTTTTGTCGGTTTTAAAGGTTTTTTGCTCCACTTTTGAATATTATAATCCTATTTAAAATCTTTAATATTGAAATAAAGACGAAGCTTTTGAGTAAATACGAAATAAGTTTATATATATATATATATATATATATATATATATACTTATTTCGTATTTACTCAAAAGCTTCGTCTTTTTTTTTTTTTTTTTTTTTTTTTTTTTTTTTTTTTTTTT
>JAOUZG010046798.1:1306074-1323258 GCA_026289955.1 Argiope argentata | reverse complement strand
ATATTTGATTTGAAGCAGGCTGCAGAGTCGTGGCCGAAAATCAGGGAGGAGACAGGTTGAATTTTTTTATTTCTATTTATTCCATATCGAGAGAAATGCATTATGTACAAGCAGGAGGGCACAAAAACAGACGGAAATTAAAAAGACATAAAGAGCGTAAAAAGGAACGAAACATTTATCCCTGGTCTTATATACCATGATAATCCCATGACCTTAACAAGACAAACCCAGGGTACCAGAATAATCTGTCTACATCTTTAATCTCTGTCCCTTCACTCGGCACGTGGACTGCATCTTACAAATGTTCGTTTGGTGTTTTTAATTGAAAAAGTGAAACGGGATCAGGAAATAAGTGAACATTTTAGAATGAAGTTACTATGGGCTAAATTAGGATAAAACTTTGTAAATTAATTATAATCGAAATTAGAGTTTAGAATATCACTACACACAGAGAGAGATATTATATATATATATATATGAGAACATGTTTTTTTAATGTTATTATCTCTATATTAAAAATCTTAATAATACTGTCCTATAATTATTAATATGCGGTTCAATGTTTTTTTAATTAAATGCTTCAAGCTTTTAACTACCTAATACCATTTAATGCCGTTAAGAGATTGAAGTTATGCGTCATTTAAATTCTGAATTATATTTTTTGAATTTTCTTAATTTTCAGGGTTTACAACTTTTATTGTTGGCTCGCTGTTCACTTTTCGTCATACACTATGCAACTAAAATCTCTTTTGTACGATAAATTTTTAAAAATAGATAATTTTAGAAAAAGTTCTGTAATGATATCTCTTATGGTATATTTTGAGAGAGAAAAATATATTTTTTGGATTTGATCCACTACTCAATAACTATGTTCTTATTACTAGTTGGCAGCGTAACAAAAGCTCCCATTCATTTTCTTATCGTGTATGAAGAGACAGTCATTTAACTCAATTGCGAGAGTTAAATGACAATTAACTAAATTGTTTTTTAAATATTCACTGGTTAAACATAGAATATGTGTTAAATTAACCAAAAATAAAAATAATTAATACATTAAATTTTTTCTTCAGCCAAAATGAAATTTGTTAAGTACCTACTACATTTAACAACTTCTGCATTTTCTGCTGAAGTCTTTATACATGTCATGTCTCAATATAAATTCTGAAGTGAATTAAATACAATTTTAGAGAAAGTCTTCCTTAAACCTTTTGCACTCGGAAAAGTAATTTGATGCATAATTATTTAATATACAAGAGCTTGTTTATTGCCCCAAATTTGTGGGTGTGTTTTAAAATTGAATTTCTCTGACTTTTTACAATAATAAAAATTGAAAAATAAATAAATAAAACTTCAAAATTATGCACCGTCTTGAATGATGCCCAAGAAGCACCATCGGGGGCAAAAGGTTTAAAATACACAGTAATTTGGTTTCTTACTATATTTAATAGAGCCAAATACACAAAGAGAACTCAAAAATAATTTAAGATATTTAACTTAAAAATAGCAAACAGAATGTAGAAAAGAGTACAATTATTGAACAAAATACCGCATTATTTCATTAAAAGAAAAAAACTATGTTTTAAATTATTATATAGGGCATTGCTCATTCACAAGATTCCACATAACAGATTTATCACATAAATTAAAATTCCAAATTTAAACCTTGCTATCATTAAGAATAGTCCATTTAAAAATAAACGATTTTCGACAGTTTCTTATATAGCTGAAACAAAATTATGCATTTATATACATGCCAGAGATAACACAGGTAAATTTGAAATCTACGTCAAGACTATAGTAATTATACTTCAGTTTTCCGGTACAAATAATTATATGTTGATCCACAGGAAAACCTGAGTATGACCACGAATAATGGTATTTGTATATAATATACAAATAAACCAAATTGGACTAGGATAACCTGGTTGGTAAAGATTGGTGTTCCTTAGGTTGTGGGTTTGAACCTCGCCGGCCGAAGACTCCAAGTTTGGGGTGGCTGGCGTTTGTTAAATTTGTCGTGGTCACAAAGTCCTCCACGTCGAGAGTAATGCCATTAAGAATTCTTGATCATAGGATATCGTTTCTCTTTTCCAGATTAAAATTACGATCTGTGGATGAATGTATGAATACATGAATGAAGTCCGCCGTGTAAAAATGATTTGTAACGAGAGTGAGCTGGAAATTAGACTTCTGCCAACGGGTACTCAGGGGTTCAAACCCTTAGAAGCTACTGCACCCCTCTTTCCGTTGTGAAAAAGCGGAAACACGATAACAACATTAACCACACTAAACCTTCAAACAAGAAAATGTAAAATTTAATAGTAGCTCTAAGTTTAAAAAATAATCAACATTAAACTGCAATCCGGCATAAAAATATAATTACATTTCATGTTACCCAAGTTAGAAAATGGCAACTTTTAAATGTTAAATCAATTATCCACTCAATCCCATAAAACACAACAGAATACACTATGCAAAGTTTAAGCTAAAATTTCACATTCGACATTAATCACCAAAACCTACAAGTCTTTCGATTTAAATGCAGCGCCATTACACAAAAATGACGGCGATTACTCAAAAATAAACCACAGCTGTAAGAAGATAAAAATGATCATTATAAGACACATACATTTAACCTCTGCTTTGCACAGCTATTATAAAATTTTAATTATTTGAGTACTTTTCCGAAATCAAGAGTACTCGAAATCATAACAATGTAAGCACTTAACTTGTGGAAAAATTCCACGCGTTTGTTACATAAATGAAACATCTTGCATCCCGCCTGTTAGATAAAAATACATTGTAGTACCATTTTGCTTAAGAAACACTTATTACAAATCTTAACACAGAAAATAAGCTTTTACTTCAATTACAATGACGTAAAGCAAATGTTTGCTTGGCTTTGATGCAATTACAAAATGGCGCAATCAAAATGGCAAATTTAATAAAGTTACTGCAATTCTATTCGAGAAAAATGGCAGCTGTGATTTCAGATCTTTTAAAAGTTTCGTACATTTATACCAAGAGAAGACGTTTGTCCTTCAAAAGATTACACTAATAAACAAAACAAATTGGACTGATTTGATAAACTTATTTAAAAACTTCAACAGAATTCTTAAAGCTTTAGACCAACTGGAACTTATATAATGAAAAGATTTTAACTAGTTAAAAGAGTTGGATGATTCATTTTACAAATAAAAATACTGAGACATTCTTTACTACTAAGAAAAATTTCTCGAACAGATCAAATTCGGTATCATTATTTGGCTTTGCAAGATTAAATGGAAAGTATTTTAAAAACTTACCATGACAGTTTAGAACAAATGTAGATTTCTAATGAAGTGGAAAAATCCAATCTTTTGCTTGATATATTACGATTAACATTTCGCTATTTATAAAAACTAGATTGTCTCTAGCTGGGAAAACATTCGTTTAGTTACGAATTCGTAAATTTGATTTTCATTTTACCATTTGCGAGGTATTGGAAGTAGAAAATTTCCTGTTTTCTGAGTATTTTTTGGCGATAAACTCGTTTTAATTATACTTTTTTACATGGAAGAGCCTTAAACTTAATCCGCCAAAAATTGGCGATAAAATCTTTTTAGTCATTTTGGATAATGCCTTCAAGTAGCGGAGCGACAACAGTAATTGTAATTTAAAGCAGATGAATTAGAATATTAATATAATCATGAGCAAATACAATGTGACAAATTTTGCTATAAATTAGACCGAATTTATACACTGGCTTAGTTTAATTTCTATTAAAAACTGGAATATGAAGTGAGACATTAATGAAAATAAGAGATTTGGGCTATTCACTTCCATATGCTCAAGTTAAAACAAACTCGAAATTTATGGGATGATTGGTATACCATTTTTAAAAAAAGAATGAAGTTTCGAAAGGAAGATTTCATTATCACCTATGATATAGATATTGTATATTGCCCAGGAATTTGGAACGAGATTTAGGCTACTGCTTTGAGAAAAGATAAAATAGGAAGCATTAGGATCATTCGTAAATCAAAAGGCGCGAGCAAAACAGAATTTTTACCATGACAATCGTAGTTGTTGTTGTTCTCGTTTTCCACTTTACAACTGAAAGAGGGGGCGCAGTAGATTCTGAGGATATGTACCCTTAAACACCCGAAGGTCGAAGTCTTACTTCTAGATCACACACGTCACAAACCCTTTTTACGGGGTGAACTTCATTTGTGCATTCCATTCATTCAACCATCCACTGATCGCAATTTAGATCTGGAACAGAGAGCGATCACCTCTGACCCAGTACCATTACTCTTGACACGAAGGACTTTATGATCACAACAGATTTAACGTGCGCCAGCCACCTCACACACGGAATATCATCTATTGGCGGGTTCGAACTCGCAACCCAAGGGATGTTAATTAACCAGGCTATCTCGGCCCGACAGTCGTAGTCACCAGAGGAATTACAGGCATAATTAGACAACTGCTAAACTACCAATGTCGTTATCTAATAGGTGCCTTAAGAATGCAAACAAGGTAGATATTTCCATAGTATTCGCTTTCTCAATATCGTATTTCTGTACAAATGTACGCAACCTATTCAGTGCAGAGCTTCAAAGAAGATATTTTTACTTCGATAATGATGGGTCATCGATTTCAAAAGATACCTTCGGCGTTTTATAGGATTGTCAGTTGATTGGTTTGCACAGTTACTAGCAATATTCTTTCAAAGCTAAAATTCAGGAATCGACAAACATCACCCCATTAAATTCTGAACCTATTTTATAAGAATAAGTTTTAAAAAATCTAGACAATTTAAGAATTTTGATAACTATAGTTAAACAAATATCGGATGGGTACTTTTTACTATCCGAATTTGCTAATAGCCGATATCAAAACAAGCCCAAGGAACTGACTATTAATAATTGCCTTTACAAACATTTGTTTGTAACAAGCAACTACCTTGTAATTGCATGGAATTTCTTAGTGCGAGATGCTATAAAATCCTATATCCATCATTTTTAATATTATTTCCAATCAAAAGGCAAAATGGAATGAAATTTGTTATCCGCCGCATCGAGTTTTCTTTGAAATTCTGGATTTATGTCAGGAGTCTTCATTTCACCTGAAATAGCGCATTTGAATCAACTTGTTTTATGATAGCCTTCGGAATTTAATTTTAAGAACTTTTAAAATCACGCAAATCTTGCTCATTTTCTCAGCAGTCAGGATTATAAGTTACGTCATTCATTAAGTAAGGGTCCGAAATATAATAAGCCATACTTGCTGAATGGAAATTACTTCAAATCAGCTTTTACATTTGCTGGAAATTAGATGCTTAACGTTGTAAACTATGTGTTTCACAACGTTAAGCATTTACTCTGTTTTAGATCTAATTAAGAGAGAGACGTTTTACTAAAATGTAACAAAATTAATCGATTATTTTTAGTAATTTTACATTTCAAACTTATTTTATATATAGGTTTAGTTTATTCAATTTCTACTTTAGTTCACACTCTCCCTATATATATTGTTCAAATTTTCAATCGTTAATAAAATACTTTTTATTCATCCACTCAAGTTCAAGTAAATTATTTTAAATTTGTAGTGGATGACAATTGATGTTAGTGCAAATTTTCAACTATTCATTCATTAATTTTTATTAATTAATTAAAAACTAATTTTCTGGCCAAAAGTCTTCATTTCCCACCGCCAAATAAACAACAAATTTAGTTTGTGCTTCCCCAACGCTAATAAAGTTAGGCTTAGCATGTTTCCGACTGATTATTTCAATTCGATGATGTTTATTTTCTTAATGTTTGATGCAGTTAAAATTAAATATTATTAATGAATTGATTTTTCGGATTCATTTTGAAGCACTTTTGAATTTAAATAATACTGATTACAGGGAAATAAAAATTTCTTATCTGTATTCGAGATTCCAACTGGAATAGAAAATTCATGAATTAGCGTTGCCCAATTGGCGTTGAAAATTCACGCATGGCAGTGTGAAAATTGGCTCTTAATATTGTGATTATTTCATATACATATTTTTATTAATTGTAATTATTTAATAAAAAAATTACTAAAATAAAATTAATATACGTAGTTTGTAAAAAGTAAGTAAGTAAAAAGACTTAATTAAGAATTGACTTTAAAAAATTATATCTTTTGTTATACATTAGATATGTAATTCTAGCGAGGGAAGATGAAGTGAAATATGTCCAAATGTTTTGTTTTATTTTCCCCCAAAATATGAAGAAGTATTTTAGAAAACCTTACTCGATTTTTTTTAAAATGTGAGTTTCGTTTTTGCTGAAATTAGCATCAGAACCCGTTATTAAAGTTAATTTTCTTGAATAACTTTCAAAATGTGGGTTCATTATTACCCAACTGTCGTAGAAAATTCACACATTTGCATTGCTCCGATTGGCGTTGAAAATTCACGCATGCGCAGTGCGTTCAGATTCATTTTCTAACGGATACCGTTTTAATTTTATTTTGGCCAGACATAATTTTTTGATAAATTATTTATAATAATTGTAATTATTTAATAAAAAGTACCTAAAATATTTTTTTTCTTTCTTGACCTAAATAGGAATTGGCTTTAAATATTTTCTTATGTTACTTGTTTGAATTATATTATTGTCCCGTTGCAAAGCAATATTAGGACTGTTTTGGGTCGGATCTTGTTCTTTTGACTCAACTGATCAGATAATGAGGACGACACCTGAGCTGGTACCCTTCTCCCAACACCAATGGTAGGACGTTTGGCCCTGACATATTCAACTTAAAATAGACCCCCTTGTACGACGATTCTTCGTTTAATCAAGTCTCAAACCTGAATCTCACGGTTCAGGAGACGAGACCTCATCAACAGGTCACCACGATCCCTATATATACGGGTGTTGTATTTGAACCACTAACGTCTATTAAAATACACAATTCTAGGCTAGCAATTCCTTTGGTACTTCCTTTAACTTTCCTTTGAATTGTTTTGATCTGATTTTGGCCAAGCATCACGATCAAAATGTCTCGGCTGAAGAAGCAAAAGGTGATCTATTAGCTATCATGGGACAACTATAGGACGTCTTCAGTTGCATTTGACAGGTGATTAGTCTTACAGTATTTTATTGATTTATGATTGCTTGCAGAAGATTACAGTTGTTGTACAAAAAAATTTTAAGATACCAAAAATTTAATATAAAATTTATAGCAAAAATGTGCCGGCCTTCTGGCACAGAGGTAGCTCGTCTTCCTCGTGTTCTGGGAGTCCCGGGTTCGAGTCCCGGTTCAGGCAGGGTTGTTATTCTGTGTGCTATCTGTGAGATGTGTGAATTCACTTGCACAACCCCTATGAAAAGGGGTTGTGCAAGTGAATGTGTTGAGTGTGTAGCAAAGTCGTACTCTTGGCCCTAGTTGGCGCTACTTCAAAACAAGAGACGCTCCTTTCGGCTTAAATCTGCTGCTGTATCAGCATGGGGCTTGTCCATAGGCAGGTGCCATAAGTAACAACAACAACATAACAAAAATGTTCAGAAAAAAAAACGTTTGCTTCTATAAATTAAACCATAATTTAGACAAAGAGTAAAACTGACTTGTCTGGAATATACGTTTTAAATCCAAAATTAAATATATTTTCAAAAGAACTCATTTTGCATCGTTGGATCAATGCTTTTTTAATAGTTAATGTTCAACGCATCTCAAACCTAAACGTAAACATTCTTTGGTAGAGACAATTATAGTAATTAAATCAAATGATCAGTTTAAATTCACTTTGAATTTTGAAAATTTTAAATGAGGCTAAATATTTATTAGAAAGAGTAAAATGATTCAATAAAACTAAAGAAATTAGGGATCGTTTCGAAGAATTGCATTAAGTACAATACGATCGGTTTTATTGAATGCAATTTAAAATGCTTGAAACGATTGAAATATATTAACACATTAAATGAATCTTTAATCACTAACGATGGAAATGGAAGGATTTGATTACAGGAATTGAACAGACTCAAAGCTAAATTACTCATTTTATTTAAAAAATCGTTTCTAGTTAGCCGGAATTTTCAATTTATAATAAAATTCTGTTTCGATATAATTACAAAATCTATTTTTAAACATGTCTAGAATTCAATTTCTCATCTGTCCTTGAAAATTTGTATATTCGAACTCATTTCGTTGATGTTCGAGAATTCACCATGAAAATCTGAAAATAATGTAGACATTTGCACTGTAAAGCTTAAACTTTTTTTAATATAAATTAATTGCTGTATCTAAGAATTAAAGAGATTATTCTAAAGTGAGTTTAAATTTAGAAAAACAGGTTGCAACAGTGAAAAATATACAACAATAAATCTTATACTATAATACGAGGAATGGTTGTCAAGTCGAAAATCGCCCCAGAACTAATAAACTCCGGTAAATTTGGGGGTCTGGGGTTTTGGGCCACGAGGAATCGATTGGCGCCGGTTTTGAAGCGCTACGGTTGAGCAGTTCGGAGTTACAGATAGGATATTTTCAAACTTTATTAGTTCGCCATAATGGCTACTTAAATTTTCAAGTGATAACGTGCTGCCATCTATAGCAAAAAATATTGAACTTCAACACGCTTCAATCTTTACACTGCTCACTTTGTACCATTTCTTTAATTGTATAATTTTTTGTTATCAATTACATTTTATTTCCTATGACTTTTCAAACTTTACCTTTCTATAGAATAGTTCCCTTTCCAAACTCTAACTTTGTTTAGAATAGTTTACAATGGTGCACTTTGACCGGTTATCTTTTCACCAATGGTTTCACAAATTTTCTTATGGCATGTATTGTTTTGATAAATCACAATTGAAAATTTAAATATTCGAGTTAGCTTCGATACTTGTTTTTCTCCGAGCGGAGCTCGGTCACCCGCTGGTTAATATCAATATAAGATATATCATAAAGTTTGTACAAAAAATAATTTCATAAAAATAACTAAAAAATAAAAGAAATATGAAAAATGAAATACACGATCGCAAATTTCGAGTTATCGTGGGAGAAGATTATTATTTTTAATTCATTATTTGTCTTAATTCATTTAAGTCATTAAATATTTGACACAGGTTTAAAACACAGGTGTTGATAAAGGCAATCTTTTAAAAACGCGTCTGCTGTCAAAGAAGCATACATAATAATAATACAATGCTGGTAAAAGCAGATAAAAATATATGCGAATATTGCCATTTTTGCATTGATCATTGCCTACGCGATTTCGAGTTTCAATTATTCAAAATCCCCTTACGAAAACACATGATAAAAATTTAATTCTCACATGATAAATATTCAAGATTAAAAAAAATCATAATAATTTTTTATTTTTATTTTTATTTTTATTTTTATTATTATGGAAAATAACTTAATTTTTGTGCTGTTTTTATATAGCAAAGAATATATTCTGACTTTGTTGATCTTTTAACAGCGGATATTTTTATATTCTCAAACTGTACTTAAAGTCCGTTTAAATGAAGCATTACTGATACGTCTTAATCACAGTAAATTTTTGATCAAATAAACAACAACAAAAAAAGATTTTCGATACCTAAAGAAATAGTTTAAACTTAATTCGAATAAAAATATTCTGTTTCATAATTAAATTCATTATTTGACATTCAGAAACATATTCTTAAAACTTCACACATATAATAAATACGTTTTCCGAAATTCTTTGACACTAAACAACTTCTTAATTTTTAAATATTTATTTATATTTCCCGAAACAAGAGATATACATTCACTAAATTGGAAACTCCAAATCGACGCATTTCACAATTTCGAAATAAATTGCCTGAAGTTTTATCGCTCAATTGTACATTTATGAGTCAGCAAACGATTTTTTAACACGTATTTGTAAAGTGGCAACAATTTCAAATCCCACTTCCGAACACTTATCCATCTGTCACTTTACATTAAGATTAAAATGAAACATAAGCCCCGTTCCATGCACCCTTTGTCATCCTGACAGCAATCTGTGGGTGGGTGGTGATTTTGTGTTCAGTCTTGGAGGCTTTCCAGTTTTGCTTTTGTTTTCGGTGGCACTGGGGATGCGTGTTGCTGCTTAAATATTACACAAGCTTTCGAATTTTGAAGCACGTTTAGAATTTGAATTTTTTAGACATTTCTCA
Organism: Argiope argentata; assembly: GCA_026289955.1. Taxonomy (NCBI): domain Eukaryota; kingdom Metazoa; phylum Arthropoda; class Arachnida; order Araneae; family Araneidae; genus Argiope; species Argiope argentata. Next base: position 1,313,116 of record JAOUZG010046798.1, on the reverse strand, counting down.
ACTCATTTGTTGCAGTGATGTGAGTGAGGAATTTTTGCTCTTTTTTTCTATACTGTTGATTTCGGTATTACGGAGAATAGTATCAGTTCTATCTGAAATTGCTTTTAAAATGCATGGATTTCATAGATTTCTTAACCCTTCACGTTTTCCTTTCAACAAACTTGATCACAATCGGCTCATTAATTATAGAAATAATGCTGTTTTTGTTTTTGTAATTAGTGGCACTTGCCATGGCCAAGCTTCGTAGAGACATCAGCGAATTTTAAGCCGAAAGGAGCGTCTCTTATTTTGAAGTAGGGCCAACTGGGTTCAAGAGTACGATTTAGCTATTCACTCATCAAAGTCGCTTGCACAGCCATTTTTTACCGGGGACACATTCATACACCTTACAGATAGAACACAGAAGAACAACCGCACATGAAGCGGGACTCGAACCCTGGAAACGCAGATTACGGGGAAGCCGCGTTACCTCTATGCCAGGAAGTCAGCACAGAAATAATAATTCAATCGATTGTGACATTGTAATTGCATTTTATGTGACATTGTAATTGCAATTATTTTTTTTTTTTGAATGGTGTCGAATTCGAAATATTGTAAATGTTTATAGTCCAAGTTAAACAACATTTTTGGTCACCTAATATCTATTTTAACATTTTTCACTGTTGCCAAACAGAAAACATACTTTTGAGACATTTATTAGTAAATAATTTAAAGTTTACACTTTAATTTATTCATTATAATAATTTTAATTTCTTTCTATAATTATGCTTCATAAAGTCAGCTAACAGCCTTTAGACACTAGTGATCACTTTTGTATAGTGGTTACGTTTCGCAGTTACAAACTCTGACTTCGCGGTCTGATCCTTGACCATCAATTGCCGTATTGGTGACCCGGACGTGATACATTTCAATATAGCGATAGAAGATAAACGGAAGTAATTCTAAAACTTATATGAAATTTTTCGAGTACCAAACCAAAAAGGTAGACGAATTATCAAGCAACTTCCAAGTTCAATAATAAAACGTTTTTGCTTTTTTTAAAATAAGTAAATAAATAAAAATCCAGCTGAGCAAATCCCGGTTTTCCAGATATCTTCTAAAATTAAATAAAATCGTCAGATTAAAATAAAAGTGAAAAAAGCGACTTCTGAAAAGCATCTTTTTCTTTGGAGTAAAGTTCTGGAAAATATACACGAGATAATAAGAATCGCAGAAAAGAGCAAATAAGCATCCAACTTACTATTTCCTCGTTTATTAATAATAATATAAAAACCATCGTGACTATTATTCCAAAATTTATAGTTTGTTCGTCATTGGGCTATCCATCATACAGTCTATTGTTCATTAGTCTATTCATCATTATTCCCATGAGTTCTTATTACACAAAAAAATTATTATCTACTATTCTAGCTGTTATCTCGAAAAATGATTTAAATCATAATTACTAAATAATATTTATAATTAAATGAATCTTATATTGCTACAGAATCTTCGAAAAAACATGTTTTGAAACACAGATAGCCCAAACAGATTTTTTATATAAATTCAATGAGAAATTTTCCAGTATTTAAATCTCTTCTTGAAATTATATTAAAAAATCTTTTCGTGCTTTCTATCTTTTGAACAGTTTTGTCTTCTAGAATTCTGAAGCAATTTCAGATTCATTTGATTGTAAATGAATTAACTTAGTATGAAATATGAAAAAACTGTTAATACGGGTCATTAACATTCATCAGGAATATTTTAATATATTCATATCGCATTCATTAAAATTCATCAGGAATAGTTTAATATATTCATATCAGAGTTATTACATTCATCAGGAATATTTTAATATATTCATATCACAGTCATTAACATTCCTCAAGAGTATTTAATATATTCATATCAATAAACATGCTATCAACTTCTTTGTCATCCATTTTCAACCACAACGGAAAGCAATTTTTTAAAAGACAGCTTCACTATCTTTTAAACTTGCAGTTATGTGTTACTTTTATATTCTGGTAAAATGTGTTAAAAAATTTTTATTATCAGAGTGCAAAAATGAGATGAAATAAAAAGCAATATCTAAGAATGTTTGTAATATTTCCGTTGGACATGAACAGAAACCCGCAAATTCAATAAATATTAAAGGTGCCTAGTGAAAATTATGGTTTCCTTTTGCTTTACAAAATAAAAAAAGCAACAGAAATACATTCAATCTAAACTATTCCGTTTTGGTTGAATCCAAATGAATTACAAGTTGCCATCAGCAAAACGAGACAACAAAAAACATTTTTTAAATGACGTTGCCATTCTAAAAATAAATAAAAATAAAAATATATTTTCAACAATATACGTATGGTAATTACAACCATGCATAATATTATGACAGCAAGTATGTTAACAATATCAAAAAGTGGAATTTTCTTCACAAGAAAAAGACAGAATACATATTTTCCACAAGCATCTCGTCTGGGCGAAAGATTTGGCCTAAAATTTATTTAAAAAATATTATCTTGGTTTTAAAATAATTTGTTAAAATGCATTATTTTAGTTCCTTTATTTTTTTAGTTTTTATGTTCACAGATATAAGAAGACATAAAGTTTCTTGGTGGAAGTATTTGAAATTAAAAATAATAGAATACAAGCTTTTACTCAGTCTAACAATTTATACTTTTTAAGGCCTTATGATTTATTAAAGAGTGTTCCAAAATTAACTGAAGATAAAGTGTTGGTAACCCTATTAAAAAACAGCTCATAGTTTAGGGTTAGAAAAAATGTATCGTTAGACAATAGAACAAAGTGTTTTCATTATAGAACAATATTTCAAAAACAATGGAAATATGACTGCCACAGTTCGTAAATTTCAAAATTGACCCCCTATATTGTGTGATTTAACACTACTGGATTTTTTATGGGGCTTTTTGTAGTAAAATCTCAATATCAACAATCCCACATCGACGAAATGCTGCCAGATTTATGTAAAAGGATCATGGAAATTTTTTCAAAAGAGTGCGTATGTGTCGGTGAAGCTGTGGAGGGTATATGCCCTATGTGTTATTCCATACATAACCCTATCTGTATATTTTATAAATCAATAAAAAATATAGCAATTTAAAAACAACAACTGAGTTTTTAATTTAACTCAAATCGTGCTTTAATTCGTTGTTCTATGAAGTAATGCTCCATTTTTACTAACCCTAAACTCTCGAATGGTTATTTCTACATAGTTCCGAACAATTTACTGCACAAAATGTGACCAATTCAAATCTTGCTTTAGTTTTGAGATAACTTTTACCATTTAATTTTTTAAGTATAATTTTATCTACAACAAAATAGTATACATTCATATAAGAAAGAAAAAAATAGGGCACATTTATGTAGTGATTTCAGAATGAATATCCAAAAGAAATTGTTCGCTTCTCCTGATAAAATAATGACAGATTACATTCTTCTCCGCCCCTTTAAACCCCAAAAATCTGTCTCTCGTGCCAAATTCCTGATGTCACTGGGATTATACTCTGCATTATCTGATCCTCAGCAGACTCATGAAAGAGATGACGTCGCAAATGGCAGAGTTGGCTTAGCTCTGCAAAATTCCATTATTCAAGAAGCTCTAGAAAATGGCGAAGCATTAAGACCGAACGGAATGGAAGCTTAAATGGCTCGGGGAAAAAAAGGAAAAGCGAAAACATTTGTTTTGGCTTGCCATAATTGCTCGCCTCTGTTCGAGTAAAGGAATTCTCGAAGTGCCAAGTTTACGGATCAAAATGGCTATCAAGATATTTCCGAACCTCTAAATTATCGGGATTTTTATTTCTTCTTATCTGTGATTGGATAACAGCGTTCGTTCCATAGATTAAACCAAATGAGTCATAACCGTCATTTGTTCCATGATTTGAAAATTGATTACTGTGTATTTTTCACAGTTCATTACAGGGTATTCATATATATTCAGAATTATTCAACATTATTTGCTAATATAGCACTAAAAAACAATTAAATCTGAAGCTTTTTTGTTGTTTAGGAAGGAAAAGATGTCTTGAATCATATTGTTATATCTTTTTTTAAAAAAAGAAGCGTGAAGCTCTTTGATTTTTTCTATACAATTCCGCTTTAATAACACCATTTATAACTTCTTGACAAATATGGCATTGTTCAAGGGATATTTAGCGAAATATTTCAATAATAAATTTGCTAATAGCTTTTAAATATTGTTTTGCTTTTGATATTTGACACTGATATTTTACAGTTTCATAATTTCAATTTTCAGATACTAGAAAGGAATGATATTTATAAAGTTTTAAAATTTAAAAAATATTTCCAGTTTGATGATCGTGTTATTTATCTTGGTTTCTATGAACTTTTAATTATATGGTTTTTTCTCTAATATATTTGTGTCATAAAAGTATCTTTTTTTGGGGGGGGGAGAGCTGTTATGGAAAGAGAAATTTCATTTTCTACTCATTTTTGTAATTTTATAGTTAATATCATCAGTAAAATTGGACAATAATAAGGGGGCTCAAATGGAAATTTATTCAGCCATAAAAGATAAATTCGATAACAAAAAAAGTAAACAAAAAAGATGCATGATTCAGAAAATATATAAAACAACAACAAATGATGATATTTAAAAATGCAAGAGTTTTTTTTTTTTGTTTAGGCAATAAAATTGGAGCAATAGGTTCTTTTAGGAGAATTTCGTAATTGAGTTTTTTTATGCCAACATTTCCCGGTATTATTATGCATATATTAGTCATCTTATAAAGTACTATATACTAATTATTATTATTCATTACATTTTTATATTATTTAATAATTAAAGATAAATTAGAATTTTTTTTTTTGCTTAGTTTCAAAATAAGAGAAATCGTAAAGAGTATTTACGATTTCTTTTTCACTTTATGCTTTATTTAACATTTAAAGTAAAGCATTAAGTGAAAAATATTTATAGCTTTATAAAGTTTTTAGATAAATATATGTAGATAATGATATTTCCCTTCACATATGCTGTTTGGTTTCTTCCAAGAACATTTTTTCCTAACATTTGAGAATCTACCTAGAGATAGCAATTTCTTTTTTTTAAACCCAAGTTATTATATACAGGCAATACTTATATATAAGCTAGCAAGTATATAAGCAAGGCAATATCTGTATATAAGCTACTGTCTTTAATGTTCTTATTGAAAATTAATAAAAACTCAAACAATCAAAATAATGATTCTTCACGTGATGTCACTATCACAATTTAAATGCAATTATGCATGTCAATTGACAATTACACAATTTGAAAATCCTGAGCACGTAACCCCATTACAAAAAGGTGTAATTTTATTAAAAAAAGAGTTCAATATATAAATGGCTTGATTTAATAAAATTGGTATATTCTCATGTTGATAAGTAGCGAAATATAAGTGCATTATTTTGAACGAACCGTAAGTAATTAACAAATTTAACTTATTCACATTTATAAAAAAAACTTTAATCCTAAATTAAGCAAACTTACTTTTAGTTGGACTAAATGTTAAAATAATATTTTATTGTTTAAAAGCGATGTAAGCACCAAAAATATATTCAGTAGTTTTAATAGTTATGTATGTCAATTAATGACTAAACTGGAAAATTGTAATTTTTAATTAACAATAGTATAAAAACTGTTAAACACTTATTGTTTAAAAAATTATTGCACAATTTTATTTTTACAGTAAAGGCTTATTTCCTATGATTATCTGAAACCCCTGGGAGGGGCACCTCGTAATTGAGGGTGAGATGCTTTCGGCATAGTGGTTTAATCTCACTACCCTGGAAGGAGGGTACACTAACAGGTAGGGGTGTCTCATCCCATCGATGACGGGGCGTACTTCCTACGGGAAGCATTGGGCCGTATGCGGTTGACTTAGGACTACAATTCCCGTTAGTGTGGTCATTCAGCCTTATAGTTTAAATCCGTGTGCCTTCATCGAGGATCGGAGTGTCTGGTATGACTTGCTGAAATTATCTTTCACTAATATATAAATGTAACCGCTAACGACTTAACTTTTCTGTATTATGTTGCATCTAATTTGTTCATAATTTATATTTTCTATACCGTATAACTAATGCATGAGACAACTGTCTTAAAATAACTTTTGTTATAATGTCATAAAAGTAATATTTATAATAAAATCATTCGAAAAGGCAATTTTTTTTTAAAAAAAAAACCATTTTAGCTTATTCGAACATTTGGTATAAGTTACTGCGCTAACTAATCTTCGTCAGTATTGTTAACCAGAATGGTTGCGGAGTATTTTTTTTTTTCTTTTTCCGAAATTTTATGCTAGTCAGTGTCAAACAGAGGTATAATAAAAGATAGTAAAATTCTATACCCATTGTCATTTAGATGGTAACTGTCGGTAAAAGTTAGAACAATGGACTGTAACACATTTTTTTTGTGTGTGGTTTCATCGATAAATATTCTATTCGTATACATGAAATTCGGTTTCTTTATTCTTTTAAAGTAAACTTGCACTATTAATTTGTCTTGTTTTAAGTTGTTAAATCAATTTCTCCTGCATCAAATCCTTATCTTTGATCCTACATAATTTTAAATTTGGTCTGACACATCTATTTTTTACTTTCTTGTATATGTGGTATAGATAAAATATAGTAATCGAAGTCATGACTTGGTTCCCCACGTTTTAAATCCTCCTGAGTTGGAAAAACGTATTATTGGAAAGTGGACCGTGTATCTACCAGTGACAAAGTTTACTCAAAAACGATTTAAAATTTGTATTCGGTCTTTACACCAAATTTGCAGTCTTAGAAGCAGATGCCCTAGGCCCGCACTCGCAATCTGAGGGCTTGCAGCCGAATAACATATTCGTTAGAACAAAAGGAACGTTTCTATCAAAGGAATGTCATCTGGCTTATGAAGCTTTCACCACATACTCTCCCACCAGTGAGTCAGTGGTGGGACGAACAATGCAATTGCGCTAAGCGCATGGAGAGCGTGTATGAGTTGGTGGTGATGTAGGCTGTTGTATTTTAATGCGCCAGAAGATTTTTGATGCCTGTATAT
>JAOUZG010046798.1:1287302-1305674 GCA_026289955.1 Argiope argentata | reverse complement strand
GTCGAGAGTGCTCCATTGGATGAGCCGCCATCGCTCCCAGTTGTACTTAATGTACTGTCAGGAATTTTCGTCTCATTCGAGCCCCTAACCACATTCGTTGTGTCCTTGTGTTTTGTCTTCTTTTAAACTCTTGTGTTAATGCTCTGTCCTGATGAATAAAATGAAATTAAAGAGACAATCTGTGTTTATTTGAGAATTTTCTGCCACGACTCTCCAAACTGCTTTCCAATTAAAAGTGATATGGTTTATATTGCACACACACACACACACACTAAATATCGAAATATTGTGCGTACTCTGATAGTAACATGATTGCTTAAAATCGGTTTGAAATGGTTTATCAAGAAAAAAAATTCTGCCATTAAGAAATTTTTTTTTAACTACGTTGATTTTGTGAGGATCAAAAATCATCACTTTTCTGAATATTGGTGATTGTAAAATAAGAATAATGGGAGAACTTGATATTTTTCTGTCGAATTCATACCACGTGACTTTTAAAAAAATTAATGTCCTCACATGATAATTGCGATAGTAGGTTTCAATTTTTTTTAATTTTATTATTTTGTTTTCTTTTTTTTCCATTTATATAGATATATTTCTACCATTTTGTTTTTATTTTTACCGGTTTCATATATTTATTTATTTATTGCTAATTTTCTTAAGGCTATAGAGCACTAAGTTGACTGTCCTCTTTGTCGCTCCCTACGGAGCATTTTGTTTCCCAAACTATATCATAATTTACCCAAATGCTCCACCAAAGGGGGATAGATAACATTTACTGGATAATTCTTTCCCTTGAGAAGATAAAAGCGTCGCTATTTTTTTTAAACAAAGGCACATATTTTGTAAAAAGATATTAAATGCAATAAATAATTTTTATATGTATTTCATGCCGCTCAAAAAAGTTGAATTTTATATAAAAAAAAAATAGTTTTTAAGAAGATATTCGATGTAATAAATAATTTTTATATTTATTTCATGTTGTTCCAACGCATAGTGATGGAATTTTAAAAAAATCATTCCTGAATTTCGAAGCCTTAACTGCATAACGTGAACAGAAAGGTATATTTTCAGTAAATTACAAATTATATCTCAAGTTATTTTTAAAAGCATTTCTAACACGAATCTTTAGAAATGATATTGCTTTTTCACTTATTATTAAACTAATAGAAATTAAAAATATGTTAACTAAAACGCAAATCTTATACTATAATACGAGGAATGGTTGCCAAGTCGAAAATCGCCCCAGAATTAATAAACTCCGGTAAACTTGGGGGTCTGGGGTTTTTGGCCACGAGGAATCGATTGGCGCCGATTTTCAAGCGCTACGGTTGAGCAGTTCGGAGTTACAGATTGGATATTTTCAAACTTTATTAGTTCGCCATAATGGCTACTTAAATTTTCAAGTGGTAACGTGCTACCATCTATAGCCCATATGCCATCTATATCAATATTCATATATATATATTTTCATTTCGTGCAGACGCGTGATGAAAATTGCATTTTTATATGTTTAATGCGCAATAATAATTTTTTTTAAATTTGAGTTTTTGTCAATCTGATGGCAACATATTAAAAAGATAATTTTTTCCCTTTTACTCGTAACGCATGCTTGGAGCTTAAGTTTTAATTTTATCTTATACTATAATACGAGGAATGGTTGCCAAGTCGAAATTCGCCCCACATTTCCGACATTTCAACATTCATTAGAAAAAAATAAGGATAACTTTGATATTTTTACTAAATTTTCTTTTAAAAAAGTACGATTCTAATTCCACTGCTTTTTATTAAGGGAAATTTGTTAATGAAATTTTGAATTTAGCGCTCGTTCGTTAACTAAAAAGATTCGTTCTTTTTGATTCGTTCAAAATTCCAATTTCCAAATATTCAAATTTCCAAAAAAACATTTAAGGAACTGATTTCGATTTCAAATCACCGTCAACAAAGTCCGACATTTCAACATTCATCAGATTTCAAGCCACATTTTCAACATGCAGAACGCACCTCTACATGAAATTCTTCAAGGAGCCGGAATTTTGGAACAACAAGCGATCAACTCAATTCCACCCGCAAATGGACAACTAGAAGATACCATCATTGTCAGAATGCTTCTCCATTACAAATTACCTGTTTTCTCCAAGCGGAGCTCGGTCACCCGCTGGTAAAGATTAAAATGAAATCTCATATGAATATTTCAGTGTATGATTTCGGAACATCATTTCTTGAACGGCCAAGCACCGCGTGCTCGTGCAAGTTCAATGATATTTTTATTCATTTTAATCGCTTCATTGAATGAGTCACCTTAGTACTGCCAAATGATCCAAAAAAAAACTTTGTCTCGCATCTATTGTTTTAAAAAAATATCCCATTTCCTATTTATTTCATTTCATATAATCACACGCTCAAAATGACATTTTTTTAGGTTTTATTTTCTGGAGTCATTCACTTATTTTTTTATCAGAACTTTTGTAAATGCAATGGCAACACGTTATTAAAAGCTGATTTATTTTTTTAGATGCTCGTGCAGATAATAAAATTTTTATTTCTTTCCTACGGATTTTCGTTCACGCCAAATACTTCTTCCCAAAAACAACCTCATGTTCTGATATGATAATAAATTATGAATAAATAAATGATATTATTTTAGTATTAAAATAAAAAAAAGTTTGACGCATGAATCCATTTCTATGAATAATTTTGGCAGTTATTTTAAGTAATTTTGAAACTCCATTTGCTTTGAAAAAGTTTCAATCGTTTTTTTTTTCCTTTTTTTTATACGCAGTGTAGAGTGAGTATAGTAATCGTCGAAATATAGTAAAGTTCGAATTCACGAAAAAATTGACAAATCTTCAAACTGTAGACTACCATGAGTTTGAAAAATACATTTTCGGGAAATGTCTATCTATCTGTCTGTCTTTGACAAAGATAACTCAGAGACGCTTTGCACTAGAAATGAAATTTGTCACGATCTTTACACCAAATTTGGAGTTTTCAAACATTTTGAAAACTCCAAATTTCAAATATAAAATGTTCGGATTTCCTCAAACATTTTGAGTGTAAAATGTTTCGAAGAAGTCCGTCTGTTCGAATAAAATTACCAAGATTGATTAAATAAAAATACAATGGATTAAATAAAAATGCTAAATTCCCAGCCAAAATTAATATTTTGCAACTGTTGTACGACAATTCAATATAAGGCGTTCTCTGACATGAAAAGTTTACTAGGGAAAATGCTAGAAAAGTTTTGGGGAGACTTTAGCTGGTTTAAATTAGAATTTATACAGCTACACTGTTATTGCTTCATAAAGGAAACAACTTGAAAAACATAGTCTTTCAAAAATGCATATGATTTAAATGAAATGGAACAACAAATAAATTTTAATTTAAAGAAATCAACAGCGTCTTATAGACGAGAAAAAATCAATTTTTATGCAAATCTGTTAATTTAATTTTCACAAAAGTATTCTTAATATTCACACACTCTCTCCTGGGGGAGGCTCCTCGAAATGAGGATGAGATGCTTCTGGCAACCTATCAAAAGTCACATGAATATCGATGAATTGAGCAATTTACATCGAAAATATGGATTGCAAAGGTGTAGAACGAAATAAATAAACAAATACAAGATGTTTGAATCGTGATACAGAAAATCAAGAGTTTGAATTTATGATTCAAAACATCGTTATGGATTCATCTATTTGTCTTCATTTTTCTCCTTGATTAATCTCCGGGAAGCACTTCGATATGAGTATGAGATACTCCCTGCACGGTGGTTGGATCTCACCACTCTGGGGGGTACCCTAATTGGTGGGTGTAGGCTCCTCGCATCGATGACGAGACGTACTGCCTACGGGAAAGGTTATACCGCGATCGGTGTTGGCCTTTAGGACTCAACCACAGTTTCTACCAGTATTGCTGTTCCGGAGGTCATTCAGTTTTATGGTTTAAATCCGTGTGCCTTCGAGGTTGGACGAAGAGTTTGGAATGTGTGTAATCTTCACACACATAATAATTTCGATTTACATTCCCACGTTCTTCAAAAACTAAGTAGCATTTCATTTATTTTTTTAAAAAATGTTTGTTACTTCCTCAAAAAGATACCTTTCCACTAAACTGCTAACTCCGTCTCGAGGTATTTCGCAACTCCCCAGATAAATTATCTTCGGCTTTATCGTCCAATTGCGGAGATGGATCAGAGTGCGATTTTTTCCAGCACCTCTTTGCAAGGTGGCAGCGCAACTTCGAAGCCCACTTCCGAACACTTATCCATCTGCCACATTACATCAAGATTAAAATGAAACATACGCCCCTTTCTATGCACCCTCTGTCATCCTGACAGCAGTCTGGGGGTGGAGAGGAATTTTGTGTTCCGTCTCGGAGGTTTTCCAGTTCTGATTTTGTTTTCGGCGGCATTAGGAATGCGCGTGGCTGCTTAAATATTACGTACGCTTTCGAATTTTGAAACGCGTTTAGAATTTGAATTTTTAGGCGTTTCGTTTCTCATTTGTTGCTGCTCTGTGAGGATGGATTTTCATTTTTCGTTCTGTTGCTATGCTGTTGCCTCACGAAATAAGGAAAGCAATTGCACCTTCTTTTTTTTTTAATTGTTAGAATCGTCTCGGATTGTTTCTTCCACAAATGTATAAATAAAAGAATTTTTACTGATTCCATTTCTCCGAATGAAGTATAAAGCCTCTGACTCCTGAGTCATTTCAAACTTTTAAAAATCAAATGTTTTTTTATTGATTTTGCATTAATCTCTCAGGAAGGAATTTTTAAGTTACAAATTTTATGGTAAACTGAATTTTTAAACAACCTTTAATGGCGATAATTCTATTAAATGTTTATTTAAAAAGTTTGAATTAGCACCTCAAATGGTAGTTACGTATTAAATCATCGATGCGCCAACGGTCGCCAATCACCTCGAGCCAATTTACTTAGGAGGTCAGAATTCTTAGACATTTCACCGCCATTGTTTGTCCGTTTTCTCGTATAAACTCATCTCATGTCCATTCAAACACGTATTTTTAGATGGAATAATTTAAATTTTAGAAATACGCCACTGCATTTTTTTCATTGGCAGGCACATCCCAAATTTTAATCATTTTAACGAGTCAAAAAATCAGAACAGAAAAAGTGCTTAATGATTGTCTGCGAAACCAACAAAATGGCAGACGACAGTTAAGGTTTGCACAATTTTTTAAATAATGACAGCTGTTTGCCATTATTGGCGGTTAAGTTGACGACGCCTTCAAATTTGGCGGTAAAAATCGATGTCTTAATACGTAAATACTCAAATATATAATTTTTTAATTTTAATAAATTTCGAAAAAATTGTAGAATTAATAAGATTTTATATAAAGTCTTCCAAGATTAAAACATTTGAGTCAATCTGCAAATAATTTGTATCACACATCTGCATGTGATTTTGGATACAAAAAAAAAAAATCTAAAAATAGAACGATGGAAAATTTAAACGATACTGGATTCTAATTCTGACATGTTTTAACTCTGGTAAATAAAATAAAGTACAAAATTATGTTTAAAAATTTAGTTAAAACAAATTATGAAATCTGAAAATATGGTAAAATGCAGAGAAAGTGGTTCAGCGAAACCTTCTTAGGTAATAAAAATGGTGTCATCTTCTCCCACTCCAGATAAAAATTATGGCCCATGAATATAATGAATGCTTAGATTTTTATTTCCAAAGTCCCAGAAAGAGAGCTGTTTTCTTTGTAGTATAGAGAAGAAAACTTCTATCTTACTTCTATATTGTATGGGTAAATAATGATTACGAAGAAGTCTATTAGCTTTCTATATGTGTCATTTTTTTGCTATTAATTGTTTGTATGTGGTTAATATATATAAATAACTTACAGAAAATTGAATATGTATTTTGGTCTCCTTTTCCTCTAACCATTGAAACCAAAATTTGACATAAAAGTATAATGTGTTCATACAATAACAAACCAAATTTCATTCATCTGAATCCTTGTATTTTTCAAATTCTTTCATAAGAATGCACAGACGTTTGATAGATTAATTTAGTTTTGTACGTATTTATAATTCAAATATTATAACAGAGCACATAATTTCGTTGATTTAAGTCCCTGGGTTTTTCAGTTGTAACTTTTATATCCATTTTAAAGTATTGTTATGGATCATCGGGTTCGTTAAAAGTGGGTGTATGGCGTGAAGACGATTAGCAGATCTTGTTCGAAAACAAGAATATGTATTTGAAGAAGACAAATATGACGAATACACAGATCATAAATTTGTACAGCCGAGACTAACACAACAGCACACTACAGTAGACAGTAGCCCACAAGTGGTAATTTATCACCACACACAGCCCACCAGACAGAGTCCAGCTAAAGAAGGGATCCACGGAGCTTCACTGTACAGTCTTTCCAAAGGACTGAAGTTCTCATTGTCTCCTCACTTTAGCTGTCGACTCTATATGACACGACTGTCTACTCCACACACTACACGACGCTGCTTCCACAGTAGATAACAGTACTCGGCACACAGCAGTTCAGTTTGAGCTCCACATGACGTTGGCCCTTCGCTGTTCTCTCGAAGAATCGGTATTTGTCTTCTGCTCCAATTCCGCTTCAGGCTCAATTCAATTCCCTCTGCAGTTCGAGACTTCCTGCCTTTTAAAGCTCCCAGAAGGTGGGACGAAAACCTTCTGTGCCAATCAAAGCTTATCTCACTTTCTATTGGACGCAACGTTAAAATTCTCGAAATGTCCAGCAATATTCATTTTGTCGCCAAAGCCGCCACATTCGTCGTCAAATCCCCAAATGGTCGCCAAGTCTGAGATTACTGACCAGGCACCTGATGAACAACCATACGGATGATCATAAAGCGGTCTTTCTAACAATGACACTATTTGTGCTGAGAAGCCAAAAGTAAAAGCAAAAGTAACAGTATAAACCAAAAGTCAGTCAACTTTATGATTGATTTGATTTCAAATTTTATTCAAACCTACATTTACGAAGCTAAATCTGCGTACGAAATTTTATCCTTCACACTCTTGGTTTTTTTTTTTTTTTTTTTTTTTGTAAACATCGTTTTTACTTGCTGAAAGACAGCTGTACAGATAGACGTCCCCTGAATGGATTTCTTAAAAAATTTGACAGAAATTTACACATTTTGTACAAAGACAATACATCAAATTTCATCCGTTTATTTCAGTGATCTTCAAACTCATAAGTCATCAAAGCCAATTATCAATAATTCAACGACTGAAATCTCTTTTGGGAACTATATTTTTTAAATTAAATTATATAAGTAGGTATATTGTTATTAACTTAATTAGGGTACTCTTACGCTAGTTTTTACTAAGAATGTTCTCAACTTAATCTGTTTCTCACGAGCTATGGTTAGATGACCATTGGTTTAGTTTAAAGGAATTTTCAGTCATCGTGTCCTAAGACTAACTGATCCTAATTCAAAAAAAATCGAACTCACAGAGATCTAAAACATGGAGATTCGTTCAAATATCTAGCTTGTGACAATCCAAATTTAACTCACTCATCTCCCAAGAGATGGCGCCTCAATGGACTTGTAAACTAGGAAAGTAACGAACATTAGAAAGGGGAGAGCGGATCATAGGCTGAAGGTTTGACAAGATACGGCTAGGCTACAAGAGGGGCTCATAAAATTTCATTCCTATATAGATGTAAAATAAATCATTATTTTAAAACCAGAACCCCCTAGTTCTTCTTTCGTGGAAAGGTAATGCCTGAGCAAAAGGTAAGTATGCTCACATTGTTTATAAGGTCGAATTCTTTGGCAAATGCGATACTTTTTACTTAAATGTTTCTCGTACGAAAGATAATAAAAATGTTTATGGAAATTTGTTTTTCCAAATTCGTGCGAAAAGTAAAAATTATTATTGTACCTAAACCCATTGGGCTGCAGAGTAATAAAAGAACCAAGAGCTTGATTTTAAAAACAATAAAATTTGTAATGATTTTAATCGGCATCAAGTCTGCGGAAAAAATGTACGGACTATCAAATTAAAGGAAATTATATCCGTCTGGCTCTCTCCGTTTCCAAGGAATCGTGCTCACAGACGCGTAATTAAAAATTGTATTTGAAAGGTCAAAATAATTAAAACCCTTAATATTTATAAAACCTTAGAAATGGTTCTATAGCCCCCCAAAAATCATAATTTCATTAGTGTGTAATACAAATTACTGAAAGGAAAGAAAAACAGAAAAAAACATGGATTAGTTACATTTCTCGTCAATAGATGGTGCGGTTTCTAATATGTAGGCGATCTTTCCAGATTTGTAGATGAATAAATCAAGAAAAATGGATCCAGAAAGCTCTGGGACTGGATTTATTGTTCCAAGTAATATTATAAAAACAAAGCAAAAAAAAGTGAAAAAGAGATATGGTCAGGAGATGCCAACAAACAAAAATTAAAACACGCCTCTCAAAAAGTAATAAATAAAAAAGACAACATTACGTTTGTTCATTATCCTCCATTATTTTCACGTATATTTCCTATCCGGAAACAATGTTTTTCCTATTATACAGCATAAAATATCCTGCGTGATTAAGTGGATATAAAGAGCAATACTAACCTTTAGATTAAAGGTCATATAGATTTAGACGCATAATCTTTCTAAAAGACCCTCGTAAAAGTTCCAAGGTGTAAGATCAGGCGATCATGGAGCAAACTTATTGCACAGTCTTGTGTGGAAGGTCATTTTAAGAAAATTAGAGTGTAGTGCATAATGTAAACTGGTGCATCATTTTTCATAAATACCGGTATTTTCAAATTCTCGCTGCTGCAATTCTGTGTGTACGTTTGTGTGTGTTTGTGTGTGAGTAAGTTTACAAATCCCTAATCTGAAACGACGGGGGTTCAATCATGTTGACAACATTATTTGCCCACCTTCACATTCTTTGAACAAAGTTTGTTCTTATTTATAGAAATGAATCGTGCATACTAAAACAAAAAAAATTGTAACTAATCTTATGGCTTTTGTAGACATAAACATAATAAATAAAACAATCTGGTTTAAAATAATTTTTAAAATATTTTTTAAATGTATGAAAATTAGAAAATAAAATTTAGCACCAATGATTTTTTTTAAAAAAATGGTGTAAGAATAGCTCTTGTACAATAATGTGCTCAAAACTTATTGAAGTTTTGTTAAAGCGTCAATTAATTTCTAAGTAAAAATCCAACCAACATTTCCAGGATCTTTCTTAAACCAACATTTACTATAAAAGAAGTGACAAATTTGCCGGCTCTAAACTCGACAAGCTTGTCAAGTGTTTTGAACGATATCAATATATTTGTTGTTGTTACTTATGGCACTTTTACAAGCCCACTTACACATCTGTCGGCGATTTAAACCGATTAAGTGTCTATCGTTCTTCAGTAGCGCCAACTAGGGCCAAGAGTATACCAGTTAGGTACATACACGTCACAACCCTTTTTATAGAGCGGACTTCATTCATGCGTTTTCATTCATTCATCCACAAATCGTAATTTAGATCTGAAACTGAGAACGTTCATCTCTTACCCAGTACCTCCAGTGGTATTACTCTCAACAAGAAGGACTATGGGACCACGACCGATTTAACTAGCGCCAGCCACCACACACTCGGGGAATCTTCGACCGACGAGGTTCAAACTCGCATTTTAAGGAATACGAGTCCAGCACTCTACCAACCAGGATATCCCGGCCTAATATATACGTCACATAACTTAATTAATGTGTAATATCCGCTCTATAAATATAATAATTTTGTAACCTTTTGGGAAATCTCAAAAACACCAGTACGTTTTATTTATTTATTAACTTTTACAAAAAAATATTATTTTTGCTTCCTTAGTTAGGGTTTTTCAAATGGAATATATATCAGTAAATTTGGGAGAAAATCACTCATTTGGCTTATAAAATAATGACTGATTAATCTTCGCTCTCAGCACATATCCCCCCTCCCCCCCCCCAAAAAAAAATGTCACTGGGATTATGCGCTGCATCATCTGATCCTCAGCAGACTCATGAAAGAGATGACGTCGCAAATGGCAGAGTTGGCTTGGCTCTGCAAAATTCCATTATTCAAGAAGCTTTCGAAAATGGCGAAGCATTAAGACCGAACGGAATGGAAGCTTTAACCGATTGGCGGAAAAAAGAAAAGCAATTTTGTTTGTTTTTGGCGGTCAGTAATTGGCTCCGCTTTGTAAATCGGAGATCTCCGAGCAGCAACGTTTTACGGATCGAAATGTCTCCAAACCTACCCAGATTTCGAACCTTCAAATTAACGTGTTTTTTCTTTCTTTCTTTTTTTGTCTGTGTTCGGGTAATAGCGTTGATTGCATAGATAAGACCCAAGAATAATTTTGTTGATCCGAAATTCGATAGCTAGATATTTAAATCAGTTTTTTACAAGACAATAATTTAAACGGTATTTGAATCTGAAATATTTTTGGGTATATTCTTTAATCGCTTTAAACTGTTATAAAATATTAATGTAAATAAATATATTATAAGAAATAACTACAAGTGTTTCTTTGCCTCCTTTTCGACCTCTCTTACTTTTCTGCAAGCAGACTATACAAATATGAGATATTTTAGAAGTCAAAAAAATTTCGATCTGAAAATATTGATGAATCCTTTTTAAACCGAAAAAAAAAAGAGAAATGAAGGAAGAGTAGGTCAAAAGTCCCTTAAATAGACATCTGTTTAGTAGATTCTTTATTTGCTAATTAGCCTCATGATAATACAATTGTCATCATGATTTTCCATAATAATTCATGGAATTTCTTGAATTTAAGTGATGTTCACAGGGTTCAGAACAATAATTTAATCAAAAATGAGTAGAAAATCGTTGATGATTTCCCACTTTTGCAAGTATGAAAGAAGTCGTGTGACATAAAAGAATATAAAAGAACACTGAGACCAAAATTAAATTTTAAAATCAAATCTTATCCAACAATTCATTAACTTTGGACTGACTATGTTCAATCAATTTTGATAATATTTTTTTATTTATCATGATATGAAATCAGTTCGAAAACAGAACTTTTTGCTGAGTAAAACTTGCGTCGAATCGAAAACAAAACAATCTCTTTGAAAACTGCAAGGAATAGAAGAAATGGATTACTGAACGAGCCGCGAATTGTTTTTGAGAAATCAACAAGGCACTAGAAGACCGATGGTATAATTTATCACAGAAAATGCTCCTTTTTTTTCTGCGAATGAAAAAAAAAGTTCTTTATGGAACAAAATGATGAGCCAAAGAAAGAGAACAAAGGCTGTCTGCGGGACTTTGTATTGCTGAAGTAGCCGTGGTTCTGTCTCGTTAAATTAGGTGTCGGCGTCTTTTGTTGAGTATTTCTTTGTTGTTCGAAACAAACATCACCGCAGAAGTCCCATCAGCTTGATTAATCGAATGAAATCTACTTTTTAAAGAACATGATCTGATGATTAGACATCCGAGATTTCTCAGTGAAGATGTCCTCCTCTCTAGTGTATGAAATCATTCATTAAAAAAAAAGTAAGATATTTGGACTTCTAATCAAAAATGTCTTGGAATGATAATATTTTAAGTTTAAATCGTTTATCTTAATATCGTTTTTGTGGATTATCATTTAATTATACAGCAAAAATAAAAATGAACATACCAAAAAATCTTCATTATGCTTGATCATTTCTTACATATGAAGAATACAAAGCGAAAGTATGGAATAGCCGAAAATTCCAATTAGAGATTCTGACGAATCTCCAATATTTTAGACCTAATCGAATCCAGAAAAAGTATAAATAAATGAAAAACAGCTGTCTACGACACGATATAAAACATAAATATATTTGCTATAATGTTAACTTTACAAAAAGAGAATGAAGTCTACAATCACAAATTTCAAGTTATCTTTGGGAAAGAATTATTATTTTTTAAATCATCATTTGTCTTAGTTAATTTAAGTCGTTAGCCAGTTTAAACCGGTTTAAAACAATCACGAGACTTCTCTATCGATCTCTATCCCTCGATAATATATATACAAGAATGTATATGTAAAGATAATTTTTTTAAACTTCGATTCTTTATTTTTCTAGCTGGCAAACAAAGTTTTGGAGCTCGACCGATTTTGAGATGAAATAACAGCTATGATGTCATAGTTTTACATCAACCTTTTAAAAACGCATCTGCTTTCAAAGAAACATACGTTATAATAAAGCAATACTGGTGGAAGCAGGTCAATTTTTTAAAAACGCATCCATTGTCAAAGAAGCATTCATAATAATAATGCAATACTGGTAAAAGGTCAACGTATTAAAAACGCCTCTGTTTTCGCAAAAGCATACATAATAATATTGCAATAGTGGTAAAAACAGGTAAAAATATTTTTTGCGCTTAAATTTCGCAGACATCAAAACCTCCTAACCAAAACAACACCACGTTCTCACTTGATAATAAATAAATAAAAATTCGAAGTTCAGTCTGCCGATCTGTGAATGCGATTACTCAAAAATATTTTGAACTAGAAAGATGAAATTTGGTATAGAGTCGTTCCAATAAATATTCTCATCTTATATTATTGTATGTTATTCACAAGTTTTGAGATCCATTCTCGGAAATTCTGTTTGTTAAGCTGTTCGAATACATGTGAAAACCGGCTTTCAGGCATGGAGGTGGCGCGTCTTCCTCGTGTTTTGTGAGTCGCGGGTTCCAGTTTTGGTTCGGCCATGGTTGTTCTTCTGTGTTCTATCTGTGAGATGAGTGAATGTGCCCCCCTGTAAAAAGGGGCTGTGCAAGTGTGTGGGTCATCCTCATATGAGCCTTAGATGTTGGCTATTATTAAAAATGCTGGCTAACTCTCAACTACAGATTTCTTTACTGTAATGAGATTCAACTTTTTCCGTAACTTCTTCAGATATTCAATAGCATTATTCTATTGTTGAAAGTTAAAGAAAAAAGATTTTGTTTATTATCAAGTCAGTTCACATGAGGAATAGGGCAATGAAATTACGAGTATGTTCGCGTAGCAACAATGTCCAGTTAAAGGGTGAATTATACGGAGAGAGATGTTTTTAATGACGCTATCATGTCATTGGATTGGATCCCGTTAGGAATATTCTCATACACTATATAAAGAAACAGGTGCCAGGTTATTTATTGTCTCGACAAGAATAAATATCAAGCCGGCGTCCTGGCATAGGGGTAGTGCGTCGTCCCCGTGATCTGGGAGTCCCGTTTCGGGAATGGTTGTTCTTCTGGGAGGTATGTGAATGTTCCCCCTCTCTAAAAAGGGGCTGTGCAAGCGAATGTGATGAGTGAGAAGCAAAAGTCGATCTACTCTAGTAGACACAAATATACATCACAACGTAGATCAATATTCACAATATTGTTTAATATTGTGGAATATTGTTTTATACAATATCGCACAATATTGTATAGTATTATCTTGGCCCTTGTTGATGCTACTACAAAAGAGAGAGGAGATGATTAATCAACTTTAATCTCCGACTACCTCAGTGAAACAACAACAGAATAAATAAAAGTTTAATTTCGCAAAACACATTTCATTTATTGAAGTCATTGCGTTTATAGGGATAATAAGTTACAGACAGACGGTCAGACATTCCCTTATAGAAATTTGTTCAAAACTTGGTATGTTTCTACATTTCATTTTCTTAACGTGCGTACTAAATTTTAACGCTTCAGTTCTTAAATTTTGTAATTATCGAATTCACCTGTACTCAGACAGACCTGATTTGCCCCAACTTCTGAATTTATTTTGTACGATATTTGATCGAAATCTACAAGTTAGTTATTGAGACCACAAATTGCATTTCATTCATCTAAGTGAAAGTGTTCCTAAGTTATCATGTTCAAAGACACACAAACAATACTGAATCCAAACACCTGTTTTTTGGCTCAGAAAAGTTGGAAAACGGGAAGATTTGTGAAAATCGAGATCTAATTTCTTGACAATTATACTATTCTCTTTTTGCATATGAGAAAGTGAAAACGAAATGAAAATATAAAATCCTGTAAATTTTATTAAATTAAATCGTCATTTGATTCTTAAGCTAGCCAAAGCCTTTAACATTACAATAATGACTCTTTTTTTAATGCAGAGTTATTTGTACAGGAAATGTAATGCGATAGCAAGAATTATTCAAAAATAAAAAAGACTAACCAAGAAGTGTGTGAGGATTAAAAATGTACTAGCTCAAGTTTAGTTTAGTGAAAACCCCGTTGTAAAGCAACACTAGTACTACACTGGTGAACAAAATTAAGAGAATAAAAGGTATTTTCCCAAATATCATGAGAAGTATTGGATAAAAATAAATGAAATTTGGTATGGATATAACTTATAGTATGACAATAATGTGTGCAAAGCAAAAATTAATGTACCATTCATTGACAAGAGTTATTGCCAACAGTCCAATGTGGACTGAACTTCATGATCAAAGATGGCAATGAAAGTGGGGCTTTTATGGTATGTGGTTGCCGCCAGTATGGTGTGTGGTCACCTCTGACAGATAAACAGCCTGCACAACGAGTATGCATGCTGTTAATAAGAGAATTAAGGAGTGCTTATGGAAGACCCTCCGACTCTTCCACCAGAGCAGTTTTTAAATCCGGAAAGATTCTGGGTGGGGATTGGCGTATCGTAATAGCCCTTCCAAGAGCATCCTAAGCATGTTCAGGGCTAAAATCATGAGATTTGGCTGGCCAAACTATTCGATGAATATCTTCGCTTTCCTGATAGTCCTCAATCAGGACAGCCCTATGTAGTTGGGCATTGTCGTCCATGAAAATGAATTCAGGGCCAATAGCACCCCTGAAAAGATGCACATAGGGTTGTTGGATCTCCTGCTTCTACATCTGGACATTCACGAAACCATTGTCAAACACATGGAGTGGTGTGTGAATATCTTGCATGATCCCTGCCCAAATCACGTCCTTCACCCTCATAATGGCCCCTGTCCATGATGTTACTGGGATGGTATCGGGTCCCAGGCCCCTTCCACATAAATATTCGTCGAGCATCCGGTTGTAGACTGAATCTGGCCTCATCTGTGAAGAGAAAATTAGCCATTTTGGAGTTGTGTCCAGTGTTGGTGCTGTCTGCACCATTGTAAACGCTCTCTTTTGTATGAAAGAGTGAGTACGGTGGAAATGGCGGGCTTTCTGGCATACAACCCTCTGTCACCAAGCCTCCTGGGAACTGTCTTCCTCGAAATTAATGTTTCTGTGGCAGCAGCGGGGTCCCTAAACAGTTGTGTCACCATAGACGTCATCTATCCTTTGGCTGTAAATTACAAATATTGGTCTTCATTGGGTGTTGTTGCTCTCGGACGACCTTGTCCTGGTGTTCTGGACACTGCCCCAGTGTTTTTAAACTGACGCCATAAATTCGAAACAACGCTTGGAGTTACATCCAATTCCCTAGCAATCTGAGCTTGAGACTGCCTTGTCCCAAGTCTACCCACAATTCTCCACCTCATACCGTCGTCTAAACGGAAATATTCACTTAGTTCACCGAAAAATCAACAAAAAACAACAAGATTATTTAACAAAGACAAATCGTTATACAAATCGCTACTGTGTTGTAGAGTGAAATGAGTTGAGCAGCTAGCTGCAGACTTTTATACCTCCTGATGGCTTAGCAACTCCCACAAAAATGCGTAAACTCAGCAGCGCCATTATATGGCAACCAACAGTCCAGGTTTTATGTAATATTTTCCGAGAAATGTGTGAAAATGCCTTCCATCTCTTAATTTTGTCCACCAGTGAATTTTGAGACGGACCTCGTAGTTTTAAGCAGCAGTCAGATGTCGAAGAAGACACCTGAACTATCATCGTTCTCACCACACCAGCGGGAGGACGTATGGTGCTGACTGATTTAACGTGCAACAGACTCCTTTCCACAATAGTTCTTCGGTGAAAACGGGTCCTGAAATTGAAACCGAGCCCAGCCCTACCATCAGGTCACTGGGGCCCATTTCTTTTGCTCAAAATAGTTAAGCAAAGCACAGACTTTCAAAGACGGGATTCTAAAAAATTGGCACTTGCTCAGTATCCAACATATTTTATTTTAGTCCATATGCAGTGCACAATTATAGATCTCTCTCTCTCTATATATATATATATAGAAAGAAGACTTCAAAGATCATCAATAACAAATTACATTTAGATTATAAAATACAAAAACAGAATTAAGTTGGCCCTAAAATCGCTTTTTCAGTTATTATTATACTGAATAAACAAAATCAACTAGTCCCAAAGCAAAACCAAAAAATTAAATAAAAACAAAACTCAAAAGTTTTGTTCTCTTGTACAATGATAGAATGGAAAAAAAATTTCTTAACTACTCCAGCATTTTGTGCTAATAAAAAAAAAAGATTTTTACAAAAAAATTTAAAATAGCGTTTATAAATTGAAACAAGTCATAATTATTTTGGAGAAATTAAATAAGTTGTCAACATCTGGCCTTCATAAAACAGATATAACTTGCTTTGAAATGGATAAGAATATCTAATTCTCTCTCATTTTTTACAGTAAGTTATAATTACAATTAAAAAATAAAATTTATTCTAAATTTACAAGAAAAAATTCGTATCTCACAAAACTTTCCGAATAAAATTTTACTAATAGACAAGCTGTCATAAGCTTTGTTATAAATCTGTCAATAAATTATTTAAAAAAATATATTATATGATGCAGAATCAACAGTTCATTGGAATACCATCCCAAAGAACTAAAATGCATTTGGAAATGAATCCTAAGCAATCCGCACACATGAAAAAAAATTCATTGCTTTTCTATAAAATGTATAACAATTTTAAAAAGAGGAGACAATAAACAAGAAACAAAAACGCCATCTTCAGTAAGAAATGTTTATTCACAAATAATCAAAGCGAATTATGTGACAACACAAGTGCAAATACGTAAACATGATGCCTATACGTTCCGAGTAATGGAAACCACCAATTAAAAATCATTAACTCTCTGTTTAAAATTCAGTATTCGTTTAGAGTAGAAAGATTCTAGTTCTGTGCGTATGCTATATTCCCAACTCCAATATTCAGTGTGAACAGTATTCTCCAGTATAATAAAAAAAAGACATTCTTAAACAAAAAAAAAATACAGTTCAGTCCGAAATATTGCTGTCCAACTACCAAAGTCATTGTTGTCCCCATGCAAGTCATTTTATGAATTAACTGTTCCTATGAAGCAAAAATCTCGGATGAAATAGGTAAGTTGGTATTTTAAAAAATGCATTCTTCATTAGCATTTCAACTAAAAAAAAATTCTAGAGCTTTCCGAGTTGAAGAATAAACGAATAAATAAAAGAGATTGGAACATACAGTCCGAAAAATACATACAAACAATTGTACTTCAAAACGTAGTTATAAACAGGTATATAAACCAAACTAAATCAGAAACATTCTTGAAAAATAAATATATATATATATATATATTCAATTTGCAGAATAATTCTAGTATAAATAAAATCCATATCATTAAAAATCTAAATTTTTACGTTTTTAAAAATTTTAAATGATTTTCAAGTAACAATATACATTTACATTAATGAGAAAATTCGTGACCACAGAAAATATCTTTTAAGTGAGCACTTATTGCCAAAAAAAAAAGAGAAAAAGTAATTACATGTAAAATTGGATAGCTTTAATTCTAGTTAACTTTATCAAAAGATCAGATTTGAAGGTATTACTGCACAATTATTACATTACGCAAGTGCATGACCTTATTCATATGATATCAAGCCTTCAATAAAAAAGTTATTATAAGTAAATATATGAGAAACATTTTATCTTTAACGTTTACTTACATGCCTGAATGTAATGAGAAAAAAGAAATTTTTTGAAATGGATTTTTCAATCTATAAGATCAAAGCTTTGCCCAACTATTAGATTCCTTCTTACTGCAGTGTTTGCAAAAAGTAATGCATCTTTCTTTAACGGGTAAAGGGATCTTTTTATAGTAATGAAGAAACATGGTGCTCCAATTTTATGTCAAACATGGAAAAAAATATTCATAACAAAATTTTAAAAATAGAAAAAAGAATTTACCAAATAATAATAACCCAATATGAATGATAAAATAACTGGTGTAGTCAAAAGATAATAATTTACAAATCACTTTCAGAAATCTAATTGAAATGAGTATTTCATACATAACTAAATGGCAGAAATGATCCAAGTTAACACAAAAAAAAAATTTGAGCATCACTTTCTTTTCTCAAAAATTATAATAACCAGCTTAAAAAATTAAAAAAAAAAAAAAAAAACTGAATTCATCAGGTAGTTAGACAGCACTACATATACAATTGTACATATATATATATATAAATATATATAT
>JAOUZG010046798.1:1156248-1286902 GCA_026289955.1 Argiope argentata | reverse complement strand
ATATAAAGATTAATAAGCTTATGAAGTTTTTTAATTTAAAAAAAAACCAAAGGTATTTACTTATTACTCCAATTAATCGGAAAAGCCCGTAGCAAATAGAAATAAAATAAATTTTGGTGGTGAATCTAAACATAGACAATATAAAGTAATCAAAGAAAAGATTTAAAATATGGAGTATTACAACTTTTCTATCTATAGTATTAGTTTTTCCTAAGTGCTTGAATAAATATTTTTTAAACGTTTATGTGCACACCAAATATTGAAGAGAGGCTTAATAGAACAAAAATTCAACAACGTCTTTAACTAGTAACTTAAAACAAAAACAAAATAACCGACAAAATTGCACAGTGTTGATTTTAACTTACAGAGGTAGAGTGTACAAAAAATTTTGGCACATTACAAAGTTACAAATCAAATTTTCTCGCAATAGCATGACTACATTTTAAAAAAGCTACGTTGAAAATAAACTACAGTTTTCAAACAAAAATCCTTTTTTTTAAATTGTTTTATCGAAGAAGAGGAAATAATAATTTCATAAAGTATGTTAGTTTCAATTAATTTAATAAGCAACCCCTTAAATAATAGCATATTTAATATTACAATCTGATAAAATTTTATCATTATGCTTAACATTTATAAAATTTTGTCACAGCTATTATGAACATAATTTTTTATACACTCTTTATTATACATCAACAGCGAAATAATGATGTTAGACTATAGGGTCATTTTACAAACATAACATATATATCGATATAAAAATTAATCAAATGTGATATATTTAACTACTTTAATGAGTCATTTGTTTTTCACCGGGTTGACACATGTAGAGTGCTGCTTATAAGCAGTTATAACAACAAGGAAGAAACTGTATCATCTGTTACAGGATAACGAAATTTAACAGCTATAAAATTGACTGTACAGTTACAGCACATGCGGAACACACGAAAGACATAAATGTAAACTGTAGCTAGTCCAAAAAACACCTAAATTTCAACAAACGCTTTAAAAATGTTACCAATCATTCCTACCAAACAATATTGATAGGTTCTAAGAATAACAAATACGTGTAAATCTTATAATTACAGTGTCGTAGTGAAACTGTTAGAAACTTCATTGTTTTTATAAAATGCATTAACAATACGCTTTACAAGTTTGAAAAAATGGAGCATGGCACTTACAGCAACAACATTAAAGGTCGGCATTAATGGAAAATGGCTGAAACATTTACTTTTCTACAATTATTTACCAGCTTGAGAGAAGGATTTTAAAAAATTATGATTGAATTAGTGATTAGAAAGTAATAAACAAAAAAAATATCAAAAACATTTTTTTTTTCAATTTTATAACTGCTGGCAATGTGGGGAAACACAACATAACAGTGAAGATGAAACTATCACTAAAACTTTCAAACAGAGGTGTTCAAATTATTTGAAAATCAAAAATTTATATACAATTAACATCCAAAATAATGTAAAAAGATGGCATATACACATTTATACAATAATATCAAAACAATTAAAATTCTTGTAAAGGAATTCAATTTATGTCTTAACAGGGGAATTTAAATTTAATTTTTAATTAATATATAAATGCCGAATTTGATATTTTTATCCAAATATAATTTTTTCATTGTATTTTGTAAATTTGATCACATTATAAGATAGTAACTGAAAGCTTATAGCAATGAACACTTGTGAGCTACAGAACACACATATAACAATTTTTGAATAGGTATAATGCTTACTTTGTGAGGAATAAAAATTTTAATAGCACAGTACTTAAATGTAATATAATACATTACAAAACAATACATAGTATTGTAGCAAATGAAATACAGCATACTAGTAGTTCGTAATCTTCAATGCTGTGAAATTCCAAGGTAATTTTCAACATTAAAAAAAGAAAATGCTTTTAGCATTTCAAAACAATTATTTATTCATTACAAATGCGAAATAAAAAGATATCAATATCTAAAAAATATTTAGATATTTATTAATTTATTTTCTTTATCTGATATGATATAAATAAATTCAAACTAAAACCTTAAATAACATAATATTAACAGTTCATTTATATTTAACCAATTACAAACAAATCACTATTATGATAATAAATAAATATTTTGCTATGAAACTATTGGATTTTATACGTAACAATGTCAAGTTTTACTGTACAATAGTGTAAAACTTAACATAGTTAAATATAAGATTAAAAAAAATCTCATTACTAATATTCTAATAACATTTTGTAAAACTTTACGGGCATATAAATTGCTGTATTTGCTCTTCCAATTACAATTTTTTATAAAAAAATATGTCCTTGGAATTTCGATTATTTCAGAACTAAAATTCGGTCACCTAAGTATGCATTAAGCTTACGAACTACAAGTGATACAAAATCTTGCATCAGCAAGGATTAAAACTATTTGAATTATTTAGGATATCTAATTCACAAAGAGAGTAAATATTCGGCGAAAATGGTATCACAACACACTTGGAAATGATGCATAAAAATTTCATTATTTGATCACACACTATTATCAATGTGAGTATCACATATAGCGGAGTTAATTATCACGAATTGACGCAGAGAGGCACCTTATGAGCACTATACCTATTTTGATGCTAAATGCACAAAGGTGCATTAACCTAATAAAAAGTGATTTATTTATGAACTCACTTAATTTTTCAAAATATTAATAATATAAGGTTTTATTTAATGTACAAAATAAAGTAATTTAAACCAGTTTCTCAACATCTTTAAACATGTTTCCAAAACATATGCTTATTACTTCCAGCAGATATTTAAGCCAAACTTTTCTACATAACAACAATATCTAATATTTTGTTGAAGATACTAGCATGCAATCCCCAATGAAAAAAATTAATAGCCAGTAAATATATAATGAAATGGGGGGGGGGGATTATGCCATGCACATGCCAATAAGATACTTGGAAATTAATTTTTCCAAAGTAGAAATTAATTTTTTCACAGAGACTGGTAAAGATAATGCATCTTTGAAAAATATAAACCAGCCATTTCTTGAACATATTCTAAAAAGAAAACACTGTAACCAGATTAGGGGAAGAGGTTATTATACAGAAAGAGTTATTCATAAAGATCATTATGTAAATTCGGTAAAAATTATTAATCAGTAGATGAGTCATTAAACTTTAATTACGTACCTAATTAATATTTCAACAATAAAAATTATACACACTTGATAATTTTCAATAATTATAAACAAAAGCAGAGAAAATAACAACAAATTTATGAGATTTTATTAATAACCTTTAAAATACTTAAAACGTAATGAATGCACAAATGTGGCTAATGATAAGAAAGACAAAAATATTGGTTGCTATTGAAAGATCTAATCCTTCTTACTATACTTTACATATTCTGAATTTCCATGGTATTATTTAAAAGAAAAATTATTGTTTATTTTTCCTTTTTACTTTAAGAAAGAGAATGCTTTATTTATTAGTGTAAAGCAGTAATAAACCTTTAAAGTTTAATTCTGTTGATCTGAAAGATTGCAATAAATAAATTTTTACAAAGAAATTTGTAGTATTTGCATATTATTTATTTTAAGATAATAAACATTGAATCATGCAACACTGATATTATAAAGAATATTTAAGCAGATAGATTACATAGATAATACATATACTTATATATGCTTATTACACAGATTATTATATTGCTATGAATGCAATAAAGCTAAGAATGGTGGGGGTACAATTAATTCCTCCAAATTAATATATATCATGGTATTTTAATTGACAAAAAGGACTTAGTTATTTAATACAACAGAATACAATGCTTCAAAATATTAAAAAAAAATAAACAACAATTGTTAAAAATTAAGAGGAACAAAAATTTAGTCAGCTTATTAGTAAATAATTAAATTGTCTAGTTAATAAAATAAATGCTGGGTAAATTTACTTTCATATTTCAATAACATTTTCAAAACACATATATATATAAATATATCCACACCAAATACACGAAAAACATTTCTATACAATCAGGCTTACATGAGGCTATAGCGTGTTCACATATTAAAAAGCTTTCATTACATCACACTTAAACTTATTTAACATTACAATGCTGTTACATTGATTTAATAACTATAAAGTTAAAATACATCATATACATTAAAATATGCCCTACATTAAAAGGTTTGTAAGGTAATTTATTAAAAATATGCCTTACAATGTCTCATGGCAAAAGTATGTTAATTGTATCATGGAGTGAGAGGCAATTCAAATTATCAAATGGATCAATTCTTTGAATTTAACAGAAATTTAAAGTAATTATCAACAAAAAAATATAGTAATTTCCACAGCTTGCAAAATTGGATTCCATTAATTATATATTGATAGGATGAAAAAAAGGTTAAATAAAAACATTTTTTGGATAAAATTAAAGAGAAGGAAGAGTATTAACATGTTTACAATAAATATTTAATTAGGAGAGTCTTTAGCATAATTAATAAATATAATTATTAATGTGTGGAGAATATTTTAAGTATACAAATTTAAGTAGTTTTAAGAACTAATATAAATCTAAAGAGTGATGAAGAAAAATTCAGAATTTGAAAAATTAAGTTTTGAATAGATAAATATTTATAATTTGCCATCAAAATAAATTATTTAAATATTTCAAAGTTTCTGAAATGCAGCAAAAATGGTCACTTGAGCAGATATATCCATGGGGACATTATTTACATGAACCACTATGAGATCATCTTAAAAGCAAATCATCTAATTCTTTTCTCCTTTCTATAACAATATTTTTTTTGATTCCTTAATACAAATCAATAAAAGTTAGTAGTAAATCATTCATATGCTAACTTATTATTTAATTTAAAACAAAATATAAAAATTATTATTCCTCACAAACCTTCAAGTTTTCAAGCCAAATGAAGTTATTTGTTTCATAAATTTAGTTTAATTTTGTTTGTTAACATATTGAATCATTAGTTTATTTCTGAAATTCATAACCCATCTTGCAGAAGAAAAAAGAGTATGACTTTGTGGTACAACATGCCACTAGAATTTAGATTACATACATAATTACATTTTTCACGCAAAATGAACTTTTGCAACACAGTTTAATAATAAGATTTAAAGCATGTTAAGTTTTTTTAAATACCTGGTACGTTCAGCTATTAAGCCTTTTATAGCCTTACAAATGATGAAGATATTTAACATTTATCATAACTGGTCCTTACTACTTCTATCAACTTTGAAAAGTTAATGTTTCCAAAAGAATTTTACTGAACAGCTAACTCTTTGGTTACACACTATTCGACTAAAGTGATTTTTATTTATGCAGGCATTTGATTAATACATTTGGAACTGTTTAATAATGTAATAAATGGATACATTAATTTAAAGCATTATCTCAAATAGTAATTAATATAGGCATGTTTATAAAATACAATAATGATTAAACCAGTACAGAAAATAACTAATTTGACACTCACTAATAACATTAAATAAATATGAAAAGGGAAACTCAAATGTGCTGCCTAAAGCAGATTTCTAAAAAAATGTATCAGTAAAATATATTACACCTTTTCAAATACATTTTATATTAATAGTACAGGATGGCCATAAATGAATATGCAAACAATTTTAAGACAAAATTTATTTCTTTTCTTAATTTTCAATTACTAATATTTTCAAGAGTTTTCATTTTAAATTATTTTCGTTAATCTGGAATTTTCTTCATGCCATTTTTTTTTTCTGCTCAGAGTCTCTTTTTTGTCAAAAACTATTGCAAGTAAATGAAATATTTCCTAAATGATAGCTGTTTAAATACTTAATGGAATACTTTGCATTACGATTATTTCTACTTTTGTTGATGTTTAACATTGTACAACTTTAATAAAAAGGTGCATGAGTGAAGTTCTTATAAACATTTATTTATATAATCAGCCAGAGATGTATGAAGACATCTAAGTTTAGATGATAATAAAAATTAAAAATTATATTTCTCCCATTTGATTAATATATGATTTTTTTTCATTTAATTTACAACTACTTAGTGAAAGAAAGTGAGGAATAAATAAAAAATAATAGTAACAAAAGCTTAAAAACAAAAATTGTAAGTAAAAACTTTTTTTAAGTAAACAATTGTTATGTTAACTGAATATTTTTAAACCAATAACAGATAAAATGACTCCTTCATAGTCAGATATGAAACATGTGCACAGCTTTTGTGTACATTCTACCACTGTAACAAAATATAACTACCAAGACACACATAAAAAGTAAACAAAACTCAAAATGGTCAATAGATCACAGTGTATTGTTTGAACACATTAATCATAAAAATGAAAATTCAAGTACAAAACTTAAGGGATTAAATAACAATGCAATATGTACATTATCAAATATCCCACCCTGATGCTCATTTTTATGCACATTCGTACTGACCAGCAGCTGTGCAAAGTTTTCAGTGCTAAAGATGGCTGTACAAGTATTTGTTAAAAAAAAAGAAAGAAAGAAAAATAGGCTGTGCAAGAAAAAAATTCAAATATACATACTTAATATACATTTGCTAAGACTGATATATCATTTCCAAATATCTTTTGAACATCTTAGCTTAAACAATAAGCTTCCCAATGCTTAATAATAAATCCTGGATTATTTTATGGAAAGCAAAAACCATTTATAAGCATAAATGGCAGTATACTAAAACAAATAAAATATATTTTGCAGACCAAAATTAAGGATTTAAATATGGACTTGTATTTTCCATGCTACAATGTAGCCTTTAACAAGATCCCATAAATTTCTCTTCCAAATTAATAGATATAAACCGAACTTAGGCAACTAAAGGAAATCAATACTATTCTTTTATCAGTGTGACCTTGCAGTAAAAAAGATGATTTTTCAAACATCTTGCAACATTCAGCAGAGCAGAGAAAAAATTTACCAATCTAAAGCTCATTAATAATCCAGCATAAGCATTGATTCGAAAAAGCAATACATTCTGTTTCAGTGGTACTGTGAGTAAGTCAGTACCCACCATTTAAAAGCCCAGTGATATTCAAGAAGCTTCCACATTCAGGAAAGTAATTACAATGGATAGATTCCAATCCAAAGCTTTAAGATTAAGATCTCAAGAAACCACAAAGGATGAAATGGATAACGACTGGAGAAACAGTTCAAACAGTACGATAGGCACGTTTGGAGTCACTGTTCCTACTTCGGCCAGTAAAGCAGAGGCATCCACTTGAACTGTTGTTTCTATGTCGCTTGAAAACTTTGGGAGGCTTTTCTTGCCACTGGCGCTCTCTTACACATCTTTCATAATAATCATACTCTTTGAGATACCTGGAAGAGAAGTTTTGAATGAAATTTCCTAATTAAAGTACTTTTAAATTATGCATTATTCTATGAAAATAAGCATTTATTTTTATAATTTCAATGTAATCTAATGAATTCATTGAAGAATGTACTTTAAAAAACTAAACTTCCACATATTAATCATCCAATAAAGCTCAATTAATCAGGATAACAAAATCAATCATTTTGAAACTATTTGAATAATTATGAAGGCATATACCTCAATATTTTGAATCATATTAAAATAATGTGGATAATAATAACATCCAAAATACTTTCCCAACAAACTATTCCCTTTGTCTTACTATCTTGAAAATATTTGATCTAGGATGGCAGATTAGGTATACTGTGGTGAATGCCATCCATATCTACCAGCCAACATCCCTCGGACCGAAGTGCACTTTTGGCCCAACGGATTTGGTACTGGACTACTAACCAAAAGGTACGGAGTTCGGGCCTAGCGCTCTCCGCTACAACCTAAAATACTCCAAAATCACATACATGGCAATCAGAACTAAAATTCATGGTATTTTGACACCACAACTAAATTTTATGGTACACATTGTTTAAAGTCTATAGTAGCTACTATTGTCATCAAAGGAACAAAAATGTTGTTTTAGTCATCAGTATACAGTCAGTTTAAAAAACAATCTGAAAATTAATTTATATTAGAAAGTTGCATATTTAAACACTTTGAAATTTTTTATATATTTCTGAATTTGAATTATCAGCAACAAATTTTGATATAATCATTAGGGGTAAATAATGCCTATAATCATGCTTATATAAATATATTTAGAAATACATTGTCATAGAGCTGTATGCAGATGAAGAGGAAAAGCAAAAGGAAAAGGAAGAAATCTGGTGATGTATTCTCATTGTTTTAAAATCTCATATCTGTAATAGATAAAACCATGCATTAATTTATATGAGCAAAATATAATTTATCTTACATTATTTATATTTTGCATGATTTTTTTTTGCCAAATAGTAATGTACAAAACAACAAATTTTTTTTTAAAAAAAAATTTTCCTTTAATTTGAGAACATTTAGCAATGTATCGATGTATATATGCTAGCAATAAGTTAATTTAAAGCTAAACAATATTATGTTGTCTTTATCTTTTAGAAACTCATATCTACTGTTTTTATATATCATTTCTCCAAAATGATAAATCTATTATAATAAAGTTATATATTTTTTTAATTTACTTCAAAATGAAAATAATACTAAGTCTGTTATCCAAATATTGAATAACTATTGAGATATACTTTAATTATCCCTTTTCTAGCTTCAGTTTTGGATATAGCACAATGAATAAACCACACTTTTAATTTTATTAAATTTCTGATATTTTTGGAAGAAAAAACAACCATGCGAAAAAGATCAAAATATTAGACTTTCTTATACAGCTTATTTTACTTATATACATAAATCTACTATTTTTAATTCTCTCTGAAAAAATATTTTAAAATAAAAACACACAAATGAGCCATTTCAGTTTTTATTTTTTGGCTTTTAAAACTTAATTAAGAAATGAAGTATGATTCAGCTGACAATGACATGAAAATCACATATGCTTATTTACATACATATGTTTCAATCCATCAATATATATGAAGTAAAATATTTCCAGATAGAAAGTTACGCATAAAAATACATAATACTTTCAACTCACCATACTGGTGGCCACCTGTTTCTGTTTAAATATGCTTGATTTTCTGGATGAAGATTTCTGAGCAATTTCGGTGTTTTTCTACATATATCATTGTAATTAACAGCTATGTGGTACAAACACCAATCTGCTAATTGGTCTGCATTGTGCATCTGCAAAAATAGAAGGTACTTTTAAAGGAATGGTCTCTTATTTAAATAATGGAAAAAAATTATAAAACTTCCAGAATTCTTTTTACAATTCTGTTGATAAAAAATAATAAATGTGCTCATTAAATAAACTTATGTTTTGCTTGTTTCATTAAAAACTATTTGTCAATGCAAAAATTTTGGAAAATTCATTTAAAATAGGCATTTCAAGCATACAAAGCAAAAAAAGACATTCTGGAAATCAAGCATGCAAACTGGAAAAAAACTTATTGTATTTACATTATATAACACAGAGATAAATTAATTTTTACCTTAATGTTTACAAGAGCATTATCTAGAATTTTTTAAATTCAATAATCAACAAGTTTTAAAAATTATTATTAATACATACAATCTTACAATTATTTATTTTGTTTGTATTATTATTCAGCAGAAGTATATTTTCTGCATTATCTTATTTGACATAACAAACGTTTGCATATTATGCAAGTATCCTGTAAGTAATAAGTAAGTAGAATAGACCATATTCATTAATAATGCCCTTTGAAAAACTTACATACATTATTTATGACTATGTAAGCTTTACAGTTGAATGAATTATTCTGTTCCAGAACTGCATATTTCTCAAATTTTTTTACATCAAATATGGACAAAAATTTTGAACACAGAAATGCCAATAAAGCGAAGTTTTTTTTATTCAGTAACAAAAATTTCAATTTCAAATAACGTTCGATTAAACATTTTGAATGAATAAAAAAACATATATATGTTATTGTCAGGAAATATTCATGTAGCCACAAATCAGATGGTTACATCACCTAAACATCTTTTTTGTAATTTTTTTAAAATATGGAAAGCAGAAATCTACAGCCTCATAGAGGAACTTCAGATCAAGGACTGAAAAGGTTTTCTTCTGCACCACTGAGGAATAAAAAGAGAAGTCCAATGACAACAAGTAAAACAAGAAATTTCTAGTAGGCCTCTTTTGATTTGTATATTTTATTAATAAAAAACATCAGCTACAGTTTAGAAATTCCACAATTTAGTAAATAATACTGATATTATGGAAATTAATTGATTAATTAATTTGAAGGCACAACTATTCAAATTTCATTCACACAAAATTTGATTTTTCTTTTTTCACTTTGACAATAAATAGATTATACTAAAGATTAATATTTGTGTGCTTCAACTGTAAAAATGTGCTGAAATGAAAAATTCAATGCACTGAATTATTACATTAAGTTTTCTTCAGGTATTGTGAGTGTAAACTATACTCTTTTAATTTGGCTTTCCATGAGTACAGAAAATGTTATTTTTTACACACCAATTTCAGTAATGATAGACAGATTTGATGTATGAAATATTTGCTCTCCAGCTGTTCTGATTGAACAAATTGGAGAATTGGAAATAAGAAAAATAGAACTTAAAACATTTAGACTCTCATAGAATTATAATAATTAACTACAATACATATATCCTTTTTTTAGGAAAAATAGAAGATGCATTTGAGTTTGAATATTTAAAAGACTAAAGCTCTTACGATAATGGCATTTTATAACAGCCCTTTTACATAATACTTATTGAAATGGTCTTAAGCCTTAAAAAAAAGGATTTGAAGTCTTCAAAGGAAAAATAAAATCTTAAGGTATTATAAGATCTTATAAAAGCATTTTTCTTCTCAGTTAACAAGATATTAGAGTTATTTTTTCTGTTTATATATTAGTAAAAAAGTGCTTAAAATTCATATTACAAACAGCTGAAAACATCAATCACACTGTATATAATAACTTTATTCATAAGACTTTATGATGCATCAAAACATCATGGTCTTTTAAAAGAAGTACCATTTAGTATTTTTCTATTTTCTGCCACAAAATATCCAATATACATTAAATATTCATATCTCAGCAATGATTCTAAAATTCCAATTAAGAGCTGAATTAATCTAATTCCCTTCAGTGGAAAATGTTCACAAATGTTTAAATATGTAATAAAAAATCCATAACATGCTATTATTAAGTCAAACAGTAAATAAAATATTTTTCAAAATAATGAAAAAACATTTTCACAATAGAAAATGGCTTTTTTTTTGTCAAGGCTTTCAGTAAATCTAATTGCTTTTTATACATTAAATATTCAGGCAAAAGTAAAATGATTCACTCAATACATTTGAGGAATTTAATTACTTACAGAAAAAAATACAATAAAGATATTTGATGAAAGAATTATCTAGTATAAAAAATACTAGAAGAGAATTGAAATTCCAAAAAGGTCAAAAACCAGTTTTCACACAAAAATTCATTTAAAAAAGATAGAATTAATTATAATATATAAATTGAAACATGTTTACCTGGCAAGGTTCTAATAACCGTAAGGCATGCTCTGTAGTATCTTTTCCTGCATTAGAGAGCTTTATGAAGTCATGAATGACCTTCTGCTCCACAAGGCCCACCAAACGGGGCAGACACAGTCGATTGGCAAGTTCTAAGATATCAAGACAGTTGGAGGGAGTCACTGTGTCATCTACTTCATCAGTGTACAAATACACTAAGAGTTGCTGGAAGCAGCATTTAGTAACACCAGGAAAATGAACCTAAAAAAATTTCAAATATATTTAGAATTGACCCATAATTTACAATTCTTTCCCTTTTATATAATTATGCACACACAGAAAAAGAAAGAAAAACCTACAACTTTTGCAGAACTTTCTCGAAAATCTCCTCGAAACATTGCAGCCATGACATCACAACGGGCCATTAATATAGGTTTGTGCGCACAACAAAGGCCATCTTCCAGCTGAAAATAAACATCTGCAAAACAAAGAAGAAATGCCCATTAATGAGTAAAATATCAATGAAAATACACATATGAAACACAGAAACTTCTTTAAGGAAATCAATACTTTTTTTTTATTTCGAGAATCTAGAGAAGAGAGATTTTTTAAAATTTAATGCATGTGATATTAAAAAACATAAATAAAGAATTATGCATTTCTTTATGCTAAATTATATATTCTCTTCACAAAATGAAATTATCTTCTTTAAAGATTTCATTAAATTAAAACATTCATAAGGCAGAAATTCCATGTATAACAATAGAATCCTGAGTTTTATATTAACTTATTAAACTTCTTCAAGAAAGCTCTATTTTAAATAACTCAATTACTATGTAATAAAACTTAAAATTCAATAAAATGTTATCGTTAATGAAATTATAGAAAATTATTGTTTACTTTCATTTGATAATTTGTTTTGGGCTCAGTTGCTGTTCAATAAAAGCATTTCAATAAAAAATTATTTTGATTGTAACACAAAACAATTATTGTCTATTCCTTTCAATTTACATTTACTTTCAACTAATAGGTATTATAATAAAACAAAGCAACATAAGTGTTATAAATCCTATGAATTAAACAATAACAGAGGAAACAAAAACTGATATCGCTAATAATATAAGAAACATAAAGCAATATAAATAGCTTTCCAGAAGTATATGTGTACTGTAAGTAAGAATAACGGGACATATGTAAAGATAATGCCGATGTGTGTTAAAAAAATCAAGGGGAAAAAAAACATGACAACAGGTTAAGCCCAGAATGATTCTTGAACATAAACACAGATTATCAGTTTTTCAAGGTTACAAGTATAATAAGGATGAAACAAATAAATATTTATTAATTATACTATTGGTTAAGACCCTAATTACTTAATTTATCAGGTTAATGTTATAAATAACAAATATAATTTCATGAATTCAGGAGAAATTATTACATACTTTATCAAAACATACACACAAGAATGTTATTTCTGGAAAACATGTAGTTACTTGGATGCAACAATAAAATTTCTTTGCATAACATTATTTAGGATAAAATTGAATTATAAAACCAAATCTAGTATTTTTTCTTGAAATAAGAAAAACAATGTGAATTTTTTTTAAATTTTTTGCAAAGATTATTATCTACACTTTATAGCAATTAGCTGACTGAATCAGAATTAATAGTTATTGCTAAGAAAATTTCAATTGTTTCCTCTTAAAAATATTTTTAATATTTCAACTTCTGATGGATATATAACTCAATTTAAAAATCTTATATTGTTCAGTTCATTGTTCTTTGTAATTTCTAATTTTCTCTAAACATCTTTTGTAATGAATTATATCAATCAAAAGAGCAATGGTATTAAATATAAGTACACTTTTATTTTTCTAACTTTTATTTTCAAAATATGAAGAAGAAAAATCATTATTAAGCACATTTTGGACCGAAACTTACTTAACATGGCAAAATACATCTAAAGCTTCATATCTTGATCACAATTGCAGAAAAAAAAAGATTTAGGATTAGGATATTAGTAAGAAAAATTAGAATGATATAAATTTCCCTTCAATAAGGAAATATGTGCTTAAATTTTTTAATTAAAATTAATTCAAAATAGAAAGAAAATTAAATCACAAAAAGAATCGTTGAAAAGATAATTTTTTAATTTAAAAATTCAATAAAAATCATTTTTCTACTGTCATATTTTCAGAAGTTGTTTGAAAAAAAAAATCACATATCATTAAATCATCTCAAACTGCTCTGAGCTACACATTCTTGCACACCAAATGGTCAGAGACTTTGATACACATGCTTTCATATTTATTATTAATAAAGATTTATAATACCATAGAGCAATCAGTTGATATTTGAATAAAATTTTTTTAATTTCTTTATCAAGATTTAACTTACCAGAAAAGAGCCCTTGGTGCAAACAGACCTCTCTCATCCGGTTTCGCACCTTTTGCGCAAATTTTTCATGTAAATCTGCCCTGATGTCTTTCTGGCTGTGTTGCCCACTGGTGATCATTAGCTGTACAGGAGAGCACAACTCCTGGTCAAACGTCTGAGCAATGACAATTATGTTTATCACAAAACCAACAGTATAGAATACAAATATTTTTAACTAAAACTTAAAACATTTCATAACTAAATACCTGCAATTCTGGTATATCCATAAGTTCAGCTGCCTCTAACAGCTCGGTCATGTTTATACACATTTTATGATCCAAGTCTCCAGTATAAAGAAAACTGAAATCAACATCAAATTAAATACTTGGCAAAAAAAATCTAAATATTTAAAATATAGAATGTTGTGAATGAATTATAAGACAGCTAATTTAGTATAAAATAAAATAATTTAATACATAATACAAATATTAAAACTGTCACAAAAAATATTTAAAATATTCTATAAAAATAATCTTATTATTTGGCACTTATCGATTAACAGCCAGTTTGTTTTAAAAGTATATTAAACAAAAATAAGCAAAAGATAGGATGAAATACCTTTAATTACACATTATTGCTTCCACCCTTTCCCTACACACACAATAAATAAATAAATTCAAAAGCTATTGTAGACCAAATGAACAAAAAATAAAGCATGAAAAGACTAAAAGAAAAATTAAGTTAGGAATTCCAAATAAATACTAATAAATAAGACATAAAATCAGACATTACAAAAAGGAGAAAAAACTGCCAAAAATGTTTGCCATCTCTTTACTGCTTACATCGCTCATATTAAAAAGACATCTTTTTATTTTACAAAATAATCAATGATAGTGAGATAATAATATTTTAATACAATGTTTTATGATTGAAAAACAATGAACAGATTACCAAATTGTCAGATTTTATATGACCAGAGTTCTAGAAATTTGAGCTGTAACAGCAATTAAATATGAATTTTAAAAGTGAATGCAGAGATTTCAAATCAAACTTTTCTTTAACATTAATTTATATAATATTATGTTATAAATTTTTATCTCAAAAGTAAGTGCAATGCTATCAATAATTCTGTATATTTTATAGATTTCAAAACCTATTAAAAATATGTAATTGGTGCAATATTACAAATTTTAAATCAAATTCAACATAGTCCAATTCTAAATTTTAAACTCTCTTTCTGATTAAATTTTGTGACGTTCACATAAAAATGTCTCACCGAAGACAATTCTGCATTGCACTTGGTGTTATTACATTAGCCAATGTAACAATTGTCTGTATGGATGAAGTCACTCTTCCTCGATGGTCCAGACCTTCACAGCGTTCTATGCTTATGCATTGATATGCACGGTGGTCCAGGATCCGTCGAATACCTGTTGGAACATTAGTCCCATGGGTTAATGATTCTGGATGAATCTGGCAACTGGAGCGTCTACGGACAGAGCCATGTCTAGCTTCACTGACATTGTTCTGATTTGTATTGTGATGGCTTCGAGATAAACAGAAAGAGGCACATGTGATGACAGAGTGTGGGCTTTCAGTAAGAAGTTGTTCAGTATCTGTGTTGAAATTGCCAACAGAGCTATCTGATGAGCTAACCTTTAGAAGAGAAAGAATAACATAAATTTTTTATTGTTGAGCTACATATTTTCAATATAGTGCAAGATGATTAGTAAAAAAAGGAATTAAGATTAACAATAATACAAATAAACTAAAATAATGCATAAATAATATATTATTTTTAACAACCATTTTCACAAATAAATAAAAACAGCTTGTATAGTTGTCATGCCTTAGTTAAAAAGTAAGACATCTTGAAGCCTTCTTGCAAAAAAAGAAATGCATTACATAAAGTATTTTTTAAAATTTTAACTCGATTAGAAAATTAAAACAATTCTCAATCTTATTAAAGTTGATAATAAATTAAATTTTATTAAAATTAATTAATTTCAAGCTCAGTGTTTATAACAGAATTTATATATATACTTATATCAGAAATAACAAAAATAAAAAATTATTTGAATATGTATTATTGTATATGTCAATTGTATATATTATTGGTGATATTATTTCCGATTTTGATTCATAAATCATAAAAGTTATGTAAACTCTATGATTAGTAAAAAGAATATATTGCATATGAAAGTATACAGTAGTACAAATAAACAAATAAATCACTATATTTAAGGATTGTATTCTTTTGTCAATATGATAAATTTCTAAAAGCTAGCACTGACTATTTATCTGCTTTGACTAACAATCCTTTTATGATACATTAATTATGATAACAATTATGATAAACAAATTTATTAAATTAATAGAAATTATAATAAAATTTGTACTGTTAATGAAATTATCATACAAGCATATTGAAATTATCATTTTGCTAGCATAGTGATCTAATATAGAAATATAAACAAATAAAGAAGAAAATTTTTTAAAAAAATAATTGACACTTGAAAGATTACAAGAGGTAAGAAATTGCTTTCAACATACACAAATTAAAATACTGATGAAAGAGAATTTGTAGATACTCACTACACTAGAATCACTAGCACTTCTTCCTCCAAGTGTTCCTTCTGCAGCTATATCAAGGGTGAATAGCTTGTAAAGAGAATTACAAACAGCAGATAACACCGATTTATGAGCAGCAAAACCCACTTTCCCAGTCAAAAAGATGACATCCGTATACATTTGACTATGGAGAAGAGAAAGCATGTCATCTTCAAACTGCGGAGGTGGCACAATGACTTGAGGAGGCCTTGGCTCAGGTGGACAGAATGGAACCTAATGTAAGAGGTAAAAATCCCTCACCATAAAACATTTTTATAATGTGTCAATAAATATTACTTGCATAATATTTTTCTTAGAACATTAAAGAAATGCATCAAGTTTGATGAACAATTACTAATCATAAAAAATATAATAGAAATTGCTGGAAGAGATATTTTTATTTTGAAAAATGCCTCTAATAGAATCAACGGTTCCATAATGTTAAGTTCAGCTAAAATGGCTCAACTAAATGGTTAATTTCAACAAAAATAATTGGTATCATTTATTCAGTTATTTCTTTTTCAATCATTAATTTCCGAATGAATTTGACACCAAAATAAGAATCTTAGAAATTCATGGAGTAATATGGTAGAGAATGAAGGAAAAATTATTTTCCTTATCACATAAAATTGTATTAAAACTTCTGATCTGAAGTTTAAATATGCTTTAGAGTTCCTGAATTCAGGATTTTAAATATGTAATTTTATTGAATTATATTTCAGCACTATTACAACAATCGAAGAAATGATTAGTAAAATTGTATCACATAAATGTTTCTTTATATATTGAATATGCTTTTCATTTCTTCCCTCCTTTATTTATTTATAGTTTTTAGTGATCTTGAAACAATTCGTTTAGCCGTACATACAAGTGCAAGAAATGCTCAGTTGAGTTTCAAACATTTGCATGTGCGTGCTTGGTACATTTCTGTACACCAATATCACTAGCAGGAGACATCAAAAAATTAAGTCTCTAGGGTAATATGTAAATGCTTTGGAAAAGTTAACTTATTAAAGATACACTCTTTTGAAAAATTAAAGGTATATTAAGTAGCTTAGGGATTTGATGTAGAAGATAAATTCTGAGAAGTTTTCATAAACCAATAGTGTGTGTGTGCGTGTGTGTTTTACTCTACTACTTTTAAATTTAAAAAAACACCTCCATATCATTTTTTAAAGAAAGATTTTACATCAATAATATCAGCATAACCATAATGCTTATACTTGAGAAATATTTCTTCCAGCAACAAAGCACAGCTTCGATACAGAAATATCTGTCCTTATATGAAACACCTTAAGAAACTAAAGCTCAAAAATTTTTTTTTTTTTTAAGTTTAGATGATACACTTTTTATGGTAAAGTTTATGGTAAACAGTAACCTCTTTATTGATTGCACAATGCCAACACCTCTCTATTGATTTTACAATGCCAACAATTTATGTATAAAATATGTATTAGTACTTTGAAATATGCAGTGAAACACAAATGAGAAGTAAGATTGAAACAAGAAAACACATTCCAATTTGATTTTATTCATCAATAAAAAAGTTGTAGAAATCTTGTTTTTTTTTATTCTGATGGTTTAGTAAGTCTGAATGTTTACTAACCTATTATAATTAAAATTATAAAAATTTGCCAAATAAAAACAATTTCAAATTTTATTTTTATATATTTCATGCAAATTTAAGAATAAAAAAGTATTATTTTATGTGCAAAGCATTTATTTATTTTATCTCTAATTTTATAGCACTATTAGAATATAAAGCTGTACATAGTTAAATGAGCATAGAATAATAAAAAAAAGTGGTACATAAAATGCACCAATTGGAGCCAAGAGTTTCACAAAAGCTGCCTCTGCACAAAAGGTTAAAACCTCCACTTTTTTTTAAAAAAAAATAATTTTTTGTATTACTACAAAAATGATAAAATTCAATACTGTAACACAAACAATAAGAATTACAATGAATTCCGTGTAAGAAAGATGTCTTTAATACATCATTATAATAATATTTCTTCCTACCTGAAGCAATGGACGCTGAACATGCTTTAAGTTTGTCATCCAAAACCGTTGCTGTCTTCTAGACAATAATGCAGCTCGTATAACATTCTCAAATACTTCATTGACACCAAAATGTGTTAAAACACTAGTTTCATAGTAAGGTGCTCCAATTTCCTTTGCAACAGTTCTCCCTTGTTCTGGTGATAGAATATCACTTTCTCTTAAAGGCCTGCAGAATCAAGATTGAACCAGTAAGTACTGAGTGCAATAGAAGTTGCAGTTTGCACTTAGATTAATGCATTAAACTAAATAATTACATATATGACATTTTATAGATACAAACAAACAAAAATCCCATTTCAATAAGAATATGATGCTGCCAATTGATAGCATTCTTGTAATAATAATTTATACGAGAAAAAGGTAAAGTAACATTTTACAACAAATAAATTTTATTACAACTTAAAAATAAGCAAAACAGTGAAGCATTCTTTCACCATTTATTTCAAACAATTATATTCATTCATATAATCTGATTATTCAAAAGTTTTCTTAAGGACTAAATTTTCATTGGCCAATTTTCAATATGGTAGATTTCTAGGTATAAAATCTTTCAATAAATAATATGATCTAGAAAATCCATAATTCTTATTGTAATGTGCACAATTCATCATTAAATAAAAAATGATGGCAATTCAAAGTACTGTTGACCAAATGTTCATATTACATATGTGATGATTTATTAGTTCATGAGACAGCTGAAAGTGCTAAATATGCTTATTAAGTACATATAAAAACAGTAAGAATTATAAGAAGTAAAGCATGCAAAAATATTATGAGGTAATTAAAGAGGTAAAAATAATTAATGATTTTAAAAAGCATGCAGATTTAACAGCAATGAAAGTATTCAAAAACCATGCAAAGAGTTATATAAAGACATGCAGCAAGCATCTCATTGTTTTTTGAAAAT
The DNA here is from genome assembly GCA_026289955.1 of Argiope argentata. Lineage (NCBI taxonomy): Eukaryota > Metazoa > Arthropoda > Arachnida > Araneae > Araneidae > Argiope > Argiope argentata. The sequence goes on along the minus strand of JAOUZG010046798.1, from coordinate 1,267,421 downwards.
TTTATTTCTTTAGGATTCAAAATTTTATACTGCAAACATTAATTTATACAATGCATTTACTTTTGATAGCTACATTCTATAAGGTAGTTAATGTGATAAACCAATTCTTAACAATTCTAGATTTTTTTAAAGGATGTTCCATATCTTCAGCTTTACTCATTTGAAAAAAAAATGCAATAAATTTAATAGAATAATAAAAAAGAAACAATATTTAAATTCCCACTACCTGCCACAAAGTTGTTAAAACCTAGATTAGTTTCTTATATTATTAGAGTGAAGAAATCAAATATATTTATACTAAAGGAATATTTTTTACCTCATTTTATGTTAAATACTTCAAGAGAATTATTTGAAAACTAAAAGTTATCATTTTTATCTAATACAAATTCTAATTAAATTTTAAAAGGTTTAATAATTTTAGCATATTTAATAATTATTATAGTTTTCTAATGCAAATAAAAAAACATTTTCTAACAACAAAAAAGTTTCAATTAAAAAGTTAATTCAACTTTGTAGTTAACCACAATTTAGAAGTTGATAAACACAAATTCCACAAACAAAAATTAAGGGTAAATGAAAACACCTATACTACGAAGGAACATAGGTACAAAGGGAAAGTGCTAAATGAACTAAAGTTCCCTAAAATTGTGAAAAACCACTTATAAGATTTTGATACCTTCCAAATTCTGGAAATCTGCTTGAGACGCATGGATGATTTCCCCTGTAAAACAAAGGATCCGAATTAAAGGGCCCAATGATTCACATTCTTTCTCATTGAAAAAATGATGAAGTGATGGTTAATTAATGATGGAGTTTGAACGTATTTGATGCAAGAATGACCATAACTAAACCAAATTGATTGAATGTAATCAGATGGCCCAATTAACATAGTGAATTGTTAATTATTAGAATGACTTTTAGGTTTTTTTTAAGGAATTAATAAGTCAATTAGAAGGCTTTTAATCTAACAGAAACACAGGAGAATATAAGATTAGAAGTTAAAAAACACAAAAACATCATTAAGACGATAGTGCAAAATAAAGGATATGATATTTTCCTCCCACCTATCATATTATATTTGGAAGTCAATATTCTTTTATGGAACTATTACGACACACTTAATTTAATTAAATATAGCTCATCTAACAATAGAGAGAAAATTTGTGTACACAGCATAATTTTCAGAAGAAATAAGTAATCTCAGTTTTTTTGGGAATGGAAGTCCCCCCCCCCTTCAACTAAACAATTCTTTGAAAATCCAATGAAATATATATCAGAAATACAATTTATAACTTCCATATAAATTCTATTTCTGATAGCTCTTTAATGAATATATTATATATATATATATATAAAAATATGTATAAAATATTAATTTTGAATATTCCAATTTAAACTACAAATTATGAATTAAGAAGTAAGAAATTGAATGCACAAAAACCTAGCATAAAATATTATACATAATACATTTATAGCTTACTTTTATTAAAAATGCCTTATAAATTGCAATATATATGATACGTATATATTCTCATTTTTAAAAAAGTGAATTTATTGAAGCTCAGACTTCTGATTAATAATTTTAAAAAGTTATAGGTTCAGATACAGAGCAACAAAACAAATTTTTAAAACCAGTAATGAAAGAATTTCAGTTGGAGTAAATATGACAAAGCAGGTAATACTAATGATGAAGTTGAGTTAAGAGTGAACTAAGACGTCCCATGGTTAAAAAAAATTAGGGAGATTCAATTGTGAATAATGCATTATTCTCTGTGGTCAGTTTAAGGTTTTACTTATTTCCTCACAGAAAAAAAAACAAAGGAGCCTACATACAAGTAGATACAGAAATCGATCTGAGGTCCCAGAAGATATTTATGAGGTCTATCAAGGATATATATATCCTTGATAGACCTCATAAATATCTTAAATTAAACCTTATATTAAACCTTATATAATATCTTATATTAAACCTTAGTTAACTTCTAAAGCTTTATCCTAATTTAGCCCATAATAACATCATTCTAAAACATTCTCTTATTTCCTGATCCCTTCCACTTGCTATGGTTAATTAATTCAACAGAAGCTTTGTAAAATTGCTGAAGCAGCTAAATGCAGGCTACTTTCTCACACTCTGAGAGTATGGATAGACACTGCCCATTTTAGCACCCATTAAAAGATCCTTATGATACCTTTGCACAAGTTCTACGTGTGATTGACATGCTTTAAAGATCCTTATTAAAATCTAAAGGTATATATTCAGAAGGGTAAAAAGTTTAATCAGCTTTTCGTTATTCCGTTTTGTGTTGTTCTATGTTGTGTTCGTCGCTTTTGTATGTAAATAATGCCTGCTTCCTGTGGTGGAATAAAATGAACTTAAAAATTCAAAGTGTCATCTATGTCTTCAGAACTTCCTTCTTCTTACCACAGAAAATAATACATTTCATATTATATATATATATATATATATATATATATATATATATATATATATATATATACCCAATTGAAATATTCCTAACAGTACGATAATTCAGTTTTTCACATAAAAGTAAAAGTAGTGCTGACACAAAGGATGTTCATGAATGTATTAGTTTAATGATAAGATAGTTTAAGCAAGTTTAGCATAAGCTTATGTTATGATAGATAGTTTAGCATAAGATAGTTTATTGGTAATAATATTTAGAATGTTTCATAATTTCACCTAGATTTTGTACAACAGAACCATCTTGAAGCTCAACTTTCACTTCAAAGCTTGAAAAAATATTCTTTTGCCAAGATGTTGGCAAAAAATTACTTGCTTAGGATAGTTCATGCATGGAATAAACTACAAATTTACTCCTATCTAATATAGACATTTAAATGAAATTATATTAAGAAGTCACAAACCTTAAACATATAAAATACTTTAAACGAACTATAGCTATTTTCATATTTCATTAATAAATGCTTGTATAGACAAATCATTAATCAACAAAACCAATAATTTTAAGACACAAACAGTCAATTACTTTAATTTTATACTAATTTTTGCAATAATCATTTAATAGAAAAGAATTTGAATAGAAAACTATTACCCCCATTTCTTGGAACTTTTAAGTCAAAAACTTATTTTTTATTAATTTCATTAATCGCACTTAACTTTGCTTCATAACTTTAAAGTAAAAGTAAAGTTCAAATTGGCTGATTAGCAGAATAAGTGCATTCAGCTGAATTGTACATCTTATGAATAATATCGCAGAAAAGGTAACTGGAATATTATATGCTTTTGGAAGATAAAATAGTGTATAGTGAGCAGTTTGGTGCCGAATCAGAAAGCATTCCTTAAATAAATTAAAAATCCCTGGTTCTTTGAAATTATCAAAGGACAGAGCACGCGAGATTAATGGATGATGATGTAATAGCAAGAAGTGGAACAAAGCAAACATAATACTTAGTGACAGTGTTAAATCAGAATAGTTACTGTATGTAGAAAACCGAACTTAACATGCATAGAGGAATAAAAGTAAGGATCACAAATCACAGATTATACCTAAAAAATGGACTGCGATCTCGGCAGAGACTTAGAAACTGTTCATCTCTATACATGTAGCGCAAATCATTTTTACAGCCCACCAGGACAATAGGAGTACTCGGACAAAATCGGCGTATTTCAGGATACCATACCACCTTGCAGTTCCTTAATGACATTGGATTTGCAATTGAAAAGCAAAGCAGCACCACGTCTGACCTATAAAACAAAACGGCAATTTAGTCTCGCACTTAGAATCTTGACATAAAATGTATCAGCTTTGGAGATAGGCGATATAAAATCCTTACACTTTAAAATTCAATATTCTATAATTTTTATAACTCAAATATAATATTCTTATAAAAATAAAAACAATAAAGAAATTATATTTTTTTAGCAGTTATATATTGAATTTTTTAAGCTCATAGTTCACTTTCTGAAAAATTATTAAATAATGACAAACAAGTTATAATTCTCAATCTTAAAGAAAAAAAAATGTTAGAAATAAATCTAAGAATTTGCCAATTAAAACACACAAAGTATTAAAGCAAAATAATATAGCAGATATAACTAAGTTAAAAAATAAATAAAATGCAACTAAAAATGAGGGCATGGTTTAGATTAGAAGACATACAAATAAAGGCATGGCTTTACTGCAATCTTGTCTCTTAAGGCGATCCTTTCCCTTAAATTTATAACAAAATATCCAATAATATTGTAATGAGACTGTTCAATTTTAGATTATAGAACGCTAAGAAGATATCTACGATACCTATTGCTAATAGGGAAATAAAAAAAAAGTAAATTATTCTTTTTCAAAACCCGAAACAAAATGAAGGCAATAACTACAATTTCGGTGCTGGTTTTACTTCACATTGTTTTTTAACATATTTATTTAAAATGCTAAAAAAAAAACTTCTGAATTATTTAAAATTAATATTGCAGGAGTATTTTTTTCATGTAGTGATTTTTAATGTTTTTTAGGCTAAAATAAAAAATTACACTTTCAAAAACTACTTAAACAATTAAAAATTTAAAATATTATTTCTTTATTGATTAAATTCATTTTAAAACATACTCTTGATTACAGACACATATTTATATGCAATTTATATTTTTACAAAAAGAATGTGTCAATGTAAGTGAATAAACGAAATAATTAAAAATGCCTTTTATTGTAGACTATAATCTAAAAAAAAATAAAAAAAATGAAATTTTGAAATTTCAGCAATACTGCCTAACAGCGTGATAACTTCTACAAAGAAATTCATAATAAACTCATGCGTCCAATGCTTAAAAATAAAACAAACACAAAACGCATCATAAATATGTTACAGATTTTAGTTTATCAGTTAATACAGAAAGAATAGACAACGGAATTCTGTCTATTTCCACTTTCCGTTGGCATTTTCCCCACCGCACTTGGCAGTCCTACTATAGATATGGTATCATCTCCATGGCAACATTTCACCTTCACATTCAAGATCCAAAACATTATACATATAAAAATTAATATTTAAAGAAGGAATATTACCTTCCATATGCAAATCTTCTGTCTTTATCATGATCTCCAAATGTGTCCCATAATCTTAAAGACACATTAACGCCATCTACTACCTCACAGGAGCGTTCGAGAACCTAACAGAAGAAGCAAAAGAATTATTTTATAATGAGGATGTTTAAAAAGTGTATGACATTTATATATATTCACATTAATGAAGTGTTTAGTGTCACAGAAACACGGATTTATCGCATAAAATTATCTATTTATATTGTTTCAATTATATAAGTAGAAAGTTCAAAAGAAAATAGGTATTATACTCGTAAGCAGTGAATTAATTAAATTCTAGAAACAGTTGATAACAATTGATAAATACGAGCTAATAAAAATTTAAATATACATCATTTTGTAACTATTTATTGAAAATTAACGAGAATGAAACTTCAATCAGGGCCTGACTAAGGCAGGGACATACAGGGCAGTTGCTCTGGGGCCCCACATAATTGGGGGGGGGGGGGCAGATCGAATAGTAATTTTATTTTACGTTTCCTTCTTTAATGAATGTTCTTTATTAACTAAAGTTGTGAAGAAGAGGGGGCCCCAACTAGGCTATGTCTGACTTCAATGTTTAATTAATTCCTTTTATCTGTCATTAATCATCAATTATAGCTCATAAAAATATCACTAAGGGCAATCTTGAAGAATATAACCATCAAGCGGATGCACAGAAAGCTGGGCACTATGCATAATATAATTTCAATTCCCCACCCATCTCATTTTGCTTTACATATTGTAAAAGCACTGCAACATAAAACGGTCCATAACATTACTGAAATATGTTAGAAAGATTGTACAGTATTCCCAGTATCGAACTAAATCTTATACTAGTAGGATGTTCGATATATAGAGATCCTGAATAATGTCGCCTGGTGCATTTATACACACCCTACTCTCAGGTCTCTACGCTACCATTATGTTCTTCTAATGACGCTAGACGTACATTTTACCTAATTGACTACGCAACATTTTTCGTTTCTGGTCAAAAGGTCTGGTAAAGTGAAAATAATGGCATGCAGTGATATATTATGAAGGGGAGAAAGGTAAGGGCCTAGATCATCGTTCTGGTAAAGCACTGCAAAAACTACACATTCACATAAAATTTTACTGAATCTTCAATATTTCAGCATTTATTTCATTTTATGCTGACACTTTTCTACCCTTATAAAATTAGAAGGAGATTGGATAAAAAAATATTGAATTTAAATAAATAAACCAGCGCATACATCAGGAGCAAAATGAAACTCATTTTTGTGTTGAATAATTAAAAATGAATTTTAAATATTCATTTTTAAAATATTAAGAAATCCAATATGTTGCCAACTTTTTCATTGTTTCCAAAAGTGAGGATTACCTATATGCAAAGCAGCTGAACGAATCACTATTTTTTTAAATCACTATTATTAAGTTAAAAACAATCTGATGTTTCAATTTCTGATAGAAAGGTAAATTTAAATAAATAATTCTTAAATTTGAATCTCTAGTCTAAAATATTACCGCATGAAATTTTCGGCTTGATCCGACTATCTAGTCTTTGGCTTGGTTATGGCTATGTCAGTCATTGCCTTTTTTAGGGAATGACATGCATTTTACAGAACAAATGTCTGCCAAAAAGCATTATAATTCTTTTTTAAAAAAAAGGAAAAATAAGAAGTATGTTTTAAAAATTATATTAAAAGAATTTCCATGCCTTTTTAAACCAAAAACTTTAACAATGTCAAAATAAGTGAGCGACAAATCTGAAAAAATGTGTAATATCCCTCTCCAAAACATTTTCACATGTTCTGTAATAAAACTGCGATGAACATTTTTCCGCATAAATGTGAGGATTTTATACGGAGAAAAGCTTTGCATGCATTGGCGAATAATTCTTACGAACTAATTTAACAATTTGTTGTTGTTGTTGTTGTTACCAATAGCACTTGCCATGGACAAGCGCGCTGACGACAGTCAGCGGTTTTAAGACGAATGAGAGTCTCTTGCTTTTGAAGTAGCGCCAACTAGGACCAAGAGCACGACTTAGCTATACGCCCGCTTGCACAGGCACAACCCTTTTACCCATTCACTCCTCTCACAGATAGTATACAGAAGAACAACCATGTCGAACCCGGGATGAACAAGTCACGGGGAAGACGCGCTTCCCCTAAGCCAGGACGCCGGCAATTTAACAATTTTAATACATCTAGCGTGTGATTTTTGGCGATTCATTCTAGCATGCGGTTAATACAAAAATATTTAAAAATCAAATACGAATTTTGGAAATATTTTTTTAACCAACTGGAATCAAAATTTGACACAGAACTACAATTGTAGTTACAAAATCACATATCAAATTTCATACATTTAAACCACTGCAGTTTTGAGATATCGTATTTATAGGCTTGTGGAAGTACAGACTGACAGACGGTCGCACTTTTGACGTATTTGATACGAAATCTGATACATATTTACACTTAAAATATTAAATCTGTGTGCCAAATTTCAGCTATCCAACTGTTTTCGTTTTTTAGTTTTCCTATTTACTTATATTCGTACTGCCAGGAAAAATAAGACCTCCTCAGAATGGATTTTGCTCAAATTTTGAAAGAAATCTACAAATCTGATGTAAAGATCATATATTAAATTTCAACCGTATAGCTCCATACGTTTTTGAGTCGTCGTGTTTAAAGAAAAATAATGGCAAAAATGCCAGAGTCTTAAATAGAATTTTATAACTACAATAAGTAGATTAGTAATTTTTAAGAATAACTTACTCAATATTAATTTCGGGATTTTAACTAAAAATAAAAGAAAGTATGAGAGAAAAAATTGGTATAATCGAAAAGTTATAACTTCTTGAATTTTAAAAAGGCTTTCAAATAATTTTTGTGCAACAATATGCTCCGAATTGATCGAGGAATAAACATTACAGCTCCTATTAACTTTTAATTAATTGATAATTTACAAAAAGTTTTTTTTAATCTTTTTTGAGTGAGCACCTATTATTCAAGAAGTAATTACATTCTAAATTAGATGGCTCTAAGTCTAGAGGTCTGTCTTATAAGATGTTAAAATCTCTGAGTGACGCAATTTGCAGAAATATGACCAATATAAAAACATTATCAATTTAGAGTTGATTTGAAAGATAAACATAACTTTTTCGTTAGAAAAATAAAATACCACTCAATCATAACTATCATAAAAGATGTAAATATTCTTTCACAATACTTTTTATAGAAGTTATTCTGGGATAAATTTCAATTTCTATCACGATAGGAACAAATTTACATGGCATTTGGCTGATAATAGATAACAGTATATTAGTCACTTTTGTTAGATAATTGCCTTAAAGATTATCTAATGATTTGCCCTAAGATGTAAGTTGATGTAATAGATAATTGTAAGTTTATAAGATGCAAGTTAAATTCTTGTTTACATTAATATCTGCAAAAGTGTAATAGTCAGTGTTTTAATAAATAAACAACCTTCCAGGCAGTTTTTAAAACATTCATGTTACTGGGAATGAAAACAGTATTTCCCATAATTTTGAAAGTCGCAAGGAATTAGCAATATTTTTCTTCTCCTTTTAGTAAATTTATACAGCCTTGGAGATGCCCTACAAAAGACAAAAATATTTAAGTGATCTGAAATTGATCTGATTATTCCTCGGATGCGCCGCCTTTTATTTTATTTCCAAGATCCTCGATCGCCTTGAAGAGGGTTTACAAAATTTATTGTGAAAATCCAGATATAAACTCGACTGACAACATAAATATTAAATGCTTTACGTAACTGGAGTGCTCCCGCATCGGTCTTAACTCATTTTATAATCCGGTCGCCTTTCGATCCCATGCAGAAACTGCACCGAAAACAACGTGAGACCTCAAGGCCCCATCACCTAAAATCGCACTCACAAGAACTCCCCTTTAGGGGTTGTTGACTCGCCTACATGTGATTTTGAAGGCCATGCGGAAAGTTGGCGCTCATCCAGAAGCGCAGCGAGAGAGCGCTTTCGCCTCCTCTGCGCAGTCAAAACAAATACATCTCCAGCTTCGTTTCTTTTCTTTTCTATTCTCTCCTCTTTTCCCGCTCCTGTAAGCCCTCTTTCGTATTTCGATTGTGTACGATCGGCTCACTCGATTTTCGAGGTTTCTGAACCTGGGGAAGGGCGGAGCAGAGAAGCATTACAAAATTTAAGTGGTCGTTTTTTCTCAGAAATATGTCTCGACATGACTGACGCGGGTTCTTTGGTTGCCATGCAACAAAGGGATGAGTTCGGGCAATACAATTACAATAGTCTTAATATAGATTAGAGAGAGTCTCGTTTCTTCGCAGCCGATCAAAACATATCCAGACTGTATTGTGAGATACTTTCAAAGTAATCTTTTTAAAAAAAATGCAATGACGATAGCAAATTGTCTATTATTATATTTTTGTAAATCTTTTCAGATTAATAATCAATAGTTTATCAGTTGAAAAATAAAATTTTCCTGTCAAAACGAAATCAAAATAATTAAATATACGGGAATTAAAGAGGTAGGCAATTCCTTTCCTGGACGTTAAAGAATTCAGTTTCAATATGGTGAATAGTTTTATTACATCAAGCATGGAAAGGGCTACGGAATAAGAGGCTTAGAGACCTCCATCTCCGAAATATTGCAGAAATTTAAATGCTAATGCCATAGTTTACCTAAATACCTAACAATCATTCAATTTAATGTAATGTGAATTTTAAATTATTTATTTCATCCAGAATAATCTTTTCTCTCGTTCATTTAAGAGGCGTTCCTTCTGTACTGAAACAAGCATAAATGAATTAAATAAATTAAATTTCATTTTGATGTCGTAAATTCAAAAACAGTATCGATATAAATGCTCAATTAATTTTATTCTTACTGGGATTTTTTGAGATGTACATCTTTGTTTATCGTAGTTTTGATATATTTAATTGAAATTAATCAGTTATATTATACACCAAACTCAACGTTACAAAAATTGCAAAAATCACAATTCCTTTTGCTAAGAATATCAATGTAACGGATAAACGCCATCAAATTCTAATGCCTTTTGCAAGGATATCTATATTAATAAAAATGGAACTCGAAATGCGTTGCTAAGCGCAAAACTAGAGAACGGCTCGACCGATTCGGCTAATTTTTTAAAAGATATTTTCGTTAAGACACGAGGATGGTTCTTATGGAGAGAAAAAATGAAAAAAAACTGAGAGGAAAATAGTTAAAACGACACTTTTCTTACTTTCCCGCCAAAAATCTTCATTTCCTTCCCCCCACACCAACTGAGCAAGATAGCAGGAAGTAATAAATTATGATTTATTTAGAAAGAAATGCGCGAAGTCAGTTGTTTTTCATTCATAGATAACGGGATGTTTAAAAAAGAAAAAAAAATAGTTGCTTTTATTATTAGTCTATGGATAATTAATTTATGCCTGCTCAAAATAAAGTCTGGGCAGGGAAGAAAAAAAGAAAGAAAAGAAGTGTGTGTGTGTGTCACCATTATTTCCTCTGAGCGCGGCATTTTCCAAGCTGTTTTTAAGCTTTCTCATCTCTTGAAAACCAATTGTGTCTTTATTGGTTTAGTGTGTTAACATTTATGAAAATTTGAATCTCCTTATTCTATAAAAACGTAGAATTTTAGACCTTTCCCTCCACCATGTAAGGAAAATATCAATTCCGAGACAATCATTGCTCGGATGGAAAGAGAAAGAAGAGTAGTACAGTGAACAGAACATCTGAAGAAAATAATACTATAAATGAATTATATGATTATCAAAATTTGTTTGGTTTAAAAATATTTTGTTGAAAAACCTATTATGAGACACAATACATTAATACTAAATGGAAATTTCAGCGAGCATTAATACTGGCGAACCGACTGGTCGCCGAAGGCGGCTAGTTTGTAATATTAATAAAAATTGTCTTACAACCTCTCAGTAAAGAAAAGCATATACTTTATTAATATACGCTATCATAGAAAGGATGATTAGTTTCATACTTTCGGACAACGTTTATTTTATATAATACTAGCCGCCTTTAGCGACCAGTCGGTTCGCCAGTATTAATGCTCGCTAAAATGTTCATATAATATTTTATGTAGCTGTGTCTCATAACAGGTTTTTCACCAAAATATTTTTAAATCAAATAAATTTTGATAATCATATAATTCATTTATAGTATTATTTTCTTCAGATGATCTGTTCACTGTACTACTCATCTTTCTCTTTCTATCCGAGCAATGATTGTCCCGGTATTGATATTTAACTTAAATGGTGGAGGGAAAGGTCTAAAATTCTACGTTTTTATAAAATAATGAGATTCAAAATTTCATAAATGTTAACACACTAAACAAATAAAGACACAATTGGTTTTCAAGAGATGCGAAAGTTTCAAAACAGCTTGGAAAATGCCGCGCACAGAGGAAATAATGGTGAGATACACATCCCCTTCTTTTCTCTCTTTTTTTTCGTCCCTGCCCAAACTTTATTTTGAGCAGGCATAGATTAAATATCCATACAGACTAATAATAAAAGCAATTATTTTCTTTCTTTTTTAAACATCCCGTTATCTATAAATGAAAACCAACTGACTTCGCGCATTTCTTTCTAAACAAATCATAATTTATTACTTCCTGCTTATCTAACTCAGTTGGTGTGGGGGAAGGAAATGAATATTTTTGGCGGGAAAGTAAGAAAAGTGTCGTTTTAACTATTTTCCACGCAGTTTTTTCATTTTTTCTCTCCATAAGAGCCATCCTCGTGTCTCAACGAAAATATTAAAATGAAAATTAGCCGAATCGGCCGAGCCGTTCTCCAGTTTTGCGCTTAGCAACGCATTTCGAGTTGCATTTTTATTAATATAGATTACAAAGAATGTTTTTAATTATTTTTTTGCCATTATTCGTAATTTATTAAACACGAAAACAAGCACCTCCCTCCAAAAAAGAATGACATGTCTGTTAATTATTTTAAATTTACACCCAAAAATATTCAAATTCTGATTGAAGCAAGTTTCCGACATGACTGATTATTTTATTTTTTTTAAAAAAAAACTAAGCATCTTAAAACTAATATAATCAATTAATATTTGTTCAGTACAAGAATTATTAAAGAAATTACATTTTGTGGATATTAATATTTTATTATTATTATTAATAATAAACGTGTGCCTACGTTTATGTCTGTGTTAAGAATACTACAACATTAAAATTGAAAAGATGTACTTTTCATGCACAGTTTCCATTCCACAACTAATTGTATTATTCGCAATACATAAATTTTTGAAACAAAAGGTTATATTTAAAAGAAATGTGTTCGCACGAGTCAGTGCAATTATTTTTTGAATCTACTAAGATCGATTTCCTTTTCTGATTAACTGATTGGAAGGAAACATCAACTGGGTCAGGCATTAAAATTTGTATTTCTAAATTTATTTAACGTAAAACCTCACAAACAAATAAACAAGCACAACCTCAAAATGAAGGATAAAGGCACCGAATTGCCAACGCTTTATAACCTTGTCAAGCCAGCGGAGTACGGGAATGATGACATCTATCAAAAAGAAGGCTCGGATTTGTCACTTCCAATCCAGTTGTGAACAGATAACGAAATCGATTTAAGATACTTGAGTGAGCAAGCATGAAGATTCCACTGACGTCACACCCACACTAAGAATACCTTCGTTACTCAGTGACGTAAAGTTGAATGGTTGCTATGGAGGTGATTTCAGAAGGGGGGGGGTCGACCATTCTTCATGAGGAATTGACCAGCACAAAGATTTGTTTCAACAGTCTAGCCTAGCCCATCTCCCCTTTATCTCTTCACTCGCTCTTGAAACAGCGTTAGAATTTTAAGACTTAGGAAACTGAAGGAATGCATTTTCAAACATCCAAAAATGTCACGTTCCATTATATTCTTCGTGTTTCGTCTTCTTCTCTTAGAATAGAAATTATTTTCAGAACTATTAGTATTACCCAGGAATTGCTTAAATTAAAAAAATGAAACCAAAGAAAGAAAAAAAAAACTTGGAATAGAAAACAGTATAAATCTATTCCGACTCGGTTTTTCTTGCTATGTATTTAACAGGACCGGATTTCTGGTCCGGATAGATATAAATAAAAATGAAATAATTTTATCAATGAAAATTACTAATATATGAAAATTTACCCATTGATTTTGAGCAACAAGCAGAGCTTTTGAAAACTTCATCTTCTTTTTCAAACTTTATCTCTGTAATCAACAATAACTCAAATACCTCCCCAATAAGGGATTTAAAAAGCAGAAATAGTTTTAAGGAATGAATTTTATTAAAGTAAAATTTGAGCAGACATTAATACAGGAATTTCCAAATTTAACAAATCATCCGAATATGGAAAAATTCTGTAGGCGGTGCCTTTTTCATACCTAGATACAAAGAAAAAAAAGGGACGAACGAGAAATTTCAAATGATGTTTTGATCTTGTTCAATGCATGAATAATTTATAAGAGCAAATTTGATGGTTACACAGTGGGCGGTCGCACCCTTTAGATATTTCGCATTATGGGGCATCATTAATTATTTTTCATGTGGAGAAGCAAAATCTATAAATAAAGTGTTCACATTTTCTGGACCTTTACGAAGACACTTTTGATATAAAGAGAGAGCGTCCAATAAAAAATATTAATTTAAAGAAAGCTATTTCACTTAATCGAATATTAAAATGTTCTATCATTGATACGTACCTCTCTTATAGTAAGAGTCAACAAGTAATAGAATTTATAAAAGCTCAAAAATATCAGGAACTGACACTGTTTATTAAAATAAAGCAATCAAATTCTACAAAATAAAAAAAATTGTAAAAATCCTCAAAATATGCTTTACCTCAAAAATATGCTCAAAATTAATTAATCAAGAAAAATTTTCCAATATGAATCATAAATAAAAAATAAATGCATTTTTTAAGGAGGGTAGGGGGAGAGGAATTTTTTTAAAATCATATCAGAACATGATATTGTTTTGGGAATGAGGTTTTCTGGCGGGAACAAAAGTCCGTAGACGAAAAATAACTATTTTAATCCGTAGGCAGAAAATTGAAATTTTATTATCTGTACGAGAAACTCAAAAAAATCAGCTTTTAATAACACGTTACCACTGGATTTACAAAAGCTCTAATTAAAAAATAAGTTAATGACTATAGCAAATAAAAAATAGAAAAATGTCATTTTGAGCAAATGATTATGTGAAATGAAATAAATAGGAAATGTGATATTGTTTTTAACAATCAATGCGAGACAAAGTTTTTTTTGGGATCGTTTGCCATACCAAAGTGACTCATTCAATGAAACCGATTAAGATGAATAAAAATGTAATTTAACTTGCACGAGCACGTGGTGCTTGGCCGCTCAAGAAATGATGTTCCGACATGATACATTGAAATATGCATAGCAGATTTCATTTTAATTATTTTTTACTTTTTTAAAATCATGACAAAGCACCCAAGTTTGGGAGTATTCGGATTCATATGGATGATATACTTTTCTCAAGAAACAATCTCATTCCAAATATAGCACCGAAACTTAGAGTAGCGCTTATTAAAACTGAAGTTTATTCGGATAAAATCCGTTTTCTCTCTTTTCGAATATCTATTTTCTGATTCTGAAAGGAAGACACTTTACCTCCTTGTATATTCGATACTGGTCGATGGCCCACACCGTCGGAATGTGCGTGGTGAGGAGCTGGTTGAGGGTGAGGCGAGCATTGCAAGCCCTGGCACAAATAAGACGGGTCTTCCCCACCGCAGTATCGCCCACAACCACGCATTTTACGTGCTCTTGATGCGGCTGCTCATTATCCATGCTCTTCGCATCCCATGTCCCGCAATTCGGTACTCGTCACCGCACCCACGTCCTGTCAAAGAGAAAGCACCAGATATCATTACAAGGCATAGCGAATTCATTTGATTCGGAATGGTTAGAATGTATAGTCTCCATTAAATACCAAACGGAACAGAGCAGCAATATGTCACTCTTAAAATCTTGCTACATTTTTTTGTTTTTATTATATTAAATGATCAGAATTATAAAAATTAAACAAAAATATGCTTTTAGTCTATAGACTTCATTTAAAGTTATCTTATGATAATCCTATACATTTACCTGCACATTATTTTTTCTAAAAAAATCTTACTATTTGTAGATAAATGCACACGCAACACACTATGTACACATGCAATTCGTAATTAATTACGTACGTAATTAAAACTTCGTTATCTGTTTACATATTCAAATCTGTTTCATCTGTTTATATATTTTAATATTCAAAACGAGTTTTTGTTTGTTTGCTTGTTTTTGTTTTTTGTTTCGATTATTTATGAATTTGTGAGCAAAAGTAATCGAAAAACAAACAAATAAACCTGACTAAATTAATATTTTTAACATGCCTTAAACCATTTTAAATAAATACTCTTTTACATATTATTGCATTAAAATTCTTTTTCTAGGTTGTTTTTCAACTTTAATAAAATCTCAATATTCTTTTTTAAGGGGAGGAGGGCTGGAAAGGAGAAACTAAAAATATTAACTGCCTCCCCCTAAAAATAAGTCATTTGAAAATAATATTCAAATCACTATATATACTATTACTTAAGTAAATCGAAACAGGCAACAATATTAGAAATGAAATCCACGGTATTTATAAAACTAGTAAGAAGCAGTTTGTACAAGTTTTACACATATTCTGAAGCTCCCAAGTACCACATCTTGATATGGTACTTTCTTGTTAGCCTGACACAAGCGAAGAATCGCCAAATAATATAGAATATCGCCAAATTTCTAGGGCAATTTTTCACTTGCACCAGGCTAACGGAAAAATACCCTTTATATTAAAAGTTCATCCACTCCATTGCGTTTAAAACCAAAAAAAAGTGAATAACGACCAATTAAAGAAGCAGTTGAATACTTCTTGAATCTCGAGTTCTCAGCGATAGCTTTTCTCTTAACTGGTCAGTTTTTCACTCATACGCTTTTAGATCAGAAATGTGAACGAACTTTTAATAAAGAACCAATTTTAAAACAACACTTGCAAGATTTATATTTACATCTCGAAGGAGAGAAGAATTTTTTTTTATTAACTTCAGAAATTGATGTTCCGCATTGAAAAACAATCACGATATAAGAAATGTTTAAATGAAAGAGAAAATAGCAGTCACAAGAATGCAAAGTTTCGGTGAGATGTATTTCAGAATATGGAGAGATACGAAGTTCCAAACAGTGAATGATAGTAGGTAATGTTTTTTAATGTAGTTTAACAATGAAATGTAGTTTAATGTAGTTTAACAATGAAAATGGATACAACACGCAGTAAAAGAATAATTCAACCATCATCGCTCAATAATTCAGTAAAAATCGCTGTAAAGAAACAAATAAAAATATTATAAATGTCTTAAGGTTGATTTGATTGAATTCTACTGTAAAAATGATAATTTGTATCATAAATCTATTTCTTTATTAAAATTTATGAATACATCTCTTGTTTGACAATTGTGTCACCGAATTCGGAAAAATAAGAACCAAAATGGAAGCACTTAGGACCATTTTTTTTCTGTTGCTGTTTTCTCTACTGAGTTTTGTAAAAAGTTTTATTTTAGATTTTTAAAATTTAAAAGACCATTTTTAACTCTTAACTAAATCGTGAATTGAACAACTTCACTTAAAAACAACACTAAAATAAATAAATGAGATATTTAACGAAAGAAAACGAGCATGCTTCTTTTATACTAATTTCTCATAAAAACAAATACACGTTTTAGAATAAGTGTCAAATATTTTATAATAAGTTTTCAAAAAAGAGACAAAGAAATGTAAAACAGTAGATTTTCTATGAGTCGTAATATTCATAAAATATTTTGAATTTAATTTTTTCAGTGAATTATACCATATGATATATATGACCAAATTTAATCTTTTTTAACATTTCTTTGTAGAAGCACTGCCTGCATATATCTACTTTTGAGAGTAAAAGAATTTTTCAGAATTACAGTTAAACATTCTAGGATTTATAGAGCATTTTTTTGTAAATTTAAACGCCATCACAAATATTTAAATTTTCAAAGAATAATCATAATATTTTTAACATTATTTTCACAGACAAATAAAATATGTCAGATTCTATCGAAAACAAAGAGATTAACCTACTTTCTATGAAACATATCAACATGATCTACTTTTCAAATTTAAGGTTACTTTGATCAGATCAATTTATTCTAAAACATACCCAAAAATCGAATTACAGAAAATATATTACAATAAGGCTTCACACCAGCAATAAATTATCATTAATGTTATCAAAAAAAGAAGAAGCAAGAAAATATTGTTTTTAAATACAAAGAGTGATCAGTTAACATAAATAGTATTTCAAAAATGATATTTGTTAAGAAAAATCTCTGTTAACAAACATTATATTAAACGCAGAATTTTATGGAATTCAATTAATCTGTTTTGAAGACCAAACCTGAAATTTTAAAAAAAAAATTATAAATAAATTTAAAAAAACTGATTACTATAAGTAATAGCGAAATGCATATCTTAGTTATTTCAATAATAAAGATAGTTCTGGATATTTTATTATTTCTTTTTTTCAAAACCTTAATATCTCTGATTTTTAGTGAAAGTTTCAGAGAAGCGACAACAAAAATTCTAAGAACAGAAATAACCTTTGTTTCTTGCCAATGAATGAATGAACCAATGGATTACAAATGTCAGAATCTTGGTCTACATGCTGTTCATTAGAGCATTTGAATGCTTTAAATTTTACTTTCTATTTCCTTTCTATTTACATCTGTTCGGCCTCTGCTCATAGTAGCCACTTGGCATCTCACTTTCGTCCATTCCACTAATCAATTCATGTGTCAACAAAAACAGTAAAATGGGGTTCTCCATATCTTACGGACAGTTTTGTTTCTTCAAGAACTTGTATTAATGTATTTGAGGTAGTATAGTGTTAACTGTACCATGGAGAAGTTTTTTTTATCCGTTCTTAAAAATATTCAGCAAAAATGTTCATTTTTTCAATTTGTCCGTAATTTAAACTCTTCTTTAAACGTCAAAACTAGCAAACGGTTTTTCGAACAGTAAAAGGATATTTTTACACATTTTGTCATTTCGATGGGAAGTTACAGTAAATAGTATTTCTGACTCAATTTTATTTTTAAATATTTATAAAAACATTTGCATAAAAAAATAATATATAAAACATAATGAACCATATTTTTGGCAGCTTTTTTATGTTTAAAATGCTCTCAAAAGAATGATAAAATTGAAGATATGTTAGTTATAATCAATATAAAAAGAAAGATACATTCTTAATACACAATAAATAATGCGATTTCCATAATTGAAAGCAAAATATTCGTTAGGCAAGACGAAAGAATTTTCTAAAATATTTAAAAAATAGTGTACATATTTAAATATAAGGGGTAATTTATTTTAGTGAAAGTAAGAATCACTCATCTATTACATTACACAAAACAGCTTTTTTTAAACTTAAGTCGCGACCCCAATTATAGTTATGTAGAAACATTAAGGTCGAAAAAATCTCTCTCAAAAAAAATACTTCTTTCACATTTTGAAAAAAAAAAAAATGAAAGCATGAATAGTTTTAAATGCTATTTTGTCTTACTCTTTTTCGTTTGATCTGCAAAACAACTATTTTTTAATGAAAGTCTGAACAGTTATCTTGTATTAGTGCATCCATTTTTTTCTTTCTTTTTTTAATTCGTAACTTTAAGACTTCATAAGAATTATTCTGGTGAAAAATGTTGCTGCGAGTTGAGCGAGTTTAGAAAATCTCACATAAAACGATATAATGCCGCTTCCCTGTGGTGAGTATAGACAGGCAAAGAAAATAGTTTTACGGTTTAAAAAAAAGGAGCGGTTAGATAATTTTACAGTTAAAAGCAGATATGTTCGACCACACCTTAAGAATGATAACGGTAAAGTATTTTTTTTTTTTATGATTAGTTAAATTGACCAAGTATTTTTTCAATTTTGATCTAGAATAGCATTTCGAAAAAGAAGCAGCTAAGCAGGAAATAAGAATCAAGAAAGAGGAATTGTTATTTTAACTGACTTGAATGATAGCACACCCAAATACAATTTAAAGAAACACTGTAACGGAACTGCTACTATTCACTAAGATATGATTCTACTTTTTGGACAGTAAAAGCCTGAAAAGGAAATATTACAGAAGATAATTTGTTATATATATATATATATATAACAAATTATCTTCTGAATTTTTTCCTCCATAAAATAAACAGGACATATTAATCAAAAGAAAATTGGTCAAACAAATAAAAAAATTATAAATATAAACAATATTAATCCATTCCTAGATTGATATAGTGGAATGGTTAAAATAAAATGTAATAATTTAAGTCTGAAAAAAACAAGAATAATGTACATGCAGGCATTATTCCAGATCAATATAAACTGGAACCGACACAAAAAACACATATCTAAGATACAGAAAAATGGTGTAAGCCAAAATACTCAGAACAGTCACTGTTAAGAAAAAAAAATTCTCTGAAGAGAATTCACGAGGGGCCAAATAGAGAAATAAAGAAAAAATAATAAAATTCCCCACCACAATGCGAGTGTGATGACTTCAAATAATTCCTAGCATGTAGGGAATGATAACTAGCTTAACACAACAAAATAAAAGCAAATGACTTTGAAAGCGAGCCAAAAGCGTGTCTAACTAGATAAGCCGACGATAGTCCGCATTAAAAAAATACCAAAATTGGACAGTTTCGGAAAAGAATTAAATGCAAGCTATCCCAAGTGAGGGGAGCCGTCTGGATCACCACATTGGAATTTTGGCTAACTAAAGGAGCCCGGACCTTGGAAATTAGTATGCGCATATTAGATCGCGATACAAGGTGACAGATCTTCAGGTGAATTATGCAGAGTCGTAGGCTATGTTAGCTCAGGCACGCTATGGAGCCCGTAGGATGCTGTCTGCCTGAGATTTCACCACCAAAAATCAAGAATGAATGGATATCAATATGCTAATAGGCACGGAAAGCAGCTGGAGAGATAAGATCTAAATTGTAAATGATAGAACGTTAAAATAATGAATTCTATCATATAAAAATGAGACGAAACTGATGAATGCTATTTTAAGAAACAAAGGAAAATTCAATTTTTTCTCAAAGGTTCAAATTTACTCATTTATCAATTAAAAATGGAAATAATTAAGAAATAGAGGCAATGATTTATTTCAGATAAATGGATGCCTTGTTCTTGAAGTTACATTTACGATTTTTAACGCACGTTTACGGAACCCCTTGATTTTGAATCTTTAAAAAACTTTCTAAATTAACTAAAGTTTTAAAGTTTCTAACTAACTAAAGTTTAAAAAAATCGCAAGTTTAAAGCAAAAACTGATTTACTAATAAAATTGGAGTTCTATTTCATAGCTCTCTGAATAGTAACTACTTTTATATATATTTAAAATAACTGATAGATATTAGAGCTTTTCAAACCATTTATATACTGTTCTAATTTAAAATACGACTACTGAATTTTTTAAAATTTTTCTTTAATCTCAAATTTATTTAAAGTTGTTTTTCAAAAAATATTCAAAACCACGATAATTTAAAAAAACAACAACAAATAAACACTTCTTTTAATCATCCACTGCTTGCTATCTTTCATAAAAGTTTGATTCACAAGATAAAAAATTCAAAGGAGATAGGAATGAAACATCCCTTTCTCAACTATTATTATGATAGATAGCGAGCATAATACAAATACAATCAATTTCAATTATTTTTAACATTTAAAACATTTCTCTTTAAAATATTTATATATATTTATATTATTTTGTCTTTGAAACATTTAAACAGATTAATTACTTTGAAACATAACTGAGTCTATACTTCAGAAAATTTCAGAAGTTGTAAGGTACACGATAAAATAACGCATGAAGAAATATGACAGCAGCTGCAGAGCAATTCGTCTACAGTAGAACCGCACTTGACAATCACTTAAAACATTGCTAGCGAATGATAGTGAAAATGTCGTATTAGGTAGAATAAAGCCTATGGATTTTAGTTATTTAAAGACTTTCAATGAGAAATTTTATAATACTTTTTGTTACAAATTAGAAAAAGGTATCAAGGTTTAGAAGATAAATTTAAGTCATATGAGAAAAATTAAATAGGTTATTGTTTAAGAAAACCTAGTATTCTAAAAGATACTGCAATTACACAGAGCCTATACCTATTCTATCCTTACCCAAGTCTAAACAAGGGCAGTGAAACAACCCATATAAGTTCATGTCAGATATTTGGTGATTTTCACTAAATATTTAAAAACTATTGAAAAAACTATTGGTATGCATTTACATATAAAATATTTAATTACTTTAAAAACCAAATAACAATTAATTAACCCGTATAATATAAGGTAATTTATAAAAATTAGATAAACTGAATTTTTATCATAAATTATCAACATTTTTGTCAAAATTTGATGATGAAGACATTCTGCAGTAAAAGGTAATGAAAGACGCAGATTACTTTTTAATATGAAATAATAATTTTAACAAAAGTGGGAAATCCGGCAATAGCTCATATTAATGAAGCAGATAAATAGAAAAGTATCGTTAATTAATATTAATCCATTAAAAAAAGCATTTCAATCAATTACAAATAAGGCATTTCTACCAACACATACCTGCAAATGGACGTCTGAAAAAAATTAAACATACAAGAATGAGCGCTCAATGTATAGAAATGCACTTTAGTATGTTAGACTAAATCTAGCCAAGTTTTAACGGAACGATCTCGCCAACTGGAGTATACAAACACAATTATTCCACGAATATATTTTCTGCTCGAAATCGATTAGCGTTCACACGAGGCGGGCGAGAAACTTTCGAGTCACGAAGTCCGAGTGCGAGTAAACTCCTCGGTGACAATCTATAAAAGAAAATGAGCTACGAATGCCAAGAAGAGTGCAACTAACCTGGGGAAAAATAACTTCCTCGCTAGCAGCTGAATCGCGAGAGCTAAATCACTGCGTATAACCTGGTTTCTCCGCGGCCCATTCTACCCGCGGTGTGTTTACTACTTTCAAGGACACCTGGCAGTACGTGCAGGGTCGGCCGTCACAGAACACTAAGTGACGCCACTGCACGTTCGTTTATTTTAAGAGGTGCGTTTGGGTAGATAAAGAAACCCGTTATCTCCCGCGAACTATACAGATATAAACAATTGGTTTTTGTTTATTTGAGTTGTGCCTTAACAACATCCTGGGAGGCGGGATGTGAGACAGGACGATTTTTCTACCTACGCCAAAGAACTCACGTTCACTTACTGTCTCGGGGGGTGAGCTCTGCGGTTGGAAATGTTCTTACAATTCATTTGAAAGAAATCTTTTTTGAAAAAAAAAAAAATAGGAAGGAAATAAAGAAATGATTATGGGAAGAGATGTAATAATGAAAATGCTGACGAAACAACGATGAATGAGGATATTGAGATTTCCTCATGCACATTCTCTATCCATTAAGAGACCAAATTTGAAAGTTTCACTTCCTTGTAATAAAAGAAAATGATTTTTTTAAAAAATCAGAAAGTCGTATATTATGAAACAATTTCTCAGATATTAAATCCATCGATGTGAAGTAATAGTGAAATACTGTTTTCCGTAATACGGTAACTTTAATTGTATATTACAGCAACACACACTTTTTTGTTTTCTGGCGAACTTATAAACAATTCATTTAAAAAATCCATAAATTAATATACATCGGAAAGCCTTCCTCGTTCCTGATTTCGCTTGATGTGGTGTTTTTTATCACAGTAAACTTACTTTTGGTGTTTTTTTTTATCATAATAATATCACTTTGTTCACTAAAGAGTTCTTGTCTTGATTATTCAAGTAATTAGAGAAAAAGAAACAGCTATTTACATTACCCAACAGGCGTAGTGTAATATTGTAAAGAAAACAAAATGAATGATTATGTCTTAAATAAAATATTTATGTTTCTTTATAGAAATTCCTTCATCAATTTATATAAATATTTTATATTAAATATGAAAAATTGCGTTTATTTTAATGATTTCACAAGTAATTTCATCGTTCGTCATATTGTTCATAAATCGTAATGAGACCTGATCCGTAAGGACTAATAACAATGAGCTGAAAAATTTCCACTTTCTTTCAAATGACGAGAGTGAAAAGATGATGCGTCTCCTGAGAAATGAACATAGTATTTCATGCTTTATTATAAAATTCTTCTTTTATTTAAAGCTTTAATAAATGCTTTTTTCTTGCTGATTGGAGGTAAGAATTTGTTAAAAAGGTTAAAAATTCGGAGATTTTTCAAAAATTTTCTAGGGAATAAGAAAAATATAATAATAGGTAACTGCAATTTTCAAATAACCTTTCTGGTTGTCAAAATATAATTTTTATTAAAAAAAACCCAAATCAGTCAAATCAGTTAACATTCTGCATGCAGTAAGCCACAAACTTATAGATATATGTAATTATATTTTTAAATTAAACCTTACCTTAAGCTACCGTAAGATACCTTAAAGCATAATAATTTTACAAAGATTGAATTTATTATTATTATTTGCTAAAAACAGGAGGTGGAGTCGTGCCCGAAATCATCGTGAAGAGAGGTCGAATTTTCAAGTTCGTTTTATTCCATCACGGGAAGCAGGCATTATTTACAAGCTGACGAACTAAGAACGTTCGCTCACAGCGCGACAGAAAAGCAGAAGCGTAATGCGAAAAACATTTTTTCAAATGCGATTTCGATGGGGATTCCCACAAATACGCAAGGAAAACACAGGGAATGTGCTAAGCTGGAAAATTTCTATCCCTATACTTGGAATGTGGGAAAGTAACTACCGCTTCACTGATTCAGCAATTTTACAAAGCTTCTGTTGAATTAATTAAGTAGAACAAGTGGAATGGATCTGGATTAAGAATGATGTTACTATGGGTTAAATTAAGATAAAGCTTTGGAAATTAATTAAACTTTAATTAAAAATATCATCACGCACACACACGCTCACCCACCCACACCCTCCTCCACACACACACTCAGAGAGAGAGAGAGAAAACTCTTTATTAAGGTCTTATCTTTTCAACAGAAATCGTATGATAATAAGTGGTTTTGGCCGATCTTTAATAAACTATATCAAATGATCACGCAATTTTTTCATTAAAAAGATCCTCATATTACAGCCAGTATTCTTAACAATAAAATCAACAATTTGGCTTTTTGAAATGATTCAAAGTGATATTTTCAACCCATGCACTGTATAAGAAATGTAAGAGAACAGTATAGTCTTAGTTTGATTTCGAACAACTTACTACGTTTTTAATATCAAACAAATTCACAAAAAAAATGCGGTTTAAATTCTACCTAGCAAGAAAAAAAAGACAACCTGTTTTTGTTTTTCAAAATAAAAGGAATGCGAAGTTAAATTACGTGATGCAATAAACATTAAAAAAACAGAACCGGCCAGAAAAGCAATCGAGACGGCAGGACGACTTTCTTTGTTCGTCTCAACCCCGACCAGTTGCATACGCGCGGTCGTTTTCCTCTCTCTTTGTGGTGGTCCACGCCAAGGCTATTCAAAACAGCCGCGCTGAGAACAAAGAAAGCGATGCAACGCGCGAATAATTCCGGCATCGACCCTTCAAGGTTAAAAAGTAGATGCTACGTCTCACCAATTCGTCTACAGGTCAATTACGAAAAAGAAGCAGTGTCAATCAAGCCGGCAGACATTAAAAGATAAAGGACATAAGACAGTCTTTAACTGCACATACAAATGCTACAGTCTGTTTAGGACTGTTCTTAAGCGATCGGATAAACTGCTCCCAATTAGGCCCACAGTGTTAAAAAGAATTCACTTCTATTTATTCAAATTAAAACTGGAAAACTTTTTAATGTCAGGATAGTATTCCTATAATGGTTCTCATATCTTAACATTCATTTATAGGTATTTTTTAAAACCGTTTCTGTATTGGCTAAGAGTTATATAGACGATAAGAGACAAGCAATAGCACCGATATTCAATCGGTAACCCTACATAAAGGGGTGATCCGATTCTGTAGAGAGTTCTGGATATTTTCATTTCTTATCTGTTTTGTGACATACCATGTGATGTCTCCAGACAAGCAGGCCAAATAAACGACCCCCCCTCCCCCAGTTTGAGATTTTTGGAAAAAGAAAAGAAGGGTGTAGTAGAATGAGAAGCAGATGCCAGAGAAGAAATAAATGATTCGTGAAAGGAGAGAAAGCGGAAAAATGATGATTTTATGATTTTTTCTTGTTGTTGCAAATGATTACTATGTGCATATCACTGATTATTCTAACCAAGAAAATAAATATAAATTAAAAAAAGATGTATACAAATCGTGTTTATTCTTTGATTGTCATAAGCAACATAATATGAAGTATCGATATTGATAAGATGACGATATAGTAAATTTATGAAATCACTTATTTCTTACTGAGTTTTTGAAAATAAACAATTATAGTAAATTTATGAAATCACTTATTTCTTACTGAGTTTTTGAAAATAAACAATTTTTGTTACTCAGATGAAGTATAAATGCAAACAAATGTAATATTGTTTTTAATTAGGAATAAAATTATTATCAATTAATATAAGACTTGATTTTTTCTCCTTTCTTTTAATTAATTAAAGGTAAATAACCGATGCCATACTGTTTGTTTTTACGTCTTCCGAATTAAAAGAATTGCAATAATTTAACAAAATTAAGCAGCAATAATAATAAATTGAATGTTAGTTTAATTGGGATGTTTCACTTAATTTATTTAGCATATTTCTTTTATAGTTTTAAATTTATTAATATCAAAAATGATTTCCTTTCAAGAAAAAAAAAAACTCTAGGCACAATCATTTAAATTTTACCTGGATGAAATTTTGAAAATACACTCATATGAACCCTACACAATATAATATATAAAAAATTTTAAATTCATTTTGCAAAATAACTTTTATTATAATATATATTTTGAAAAAACAATTGTATAAAAATTCATTAATTTCTTATAAAAATCTTATAAAATTTCTTATAAAAATATAAAAGGGTGCTATTAATTATGCAATAGAGAATACATTCATAATAACCAAAAGGGTAACACTCCAAAAAATACATTTCAATTTCTTTCCCCCGCAATATCTATTTCATTTTCCTTTCGTCCAATGGTGTTGAGAATGAGGCTAGAGAGGATGTTTCCTGGGTGCCAGTCTTAAAAGGGGGCATTTTTGTCCTTTATTAAACATCATGAACGAGTAAAAAAAATTATAATATCCATGGAAATCAACTTAACTTTGCTGATCCACTGATAAAGATTGTGGAAGAAATTAGATTAGTATGTCTCGGATATCACTTACTTTTACTACGCCATATTTTAATCTATAAACTAAATTTAAAAAGTTTTTTTTAAAAAAATATCTTCATTCTTGAGAAATTGAACTGACCAATAGATAGTTAAGACTTTAAGAGGTTAAGTTCAAAATTTGATAAGAATCTACATTTTAAATGCTAAGCCTGTGTGCCAAATTTTCTTTATTTAGTTCATGTTTTGTAGTTATCAGCTTTACTTGTTCAAGGACAGCCGTGAAGACAGATTTCAACTGAATGGATTACGCTCTGAATTTGCAGGTGATCCTATAAATGTGATGTGAAGCCAATAAACCAAATTTCAGCTATCTATCTAAGAACGTTTTTCAATTACCGTGTACGTAGACAAGAAGACATAATTCTAAAAATGTGGTTTTGGGAATTCGAAATATTTAAAATGAAGGAATTCGCAAAAATCTCGAATTTTTTGGCGATTATAATACTTTTTTTTATTTATTTTGTAAACCACAAAGTGAAAAATATTAAAAATTTATGAAAAATATTTACATTTATTAATTTTTCTATCCTATTTGTGTGTTTATGGTGTTTCTTATGTAAGATGGCAGCATTCGTCTTATAAACTCTATGTTCAGAATTTTTGAAACGAAACCGCTTAAGGAATGGAATAGAATCATATTTTTCCCAACTCTGGAAACAGTTATCAATTGGTGTCATATAATTTGATAAAGCCTTTGGATTATAAATCTGTGAAAAAGGAATTAGAAGTAAACAGAAACAAGTTTTCATGAAACACAGAGTACTGGAATAATTATAATTCTCAAAGAATTTGGTTTCTTACTTTACAAATATTATTTAGCTTGAATTTTTAAAAAGCTATCTATCCAGAAAATTTTTAAATTTTATTTTGTTGTTTATATTGAATCTAATCGTGTAAGAATTTTCTCATCTTGGTTACGCCAAATTTAAAAACTTCGTGCATTTGAAATTAGTGCTTAACTCGTTGTTATTAATTCAATTTCTTTCTCTTTGTTGTATGGTTTTTAAATTTTGCCAAAAGAGAATGACTGGAATTAATCGATTTATGATAGAGGTGCAACAGTTTTTAAATTACAGAAATTCTTGAATTCTGACAGAACAAATATCTTGAATTGCTACTAAGGTTGAAGAAAGCGATTAGGAAAAAAGCATCATTCCTTTTTTCAACGCATTAAAACGCGTAAAGCAGAAAATGAATATTGCTATTTACATAATGATTCTATACTTAACTTCGTATGAAAGTTATTAAATTAATAATAGAACAATTGACTTGATTTAATCAAACATTATTAGTCCATATTTTTTCTTTAATCCCTTTTTCATATCTATCTTATGTAATTCAAATTTATTTTGCTTAGTTGGAATTCAAACTAAAAAATTCTTACACCTATGAATTGTTTTTGTATATAAAACACACTCGCACTTTGTCTATTAAATAATAATTTTAAAAAATATTTGAATCCTTAATTTTATAGAGAATTTAATTGTTATATAATCAGACAAAAAACTCCTACCTCTTTTTTAGATTTACTATAACTTCCATATCACATTATAAACAAGTCGTTGAACACGCAGCTTCTCCTGCGTCTATTTGTTCGACATATATGTTTCTAAAAATCACTTGCAAGTCATACAGTTTATATGGGTTACAAAAAAAATGGAATTTATAAAAGTTTTGTTTGAAAAATGGATTACAAATCAGAGGTAACTACGAACATTATTCTGCTTTCACAGATAGAAGTCAAAAATGAAAACTGAATCTTTTTCTTAACCTTACATCCCTCTGATCTATCGTATTAACTTATTTTGCAAGTAACAGATGTTGGGAAAAAATAATGATACATAAGAAAGTTTTGGTGTTATCTTTTCCTGAATATGGTCCCAAATAATCGTTATTGTAATCACATATTAAAAAATAACAATGAAAAACTAGTGAATTGCTTTTTGTCTTCATTTAGAGTGCCTTAAAAGAAAACATTCAATTTATACGGCTAAGATTTCACTCGTAAATATTATAATTATTTTCCCAAAGCTCTTTATTTTTAATTACTCCTTGAGACCTCGTTACCTAATAAAAATGTTAAATATATTCAAAATTTGGACAAATTGGATCTCAAATCATCACTGGCTATCTGTGCGTTTGTTACGTAAAACTCCATGCCTTATCTTTTTTTTTTAATGTTTACTAGAACCTATCTCAAATCTCTGGAAATAAATTTAAAAAAAAAACCGAGATATACAAGTTGTCAGAAATGTGCTGATTTCCTTACACAGCGAAAAACAGTTCTTTCCCGCAACCTACCTCTTGATAAAGTTAATTCATTTTTTTAAAACTTTTTTCCCAAAATGTTTTTATGTGAAAGCCCAGAATTAAAACTAATTAATGCAATTTTAGCAAATTGCATGGTATATCTCCACCTTGCATAAATATCTCCATTCTAAAATAAAAGTATTTTCAAGCTGAAATTTTATTTTTTCCAAAATTTGAAAAAAAGGGCGGAATTGTGGCCTAAAACGAATAACAGCCAAGTCTATAGCCGGACTTGATAAGTTCTGCTGAAATAAATGCCAATTTCTCTTTATTCAAATTGAAAAAAAAAATTAATTCAACAATATCTAGCATTAATTGATTCGATCAAATGAACATTCAAATTCATTCACTCCATTTATAATGTGTCTGTTAGATATTTTAATTAAAAGTATAGATAATAAGGAAAAATAATAAAACAAATTATATTGGTCGGTGCAACGCGATTTTCCATCGTATCTCAATGCTATTTAATAAAAAATTATCTTTATTGGTCTTTTATTATGAATACAAACTATCTAAATCAAAAGAGCCCGAAATGATACCAGCAAC
Source organism: Argiope argentata (assembly GCA_026289955.1). NCBI lineage: Eukaryota > Metazoa > Arthropoda > Arachnida > Araneae > Araneidae > Argiope > Argiope argentata. The sequence goes on along the minus strand of JAOUZG010046798.1, from coordinate 1,238,071 downwards.
TTCATTAAAATTCATTAAAAAAACTTAACTTCAAATCATTAAAAAAAAACTTAAATGCAGCAAATAATGAAGTTAATTCAATTATTTTTTAATAAAACTGAGAAAATAAACAAGAAAATGAAGAGAAATACGATCCAATCATTATTTCCATACGAAAATTAATCAAAAGACTACTTCCTATTAAAAAAATTAATTGTAAATTATGCTATAACATCGCACTGTCTGAAAAAAATTAATTCTAGATTAGGCAACGATATTCCAAAATGATAAGAGGAATTTATGTTGATCTTTTTCCACGGATTAAAAATCTTTTGTAAAATGATAACACCAACTGATAATAAGTATGATATCGATTATTTTAAAATTAATATTTTCAACAGCATCATTATCTAATTATTTCCTAGAGTTATGTATTCAAAATATGACGTTTTAACACTCATACATAAAGCATGCTTTTCAATGCATTATTTTTAGTTATTTGATCGCTTAATACCAGAAAAACGAAATAAATGGAATGCAGAGAGTAAAAATAAACTACAATAACATTAATATTCAAACAAATCACCCACCTGAAGATACAATCTCTTGTCACGATCAGTAAAAACACGGAACTCGGCGACTCAATGCTCCTTACGTCAAATCATTCATCAGAGTAAACATGCACAAAGAAATATCGCCTCAGTCAAGGTTCACGGGCGCAAACAGCTATTCGACGAGATCGGTCTCCAAACGTTTTCTCCTCGACTCGATTTCCAAACACGCTGTGCGAGATGGCTACAAATGATTTTCATCCATTCCAAGCGCTCCTCGATATTTTTTCAAAACCGCCAAGACACAGTGCATAAATCGGTTTGCTCGTGGACGGCGCGTGCGCAGTCTTACCTTACTTGTCAACTTGGCCGCGTGAGGGGAGGGGGGAAAAAACGAAAGAAATTTTCATTCATAGAACGTCCAATGGAGAGTCGCCTCTTTAAGGGGAATGTCTTAAAATTTAAGATGGTTGGTATCATGTAATGAAATTTGAAATTATCATGCGTAGTCGTCAGATATTATATAACATAACATGAACCAGTCATTCACAAAAGGGCGGAAAATTTATAACGATAATTTATACGTTAATGATTCAAATTTTTTTAAAGAATTCTCGGCATAACAATATAATGGAATATTTTTAATGAATTTCCCTCTCATTCTTTCTGTATGAATAAATTGAAGAAAAAGTAACCCTATTAAATGAAATTCAAAATAAATAAAAAACGAAGTAATTTAATAACAATAAATAAAACAAACAATTCATATTTCAGCTGCTAAGTTTTAAAGTAACTTTATTCAAATTCGCCCAAATTGCTTTATGTCAGAGTGAAAACTATCAGTATACACTTACCCGTTTTTTTTACCGATTTTTTTTTTAAATTTTGTTTATTTATTAAAAAATAACTAAATGAAATACATAATCAGAGGATAAATAAATTGGAAATTAAAAGTACTCATAATTCCATAAATATAGCTTATTATCATGTAAGAAGATGATGTTATCCTTGGGATGAGGTTTTTGGCGTCAACGAAAATCCATAGACAAAAAAAAAATTATTAGCTGCGCGAGGATCTCAAAAATTCAGCTTTTAATAACGCGTTGTCATCGCATTTACAAAACTTCAAATTAAAAAAAATAAGTTAATGACTACAGCAAATAAAACTTAGTAAAATGTCATTTTGCTCACGTAATTTTATGAAATGAAATAAATAGGCAATGTGATATTTTTATAAACAAAGTTTTCTGGATCATTTGCAATACTAAAGTGACTCATTCAACGAAACGATTAAAATGAATAAAAATATAATTCAACATGCACGAGCACGTGGTGATGGGCCGTTCAAGAAGTTACGTTCTGACATGATATATTGAAATATGCAGAGCAGATTTCATTTTAATCCTTTTTTTATTTGTTCATCGATTAAAAGATAATTAAATGAAGTGCATAATCAGAGAATAAATGGAAATTTAAAAAAAACGTAATGCTTAAATTGGAAATTAAAAGTATTTATAATTTCATAAATATAACTTCTTTTAAATTTTGACTAATTTACTGGTTAAAGAGAAATGGCATAAAGTATATAAAAATTATGTAAAATCTTGAACATGATTAAGCAATTTATAGGCTGCTTCAAATTTAAAAAAATTGGCGCAAATAAAATTCAAAATTGAGTATTATTCTTAACGAGTAAAAAAATCTAAATTTATTTATTTAGAACAGATATTTTAAACTACTCCCTATATACAATAATTGGATAATATGTTTTTAAAATGACTCATTAATCTCCTATGGATAAAATTTAACTCTTCCTCTTTGTTAGGAGTGAGACACCCAAATAGTGAATTTATTTCGTCACGGTATCGATAAATTCTGCCGAATGAGACGTGATCTAATCAATGCCGTTCTCAACAGGCAACTCATCTTATAACACGTCCAGAAAGCAATTTCTTTCTCAATGCTAGTTAAACGAATTCGTTTTTTTACAGGTACGCAAAAGCAAAGTGTGCCATTAATCCGTTAAGTAGGAAATTAACGAACAGAATGAAAGGGCGATTGAGATATTTCCAACTCATATCTATTTCTTCAGAATAGATAGTGTTTCAATAGTAATTTATCGACTTCATAATATTTTTGAAATTTATTCGTATTTATTGATACCAGAACGGGCTAAAAAACAACAAAGAATTAGCATCGTCGCAGTAACAAGAACAATGCGGATTGTTAATGCTAAATATATTTTTAGTAAATCGCTAAAAATCTACAATAATTTTAAAAAATCGCGGGAAAATTGAATTAATTAAACTGAAAAATCATTTTTTAAATCTTAAACGATGTAAAAATCCATTTTGAACAATTAAATAGCCCGAAGTTATTAAAAAAAGCATTTATGTTCTGATAAGTTTTCAGTTAAATATCTACTTAAAAAAAATTTTCTATGTGATTCACCTTTTCTATGTGAACATCTTATACTCGAGTAGTAATTCGGAGCCCGAAGGTACGACGCTCTTCATACATTATCACATGTCTCCATCGACATCATTAGGCCTTATACTCATCACATCACATTCGACGCACACTGTTGATAGTATCCAGACAATAAAAATGATCATGCCGTAAATTTAAAAACTCTGAATACCGCGATTACCTGACAAAAATACTACTAATCTCAACATAAAAATGCTAAAATGTCTAACAAACCGAATTATTTGATCTTAAGTTTCTTCTATTAAAATAAGCCTAATTCCTAAAAAGCAAATGCTCTTAAAAATAACGATGAAAAACACAAAGTTAAAAACAAAAAACTGTCAAATTTGAGAGCGGGATTAGATTAGGTTGAAAAAAGTATAACACAAACTTAACTTAAATTGAACAAAAATTAGTAGATAATGAAATAATACAACTATGCGTCATAATATGAAACTGAATATTTTAAAAAAAATTAAATAGTAATTTCGTTTCAGTTTTTTTATATCCACACATTGTTTGAAATATTTTTAATCGACTTGTTTCAAAAACTTTTAAATTAATTCGATATCTGAAATATTTTTAAAAAAATTTAAAACAATCTTTCCAATATGAGTTCTTAGTGCAACATTATACGTCCCTATTTCATTAAAAAATAATTTTAAATACTTTTAAATGTTTGGATATGGATTTTTAGCTACGTAGTCTATCCTGCATTTATATAATACATAAACTGAATAGAAGAGCAGAGATCTTTTAAAAGATTTTTCAGCCGTTCAAATTTCATAATCTTTTTAGTTATTATCATTATCGATAAAAGAATATTTAAAAAAATCATCAATAGATATTCTAAATAAATATAAATCAAAGTAATATTTAAAATATATAGCAGAAAGCAACGCGAATTACGGAGAGTCTTATAAAATAGAAAGTGAAGATTGGATAAGATATTACAGCTTATACACTTTCGAAACAAAAAAAAATCATACAGCTTAGGTAACGGCATTTTATAGTTTCTAATGCGGAAGTTTTAACTGTTTTCACACAGCCAGAATTATATCATTAAGATTTTGAAAGCCATGGAAATAATGATGCACGTAAATGTTTCGCGCGATTCATAAGCCAAATTAGAGCTTATATCCTTGAAAAAAAGTTGGAATGATTATTTTTTAGAAAAGCAAACAACATTTAAAAAAGAATTACCACATTTATTCTTATATATTATATAAATTTGAAATAAATTATTAATATTTTTCTAACGCGTTTAAATTACATATGTAATTAATTTTTTAAAAAAAATAACGAAATTCTCACAGCAACCAACTAAAAAAGTGTGAGAAACTATTTATCCAGAAAAACCAATCAACTCCATCACTACCTACATTATTGAAAATCTGCAATGTTTTATATAAAGTTTTAAAACCATGCACAAAATCAAGATTCACTGACAAATCCTTAGAGTCCTAAGTTTAGCTTTTCACTAGTCTGGAAATCAAATGTGAAAGATGTAAAGCAATGTGATGTAATAATTTCACATTTTTATGGCCTTCAATATCTGACGTTGTACGGATTAATTGCATTCGTTTCTCAACTGTAGTTTTAACTGACAACTTGAAACTTCTCTATCTAACGTAGAACGAATTTATCGGGACAACAACAAATCAACCCGAAAAGTGCCATGAGTCCTATCGAGAGTTATTATATATCGGACAGATGTTGCTTGCAAAGTTATTAACATCACATCGGAATTCTCCTTAGGGGAGTTGAAAGCTATTGACATCATGCAGTGGTGCAATGCAGATATGCTATCTATTTTTTAATTCAGCTATAAATTGGGATTAGGGTTATTTTCCAATTGTACATGAACTTATATTCGCTTTTCTTTAAAAAGGATAACGAATTCAGGATGCAAAAGTTGTTTACTAACAAGACGAACTTCTCCTGAAAACAGTCAAAAATAATTCATTGCATACACAGAAAAAAAAAGAGGAAATAACACATTATTTGTCTTGAAACTGTATTTTTACGTAGTCGGAACCCGGAGGCTTCATTAATTAGGATATATTCGAAAAAATTTGACGTTAATTAAAAATTGAACGTATCTGCAAATAATGGGCAAATATTTCATTTCTAAAGATACAGGTTTTCCATCGTTCTCTCTCTCTTTTGCCTAAGATTCAGTAGTAAACATCTACAACAAAATAAAAATATTGCGCATCAGCGTTAGCAAGTGGTAAATTAAACTCAACAAATATTATTTTTAAAATAACTAGATAAAAATTAAATTAAAGTATGGTATAAAACCGAAAGTAGTGAAGCAAGGTTTCCGTAAGCTTTGGATTTTAATAAGCTTTTAACAAAACAACAAAACAATACCAGTAGTATCTCATCATTATCTACTAAAGCATGTAATGAAGTCAAATGATTCATGGCATTCAGACATAATAAATACTTCCTCAATTTTAAGTAGATTATGAAATTGTTTCTGGAAGCATAATTCCCCGTTTTTTGATCATTTTAATTAGTAATGCGCTATGAATCCTTCCGAATAGATTTCACGACTTTTTTCGAGTTTCACTGTTTAATGAGATTCTATGCTAAACATAAAATGTAATGCAATCTCATAAAATTCATTTAGCAATGGGAGTAACGAAAAGGAAAGATAGAAAATTATTATTATAATTACTCAAGACAATAACCGGAAAAGCTCTAATAGTTTAAGAACGACTACATAGAAAATTACATTCTAAAAGTAACAATCATATATATATAAATATATACATAATTAAAGATGCATACAAATAATATGTCTAATTTCTGTAAGCCTCTAATGTAACTAAAGAATTGTCAGTCTTTTACATTCCGGTCGGTTTCTGATCATAGAACTGATATACTATATACCAGCTCTATGTTTCTGATTACTATTAACAATAACCCCCAATGGTGTGCGGAAATTTGTTCCCTTAAAATCTGCCCTTTTGTGAGATCAAGTGACACATAAATATCAATTATCACTTCAAATCTAACTTACCGCCTCGGGGTGCTTTAATTATATAATTATTTTGGCATGTGTACAAGCACTTTTTTACAGAGCCGTGTGGAAAAGACAGTGTGATCAGTGTGGATCAGTGTTAATTTTATCAATTTAACTTTTCCTATTTAAAATCACCGACTTCAGTGCATAGAGTGATAGCGAGACTCTTGAAAAATCTTACTGTTAAGCTATAAGTACCAAAACAAAGAAGCATTTATTTAAGAATAAATCACCAACAGATGAATTGAAATAAATAGTGACACAAGATCACATACAAGGAGAATTGAAATAAATTAATGAAGATAAAGTTTAAGATGTCTATAATACATTCAATAAGACAACTGCGTCAAAATGAGGGTCAAATGGTGAAAGATCCAACTGCATACAAATAAGAGAACAAATAAAAAATAATATCTATCCAGGATAATAAAAATATATTTTAAAAATTATGGTTAAAATATCTTTTTTTTATTTTCTTTAATGATTAACGTTATTGAGCAGATATGAGAAGTATAGGTTCTATTACAATCTGAAAATATTTAACTCTCTATAGGCCCGTGTAACTTTCAGGTCACATTTTAATTTATCGAAATTTTGCAAAATAACTATACAAATATTATACATTTAATTATACGTTTACATAATAATTAATTATGCATTTAATTAAAATAATTATACAAATATTATACAAATAATTATACATTTTACAAACATTTTTCCTGACATGGCACATAAATCTCAACTCTAGGACGTTGCAAACACAACCAATACTAGTATCCATGACCATTGCTTGACTCCTCAACCCGAAATAGCAAAATAATGGCCGTGCAAACTGTTGGCAGTAAAACTACCCCAAAACATTTGATCCAGTTGAAATTATTTGTGCTTTCGTCAGTGATTACCAAACTATGTTTATGCATGCACGTACAATTATGACTTACACCAAATGCAAATTGTTTGATGGACTTTCACATGTGAGCTATTATACACTGAAGTGCAAATTTTATAGGCCGGTGTGACTTGAAAGTCACATAATGGTTATAACGCAATAAAATTGTTAAAACACCAAAATTTGTTTTCATTTGCATATATAGGTTTATAATTTCTGATTTTTCGTTCCCACAGGTTTTTTTTTTTTTTTTGCGGCCCATAGAGGGTTAATAATAACTATGAATTAAACGAAGCTGCCTGTATGAAAAATTTATGTCATGTAGAAGATATATAACGTAATGTCGAAAAGTAACAAAGTAACGACATTCTTAATAGTCTCAAACACAATCCACAACAAAGATAATTTTCCCTCTCCGTTTCTCACAACAAATAAAAAAAAAGGGATAACCTAGAAGAACATAAACGCTGCCAGCACACGCGATGTCAGGAGAATTACTGGCAACTATTCAAAACATGACTAAGTTGAATGCATAACGAACTAAAATTCTGAATTACCCGTTACGATTGTACTCGTATTAATAGACCTTCCACGCTATGAAACAATGAGAAATCTCGGGTATGTTAAGTAAAAAGATACATGAAACGGAACTATTGTAACCTACTGAACAAAATTCAAACAATTAGAAAAAAATCCTGAAATGTTTTGCAAATAAGAGGATTAATTCATTTCAATTTCGCTCAATTCAATATTGCTGCAATAATTTATGAACAAAATATTTAAAATTATTCATTTTTTAAAGTTAGAGAAGTATGACACAAGTATAAGAATTAAAGTTTTCTTTTTTTTAACATATGAAAAAAAAAAGCTTTTTTTTAGCATATGAGCATGGCTTTCTTAAAAAAAATAACTAAAAATATCGCAATGTGAGTTTAACAACTAGCTATCATGTGTTTGGCTCAGAGAATTATTATCCAGTTAATGCTTATATAAATATAGAATGCGTAATAAAGAGACTTGATTTAAATCTTTTAAGCAAAATAACTCCGTCCTCCTATTAGCAGGCCTAAAAGAATATAAACATAAAGAATTATAAAATTTTGCAAAACATCAAACAAATAACAGTATCAATATTTTAACTGACGACTGCGAATCAACATAATTTCATCTGCGAGCATGTTTTAATAAACTTACTAATACACGTCAAATGAATTGGGATATTGGTAATGAAAATTCTCTAGCAGTTCGAGAAAATCGGAATGATTGGGTTTTCAGTATTTCGCAATATCTAAAAAAATTCATTAAAAGATGCGATATGACTTCATTACAAAAATATGAAATAACACAATGAAAAAAAATTGTAATAAATTCAGATAATTCGCAATATTAAACTGGTACATCCACATCCGTATACCTATTAAAAATTTTGTTAATGAAATTTTAAAAATTTCAGTAATAAAATATATTTCTTTAAATTATTAAAAATCAGTTTCATCATTTTAAACATAATTTCAAAGAAATCTTGTTTTTTTCTCCTTTACTCAATATTAAGAAAAAGGATTAATTGCTAAGTTTAGCCTTGTTTTTCAGAGAGTAAGTGTTATTGGATATTAATACATGTTATAATCACTCAACTGAAATTTGAATATGATTAGCACAATATTTTGAAGTAAAACACACATTAATGGTAAACACGGCTTTTCTCTTAATTAATATGCATTAAAGATAAGAAATTCTGAGAGAAAATATTTTAGTAAATGTTCAATTAACTTTCCCCAAAATCATTCCATTTTTTTATTTAAAAAGTTAAATAACGTTTTTTTTTTACATTTATGTGGAATTATGACAAATAATATATTATTATCATGTCAGAGCATGATGTTTTGAGGACGATGTTTTGGCGTCCACAAAAGTCCGTAGGCGAAAAATATTTTTTATTATCTGCACGAGCATCTAAAAAAATCAGCTTTTCATAGCGCGTTGCCATTGCATTTACAAAAGCTCAGATTTTTAAAAAAGAAGTTCATTACTACAGCAAATAAAACCTTAAAAATGGCATTTTGAGGACGTGATTATACGAAATGAAATAAATAGGAAACGGGATATTTTTTTAAACAATAAATACGAGACAAAGGTTTTTTATATTTTTTATGATCGTTTGCAACACCAAAGACTCATTCAATGAAACCATTAAAATGAATAAAAATATAACTGAACTCGCGCGAGCACGTGGTGCTTGGCCGTTCAAGAAATGATGTTCTGACATGACACACTGAAATATGCATTGCAGATTTCATTTTAATCTTTATTTAAATTATAATAATATTCTCAATATACAATAATGCATAACTATTGAAAAAATTATCCCCCAAATCATTTTAACTTCTTTTTTATATACCTTAATTTTCATTTCTAATGAAAAGATTCAATAAGGCAAAATATTCGCTTATAATTATTTTAGATGGCAAATGACATATTTTTGAGAGTATTTGGTCTTGCAATATATAAATTCTCTAAACTATAAAATAAAGTTTGCGAAAAGTTAGAAACTTATAATTCGCAAAATGGAAATTCTAGATTTTAAAAAGTGAAAAATTCGGAATTTCCGATTATATTGAGACCATAAAAATGGCAACATATTTCTACATAAGCAGTTTATGCATCTGGCTGTTAACATTAATGCAACTTCGCTGTAATTGAATTAGAACTACTCATAATACAAAGCTATTATCATGCAGAAACTTTTTTAGATAGCAAACTTTAAAAAAATTTAAAGAAAGAATTTTAAAAAAAACTAAAACTTTTCAGCAGTAAGCGAAAAGAATTCGAAATTACCTCTTCCAAGCATTCGTGCCGTATGGTCGAGCTGAGATTTTGGCTCAATTCCCTAGGCGTTGACAAAATCAATACTCCCGCGAGAAATGAGTAGAGACACGATACACAGAAGCAATTATTTCAATGCGATAAATCTGTCCGAACAGCAAAACACTCGTTTCGAATGCGACCTTTTATGATTACAAAATAGGAATATGTCTGTAATGCGTACAGAATAAAGACAGTAAAATAAGACTTTTAAAACCGCAAATTACAAACATATATTCTTTAAATTTAAAAAATATAAATATATATACGCGAAAAAAAATCATTTATTCTAAAATGGATTCACTTAGAAATTCCTGTAAACATTAGAGTAAAACACATGATCATTTTTCATGAATTCGTGCATTAAAAGTAATATCAGGGAAGATATCCCTGTCAGTTTTCCAGATACATATAGAATTCTTCGGTTTTAATTTTGTTATAAGGTGAAATGAATAGTAAAAACGTTTTGGAATAGAACCAATTCCTGCAAATGATATGGACGAAAATAGATGTAAAATTTTTGATGTAGGGATCACATGTCAAATTTCATTACTCCAGTTCGTAGCCTATTTGTCTATCTGGCTTTGTGCATACATTCACAAATAGTCTTGTTGCAAACGAAATTTTAAACAATATTTACTAAAAATCTAAAATTTTTATATCAGATTCGCATAACTAGGTGTGTGTGTGTGTGCGCGCGCGCTTCTACCTAAATCTAAATTTTTCGATTATTACTATTATTTCTGTCATATGCTTTTATTAGTGGGAAAAATAATAACAAATTTACAAGCGCTACTGTATTTGTAATTGCCAAAGAAATACTCCTTGAGAAAGCGATACAAAATAATCGACAAATGAAAAAAACATTAAAAATTAAATAGCTCTAAAATTAATTATCTGACAAATTACTAATAAACTTCATTAGCCAAAAATGACAAATAAGATTATAAATCTCATATGCCATCAAAATGAACTAGTTTCCCCCCCCCTTGTTGTGAAAATTTAATTTAAAGCTAAGTTAGTTTAAATAAATAGTCCAGTCCAGAAAAGAAAGAAAATTTTCAAAATCAGCTCAAAAATAGATCATTTTTTTAAATAAGACAACACTGTTAGCCCCTCTTCTCAGAAACACATCAAACTTATCTTCTGATAAGATGTTTTGGAGATTGGTGTTGCAATCAACTGAAAGACAGGAAAGGCTCATACAAAAGTGTTCAGGTTATTGAATTCATGATTAGGTTGTATGACTCATAGCGGTATAAAGAGATAATGTGAAGTGATTTGAAATAGAATCAGCGGACGGAGTACAGTTAATGATGTATTGTAAAATAATAATTAAAAAAATCTTAAATTTTCTTTATTCTTTTAAAAACACGGAATTTTTTAAAAAAAAAATTGTACAAAACTTTATAAATTCATGAAAAGTTCAAAAATCGAGTCCCTGAGGGCAAATATCCGTATTAAATTCTTTTTGTAATCTAACAAATAATATAGAAGAAAAAATTAAAAGTGAATTCCTACTTCGGTCAACATGCGTGAATTTTCAACGCCGATTGGGGGCAACACAAATGCTTGAATTTTCTACGCAAGTTGGGGTAACACAATACAGATTCAAAAATTTTAATTTCCTTTACTCTATTTTAATTTAATTTAAAAGTACTTTTGAATGAATTCGAAAAGTCCATTCATTAACAATGTTTAATTTTAAATGCATCAAACACTTAGAAAATAAACAGAATGGTTTGAAATAATCGGTCGAAAACAGGTTCAACCTAACCTTATTAGCGTGGAAATAAGAACAAACAGAAGTCTAACTCATTTGGCGGTGGGGAAAGGTACATTTTTGGTGGGAAAGTTAGTCTTTAATTAATAAAAATTAATTTCTCAATAAACCGTAATAAATAGTAGAATAAATAATGATTTCATCCCATTCGACAGCTGTTCTGGCGTGATTGACCAACATCATCCATCCACACTTACAATAGTAGTGTAGATTATTGCATACAAACCATTTTTACACCATTTTAGGATTCTAAAAATTAACTTTTGATAAAACTGCCACATATAATTTTTTAATTTTATTTTTTGTATATATATACAAATATTATATTTTGGCGGGAATGTTAGCTTTTAATTAATAAAAAATTAACCAAATTAATTATTTAACATTTGAAAAAACTGCATTAACATCAATTGTCATCCACTACGTTAAAAAATTTATTTGAACTTGAGTGGATAAATAAAAAGTATCTTATTAAAGATTCAAAATTTTAACAGGATGTATATATCTTTATACCATAAATTCTTAAACTAGCAATAAAAATAAATAGTAAAGTATTTTATATAGTCTGCATGCTTTTTACAGTCATCTATTCTAAAGGCAATTTAATATCATTCCACTCTTTCAGACCTTAATACAGACAGGAAAGTACAAACAAGAAGTGACTGCAGACGCTATAAGTATGACATTTTTGTATTGCTTAAATACAAAGATAATAATTTTATATCCGAAAAGAAATATCTGGTAAGACGATAAATATGAAAGGCGATCGCAATCATATAATTGCACTATAAAGAAACTAATATCAGCTGCTTGTTAGATCAAATAGTGAGTTCGTTTATTTTCCGAAGCATGTATTAAAGTTGATTAATAATAATAACAATATTATTAATATATGAATCGAATGACCCTACCAAATACGTAAACGATATAGAAAACTTAAAATATAGAAAATATAAAAAATGAAATGAAATAAGATTAAACGAAAAATTCAACCATGAACACTGGATTTTGTAAAAAAAAAAGCTAGTCAATGAAATAATTTTTTCCAAACGGTATTTCTTTTCAAAATACAATAATCTATTTGAAGCCGTATAGCAATATCAAATGTAATGCGAAAGTATATTTTTATTAATAACTTCTGTCTCATCTCAAGTAACATCTACATTTTTATTTCTTACCAAACATAACTTTATAAAAATCATATTTACTTCTCTGTTTAACTTAATACAGAAATAACAACAACATTTTTTTCTTTTGAATTGCAAACAAAAATCTTCAGTTCTTCAAAATACAGACACTGTAACACCAATAATTTTCGTTCAATGAAGATTGCTGGTGAAGTCCAAACAAACAAATAATTACTATAAATGATGGGAAATAATAATCTATTTTTTCCTTCAGCTGGCGACCTTAGGCGGGAGCAGCAGACGCCCATCCTGTGATTTGTTCCTGGTTGTTCGAGACTCTGTTTCCTGTCACGGAAAACATCGCACCATGCCTCATGCAAGAAAGACACAGTGCCATGTTACTCAGAAAATCGGGCCCCTTTCCAAAGATAAGGAAATCAGCGAAAACAAAAACAAGGTTTCCATCTATCAGATTTGAAGAAGGACGATTGATTTCCGATCAGTTACACGTCTCGATCAACATGTTTTCAGAGATCAAGTACGTTGAATCTGCCATTTAGCAGAAAGTTTTGACATTTAGAATTAAACAGAGCACATGGAGAGAAGTAAGATAAAACAAACGTGAAGTCGTTTGCGAAACTGAAAATACGACAGACAAAAACAGCATCGTGCAGCTAACGATAATTGTCAAGCAAAGTTAAACAGTTGTATAAATTTTGAAGCTTCAGCAAATATTATTCAACAAAAAAGAATTTAAATATTTATAATAATAATCAATATCGGAAATGTAAAAAAAAAATTATACACTTATTTGCTACAGAAAAATTGTAGCTACAATTTTTTTTCTCTAAGTCGAAAACCAGCATTAACTAACACATAAAGTAAACATTGTGTATCACCATGCGGTCGTGACTGATAATATATTTTAAGATCCCAGCTTGAACATAATAAATCTGAGAACATAATATTACTTTAAATGGATATTTATCTTAATTAAGAGAAGAAAAATTCCAAGTGAAACAGGAATCCAAAATGAATAATTAAAAAATTCAATTCAAAAACAAAAAATATTTTTTAACTAAGATTTTAATTTTAAAAAGTTTGATTTAAAACTGCATGATTTTTTTTGGAATAAAATTTTTTTATGTCTTTATTTAATGCATTAGATTTGCTATATTTAAAATAAATAATAATTTCGATTAATGACACCGTATTTGTTTAATTATTAAAAAAATTTTCTTTCTATATTTGCAGAATAAAATACAGGAAGGTTGATATTTTTAATATTCAAAGTTTAAATTCCGTGTACATGCTTTCACCAAGAAATTTTATTAGAAAATTGAATAAACAATTTAATTTTTTGCCTATGTCGATAGTTAAATTTCTTGGCGAAGTTCACAGTTAAAAGATCAATAGGTATCGTCAAAGACGTATGCAGTTAGTAAATATTAGTCAAACTCTACTGCGTAATCCATTTAAACCTTGGGGCTTTCCGGTGCTTAGCGCGCAGCTCAGCTGCTTTAATGACGCAACATAACAACAAAGAGAGGGGCTCAAATACGAACGACGTCATCGTACTCTCCAATTCCTCATCCCAAATACTCTGGGATGAGTCAGATAACTAATCCGTTTCTAGAAAACAATTACACATAAGATTATCTTTATGTACTTTTTTTTACAAACAGATGGCGCTTGAGAATATAATTAAATATCTTTATCTCAGGATATCCGAGTTGAACTGATAACTTAGTCTCTTTTTTCAAAATTAACTTTTTTGCTATCTTATCAAGCGCCAGAGATAAAGATTTTTCACTATCCGAAATACAGCGAACTAATAGTTTAAATCGCTCACCAGAAAACTATTAAGATTATGGTTCTTTGAAAATTAAATGTCAATATATTCCTATATATTATTCATATTACAGTATTATATATATTCCTATATATTAATATATTACAGTATTCGATTTCTTACAGTAATTATTAAAATAATATTTATAAAATTCTGTGCTCTTAGAAGTTTACATCATAATAAGGGTTTTGAACGAGAAAAAAAAATTGACAAAAAAATATCATCACAACCAATCAGAAATTGTTCAAAAGAATCGTCTGTAGTGTGTGTGTGTGTGGGGGGGGGTACTTTCGATAACTTTAATCAATTTGGAAAACAGAGGATGACATTTATTAAAAAATATCGCCATTTATGTCAATCCTCCCCCCCCTAAAAAACAGGGAAAAAAATTTGTTTACAATATACATTTGTGGAGCACCTCACTTTTTCTGATTATTTTTACTATAAGTTATCCTCTCCCTCCCATATATGCAACACTATTCCTCTGGGCTCTAAAAAATTATATATAAATGGAATAATTATATATATATATATATATATATATATATATATATATCACTATTTGTCAAATCTTATAAAATTGATTAAGTCAAAATGATTTTTAAACAATTTTTTATTACCAACATAATACAATCTTACATTAGAAAGCACAATCTAGTTTTTATAAGATATCGTATTACAATTTATCGAATATGCATATAATCGTGATTTAATTTCTTCGCAACGAATAATAATCCGATTAAATTATTTTTTTAAAAAAAGACAGTAATATACTTTACCTCTAAAATCGGCAATGCTAAAGATCTGAAACTGTGTCACAGATCCACTTTTCTGCGTTCCTTATAATAATGAAAAAGAAGGCAGATGCGACACAAAAGACGATGCACATAAGTCTCGGAATACACACAATGACTTAATTCTCTTTATACATAATGGAGACACGAAACGCCAACATGTTTTTATGCGTCTACACCGTAATCTTGACGCTATAAAACAGAAGGGAAAAGAGAAGCTAAAAAACAAAAGACAATGTATAACATAAAAGTAAACGACGTATTAACTTCCACGAAACAAAGATCGAACGGCCAACTGTATTATGAAAGAGATATTTTGGGAGAATGTACGTACGTCATAATGCCCAATTTACCCTTACAAGAAAAGGTCCCGGATTATATCTAGTCCGTAATATGACAAGGATATATTGCAGTGATGTTGTTGGACAACTTGACTTTTCACTCATTTAAATGACCAGTAGAATTGGTAATTGCGCAATCAGAATTGAATTTATCAAATGGAATCGCATCGTCAGACTAAATATTTTTCCTGTTTTTTTTTCTTAAAGACTTTTCTAAAAGGAAATATTTAAATCGTTATTTATTGATATGTTTACCTAACACGATAAAGACGAACTTAAGTTCGTAAACCACGTGTAATACAAGCCTTAGAAAGAACGACACGTGCACTAAAAGAATACGCTGTTTTTATAAAATAAAAACTAAGGCGGGTAAAAATTTCAATTTAAAAGTTATATTTAAATGAAATAAACCAAGAAAGCAATAGCTGTTTTCATCTCTACAGATAAAGCTGATTCAAATAATGTAAAAGAATATTACAAAAATAAGAGCGATTTCTAAACAAGAAAGGCATGGCAATGAATGCATTACTTCATGGGTCATTAATCTGAAATTCGTAAATACTGAATCACTTAACCCAATCTACAAACAGAATTAAAAAATGCAACTATGCATACTACAAATTGCTTTGCGCCAAGTCTTTTTTTTTTCCCTTCATACGCATAATGAAGTTTAAATTAAACTGTCCAGCCAGGAAAGTATCGCAACATGATTTCATTTCACCACAAATTCGCAGAATGTCATCCAATCAAAAGCTTACCTTATTTCAGCGCAACACTAGCTGTGGACAGTTGAAACTGTTGGACGAGAGTAGCCCACTACTAACTCGAAAAATTTCCCATCACTGATAAAAATTAGTAACTGGTAACTGGTAACTGATTAAAAAATGTGCTAAAATATGCAATCTTACTTTCAGATTAGTTCTTATCATCATAGAAATATGCTAGATTGAATGTCAGTACAAGTGTCCTCGTTATCTATCCATTTTAAAATAGCCTTTGATGAGCTAAATGCATAGTAATGAAAATAAATAAATAAATGATGAAGAAGCAAAGCCAAATGCAATCTTAGTTGCTATAACACGTATAGATGTCATAGATAGCAGCATATAAATATCATTTACCAATTGTATGAGTTACAGAGTTTTTACGAAGTTTTAGGTTACAAATTAAAATAAATCTAACTTACCAAATACAAGCAATTGAAAAAAGTTCTTTAAAAGGATTAGACACTTTGGCAGAGAGAAAATCAATCACTCTCATCAGCTAACAGAATAACAAACTACAAGTACATTTAAAAATAGGTTTAAAAATTAAGAAGCCCTATGTAGAAAAATCATATTGAAAATGGATGAAATTAATTTGAAGAAACAGGTTCTGCCATTAAATTAAAATTGAATTTATGAACATAAAGTAAAACTGAAAATTAAGGAAATTTTCTAAAAGAAAAAAAAAAATGCGGACAATAAACGTTCTATAATTTTTCTGCATACCCTTTTCCGGTCATAAACAAAATTACCTATCTTGAATTGAAGAAGCTATTATTGGACTATCTATGTTGTTCTTAAATAAATCAAATATTATATTAGCACAATACAAAATAATGTATTTTTAATTTTTTGCTTAAATAAAATAAGAAAAATATAAAAAAGTTAGAGGAATAAGTTAAGTTAATAAATTTATCGTTTATTTTTATTTTCTTTATTAATCTTGACTCCTAATATAGATGCGCTCGATCATGTATGTGTATGCTTTCGCACTAAAGCCAGACTGTTTGATTTATAGCGACCAAACTTAGAATATACATACTTTAGAAAATCGATGGAATAAGCACTTCAAAGAATTTTATTTTTAATTTTAATTAGAATTTTATTAATCGAAAACTAAGCAAAATTTTGGTACTTTTAATCAATAATAGAAAAATATTAATTTACAAAAATTATTTTTACATCTTAAAGTTCCAAAAATTTCCTTCCCAATATTGATGTTTGAACCTAATAATCAAGTTTCTATTTTAAAATCTAAGTTTCTATTAATTTTTAGAAACATTTTGAATCATATTTTCCAACGATTTATTTCGTACAAATTTAAAATAAAATTTAACATGCACAAGTATGTTAAAAAGGAATTTGAAAAATTTATCTTTATCAACGGATTGCCATTACGTGATGGGAAGCTCAAACTAAAAGATTCAACTAATTATCATAACAAACTAAACATATAAAAGTGTCTATATGAAATGCAATGATTTTTAGATAGATAAACGCAAGGAAACGGTATCTGTGAATTGCGCGAATTTATGTTAGTATTATGTATGGTATAAAAATGAACCTAGCGAAACTTTTAAAAATGCTATTTTATGTAATTTGTCAGTAAATGTTCGGATGAATAACGATTTTTTTTATATATATATTGATTCACGGTCTCATGAGTTACATTTAATAAAATATCCTTCAGAAACTAGTATTTTAATTAAACGAATATCTGCAATCTATGAATCCAATTAAAACTGGGAAAATGATAAACATTTGAAAACTTATAAATAAAGTGCGATATTAGACAATTCTATAGTCTCTCTAAAAGAAGAGATGTCAATCAGCAGTCAGTTTCTCCAAGATTGAATGGCCCATTACGTAAATGTTGATTTTCAAGTTGAAAAACTTTCTGTGACCTTTTACAATAATATCATTAATTCAGTAATTCAGTTTTACTTATTTAAAACAAACATGGTTTAATGTTTACGGGATATTCACTTCAATAGAACGCAAAACAATTTGTATTAATTGGAACAATGGTTTAAATAAAGTAAAAAAAAATACTATTTTATGCAGTTTGAGTCAACAAGTGTCCTGAGTTTTATGCTTAAATCTTTTTATAAAACTCTGATAGCGAATTTTAAATTTTTATACAGATTACCTGTCTTATGACTCATATGTTATAAAATATCATTGAAATACTAATAATTTAAATAAAGAAAAATTTCACTCTTCAGTGACTAAAACCGACTGAATTATAAGAATCTGAATATATATATATATATATATATATATATATATATATATATATATATATATATACCATAAAAACTTACGATTTTAATTCTATCCATCAACACTTAGAACAAAATGCGGTAATGAGTGCCCAAAGTTTCCTCAAAGCTCATCACTCTAAAATTATGAAATTGTTGGCTGCCTAAAATAATGATATTCAAAGCTTCATATCTCGGCTGATTTGATCGCTGAATATAGAAACGTTGCACTGTTAAGATTATTTCATTCAATGTAATTCACAGGATAGGAGGACTACATAAAATTTATTCAACCTTTTTGTTTTCAGAAATATATTTATTTATTAACTAAAATAAAATATTACCTATCGCGTTTAAATTCTTTTGAAAGTAAAATTAAAAACTGAATTTTATGATGAATCAGAATTTTTTTTATCAAATAATTATTTGAGATAAGTGTATGAATTATAAAAAATATTATGTAGGAAAGTGAGCATTAACCTACACAGCTGAAGGATTCAATTCTCCGAAAGGATATCTTTAAAACGCGTTTTAATTTCAGCAAAAAAAAAAAAAAAAAAAAAAAAAAAACTTTTTCAAAAATTACAGTTTAATCACTGCTTCTTCAATTTAAAATTCAATTTTTACAGGAACTGGCAGAAAATTAAGAAATACGTAATGTCATAAGGCTTCTATAAGAGTATGAATTATAGATTAAAAAGACATTATTTATTTGAAAATTAAAAATATTTTACTAAACAAACTAGTAAGCTATATAAAATAGTGACACTGGACATTTTAATGAGCATATGGTTGCCAAAAGCGGCTAGTAAAAAATAAAATAATTGAAATAGAAATGAATTATATCAATCTTCTTAATGATAATCATTCACAATTCCCTCAGCTATTCGCTATGGTGTTCATTCGCATTGAATTCCCGATTCTGAACGTAAGAACAAAAACGTATAATTTATTCAAAGAATTTGAAAATAAGAATATAATCGTTTCTTATCATAATTATTTCTTATTCGCCTTTAAATTTAAAGAAATGAATGCCCAACAAAGCTACGAAAAAGAAATTTAACCAAAAATTATACTTATACAAAAATTATAATATGAAAATACAGTTTTCTTGTATTCAACAATTTCAAAATTACTACATTTTTTTTCATTATCAATGGCAACTTTGTCAGCAAATCATATATAATATTATATTCAAAAGAATTAGACAGTAATTTTTTTATGAAATGCAATTTTGATTGGCACCTCTTCAAAATTTAAATATCTAAACTGATAAAAAAATAATTTATATGATACACGTTAATTCATTAGAAAGAAAAGTAAGATTTTAAATTTGCTCAATCTCAAATTCTATTGTCAAGTTAAATTGCCCAGTTAGGCAATTCTTTTATCTTAAGAAGAACAAGGTAATAAAAAAAGAGAAGAAAGTCGTAAATGAAAATCAATGAATTAACTTCAGTAAAAGAAATATAATAAATTTTAAAAAATAAGGTATTTCCTACTTAGATCAACAAAGCAAAATTTTATTTCAATTACTTTTTATTAAATAGTTATAATTAATGTAAAATAATTTATCAAAAAAATTATAGATTTTCGCAAGAATATAACTCAAATTCTTCTCCTTCATGCGAAAAATACCGAAATCCTCGCCTTTTACCGATTGAGCGATTTGTTGATTTCAATTTTCAATACAAACGGCTAAAACTCTATTTAAAGTATTAAAAATGAATTAAATTTAATCAATGAAATTTAATCAATCAATGATTTGAAAAAACTGCATTAACATCGCGTGTCATCCACTACAAGTTTTGAACTTGAGTGAATGAATAAAAAGAATTTTATTAACAAGATATATAAAGGGAAAATATGAACTAATAGAAGGAATTAGAAAGAAAAAAAAGACGAATACTCAGGAGGAACTAAGTAAAAGATGATGGCAGTTTTTTTCGTAAGCAATTCACTGAAAACAACTATCAATAGAAAATCGAATTAAGATTATTTGCGAGATTAAAAATGGCTATAAAAGTAAACAAGGGTTAACAACTGGGGTCAGACAGCCTCAATCAGCACTTGACCACCATCTCAGCTATCAGTGTATGATATAATATACCAAACAAATTCATTATCTGAGAGATATAGATAGCGATTTGATTGCAATTATTTTACTCGCACAATGCTAGATGTGTTCTCGGCTGAGTGAAGAAACGGAAGAGCACTTTTCAAAACAGAGCAAAACACTCAATTTCAGTTATTATTATTTTTTAATAACCTTGTAACAAATCATGACCAGATGAAATCAATAATTCCTTGAAAAAATTTATCTGTACTTCAAAGGACAAATAATTACGAAACAGATGTCTTTTTGTAAAAGACTCAACGATGAAACGTTTTTAATCATCTATTGCAATTATACAAAGCAACAAACTTGAAATGATTACAAAACGAAATCAAAATGTTTAGCATTGGTGTCAAATTCTCTCAGCAGGTCAGAGAGAATAGAGAGTGCTTAAAATATTAATCTCTTTTAACTAAATTGACATAGTAACTCAGATAAGAATAGCAATACTTAAATGATTGTGCTATAAAGCCAAGGATCAAAATAAAATAAGAGTTTGTAGTCCGAGGGAAAATTTTAAAATAGATTATTGTAAAGTTTTAAATTGTAAATGAAAACATTTTGAATGATCAAGAATTCACCAAAATTAAGTAATGGTAAGAAGTTAACATTTGAATTGTCCAAAGTTTACAGTAATTCATGAAAAATAAAAAAAAAATTAATAAAGTGCCCATTTTAATTTCAATGAATTACTTCGTAATGTTAGCGATCTCTGATAATAATAAAGGAGAATGTGTTTCTGTGTGGAATTATTGACACTCTACAAGGCAGACTGTTTATACGGAGATGATAAATTTAGTACAGATATTCTTTAAATAACAAAAATGCGCGCTTAAGAACAATTTTTTAAAAATTTTAATTATTGAAAATTATGCAAAATTTTGAAATTTTTCTATTAGAAATTCCAAAAATATTAAAAACGAAAAAATAAGTTTGACAAAATTTTATAATTAATAACATCAAAAGTTTTTTAACGTTTTTTTCATGACAGTAATTTAATTGCTGCTTTTTTCTTCTTTTTTTATGATGAATTTTTTAAAACAGGTGCGTCTTGCAATTGTAAAATGTATTCTCCGAATGATTATAGATTCTCCGCAAAAGTAAATAAAAATAATAATTTAAAAAAATCGGACAAACGTATTCGGGATTGGGGGGAAGGGGATGAAGATCTGAACCGAAAACCTTTGTGCAATTTACTAGATTAAAACATCGCAGCCATATAGTCACGAAAGAAAATTTATAATATTTTATTTTCATACAATTTATTCAGATGAGTAAACATCAAAATCAAATGAATGTCGTTAAGTATATGGCAGGTAGATCCTCATGAACAAGATGATACAACAGTAAAACTTAATATGCATCAGTAGATAAAAAGAAAATAAGTTTTTATACATTTGAATGAGAAATTTGTAGATTAAATTAATACATTCTCTCTTTCTTTATCTTCTTTGTTGTTTAACTCGGAAAAACTGTACGATAAGAGAGAATGTATTTTTCACCATTAGGACAAAGCTTTTTAAAGACAAAGTTCAAAATTTAAACTGAAAATAACTCCATCAATTTTACAGATAATTCTATAAAACCTTTTCCAGTATTTTTATTATGTGGCAGCGTACATTTCCCCCCTGAATGTTTTGGTCAATATCGTTTATTTTTTAGTTACTTTTGTTACTTTTTTATTTCGCCGTTAGGAGTATTGTAATCTCCCTTACTAAATTTAATACAGCCACTTCACTTATTTCTATAGCTATACGAGAAGCCATTTTGAATTTGAAATGGCTTTACTAATAACTATGTGAGTGTCATCATAATCGTATGACCAATGCAAATTTGCCTGTCATCAAACATATAACTTCACTGTGTCCTATTCGTGCAGTGACTCCATATCTTTTTTTTAATCTATAAAATGCTTAATGAATTCCAAAATTGAGTTAATTCGATAATGAATCATGAATTTTTCTAACACAAAATATTTAGGACTTAAAAATCTTTAAAAAAACAAAAGAATCTCATCCCAAAAATTCCACTTAAGACAAAAGATATCTGTCGTCCTTCACATTGACCATAGTGAGTCATAGACCTTTTTCCTATCGGTCAATAAACAGAACCGTAAAAAATAATTGAACAACGTAAATTTAATGGCTGATGATTATTATACAAAGGAAATACAAATAAGTGTCACAGACCTGTCGTTTTTAACAATACATGCCACAGTTCACTAATCCCAGAAACTTCAATAATAAAAGGCAGCGAAAGCCTATTATAATGGTGAAAAGTCAAGGTCGTTTCATTCTTTTGAAGATGTTTTGCGACCCTATACATCTTTATTGAAATGGCATAAAAGAACTGAGGATTACAAAGTTTAACACAAAAACATTATTTTTTTCCCCTGTCTGCACAATGTCGTTACGTGGCAAATGAAAAACCAAATGAAATTTCAATTTTTCAAAATTTTGAATCTAATTGTTTAAAAACAAATAATACAGTATAAATATTGAATTTCTACAACATAAAATATTTTAAGCATATGCTGATGCCGAGAATTTGAAAGAGTTTAATATATAATATTTTCATTAAAAAGATTGACATTTATTTCTGAACATTTATTTCTTAATAATGATGATATTACTCCTAATTTACATTCATAATGTATTTACTAATTTGTAATTGGGAATGAAATATACTTGGTGGAAATCAAAATTTATAGTATCAAACTACATCCTAAATTATTGTATAGGCGGGGGGGGGATGACCGAAATTTTGACAAATTTTAGTATAATTTTCAAGAATAAAAAAAAAGTTAAATTTTTTAAGACATATAAAAAATATTAAATATTTTATACAGAAGAAAAATTACGAATTTTCTATTTTTCACAAGTTTTTGAAAACGCACATAATGACCTGTCTGGAAAAATTGAATCTAATGTGAATAGGGTAGCCACCAAAGAAACAAAAAAAATTGCAAATTCAGCTATAAATCTCTTGTAACAATAGAAACTTGAAACTGTACAGTTGTTTTGATTCATTCCTCAATGTTCATTTTCTGTTACTTTTTGTATGCTTGAAAGAAATTTCTAGTTATTGTTTTCCCCACTTTCATAATATGTACATGACGCTTTACATACATTATATTCGGAGACATGTCGTTTGGTGACTCGATCAAGGCCCGAAATATTATAAGTTATCATCCTATACCCGTGCATGTGTAATTCATGTGAGAATCATTAAATATCCATAAATCGTCCTTTAACCTCACACTCCAGAATCACTCAAGTTACTAAAAGTTTCAGGAAAGTTCCCCATCAACTAATGAAGCGGAAACCGAATTGTATCTAAAAATAGCATTTATTTTCGTGAATACCCCTGTAAACTTTTGGCTCTTTCTATAACACATACACACTTGTACAAACATAACTGAAATTAATAAAGCAAAAATGGAGATTTTTTTTTCTTTTAATTATACAAAATTATTTTTCTCTCGGCATAGTTCCATAAAGTACAAATTAATTCAGACAAAAGATTAAATTAAAAACAAAATATATATATTTTTAACTTTTCGTTTATCTTCGTGAAAATTACAAGAAAGTATAATAAGCAATAAATGATCGATTGATTTAAACTGTTTCGATCGTGAGAATTCTGAATTATATTCGAATAAATAACAAAATTTGAAAAGTGCATTCTAAATTGTTAACTCAGAGAAAAGATATTGCTTTGTAACCGAATGTGAATGATAGTTGCCTTTGGAACGCACAAATTCATTTATATAAAATTTTAAAAAAAGCACTAAATAAGCAAAAACCGAAATATTTTTTTTACGTTTTTTTCTTTGATTTTCTTACCCATTAAAACTACAAATTCAACACATAAAATGAAATCTTACATACGTAATAAGAAACACTTGATTTGATCTCCATTCAGAAAATTCCATTCTAAAAATACAAGCTAAATAAATAAATAATAAACTTGTAATTTTGAATTAAGTTCATATGATGGGAAAGATACTTGAGCTAAGACCTCATTCATTAAAAAATTAACCAACCTCGGTTTGAACCAATTTGGAATTAAATGGCCTAGATGAAATGTAAGATGTTAGAAACAAATCGATATTCTGATTCATCAGATTTTCGAAGTTTTGATCGCAAAAATTCTTATTAATATACGAGTAGACATAGAATTATTTCAAGTAAATATCAAGTTAAAAAATATATAAAGTCCTAGATTCTTTGGTAAGGGAAAAGTTATTCGTTTCATAACCGGCAGCGATAGATGTCTTCAAAGGGCACAATATAAATTCTTTTCCACAACTAGAAATTAAAACTGAGAATTAGCGTCGTCTTCAAATTATTATTATTCCAGATATAAACAAAGAATGAACAAATAAATAAAAGCAACACAGAAAATGAAATGTTTAAAGCAAAACGTCCTAACGTAGAAATGCGTCGTTTGAATGTTGTCAGAAACGAAGAGTATTTATCCAAGAAACATGTACAAAAAAAAAATCATCACAAGGGAAAAAAATTAAGAATTTGCATTTATAACCACCTTTACGTCAAAGATGGACAATAAAACGGAAAAAACTATACTAATCAATAAAACACCAACAAATTTCTGATTTTTTTAATTATGTTTTTTAGGCACACTTATATCGTTGCTTTCAAAATTGTCCTTTTCTCGTGTTTTCCTTTAAGTCGGTATATTAAAAGGAGTCGCGGTAGCCTGGTGGTAAGGTCTCGGTTCGTGAGCCACAGGGTTTTACGTTCGGGACCCAATTCCACCGAAGAATCGTCGTTTTAGGGGTCTGTTGCATGTTAAAATCCGTTTGCCCTTTAGTTGGTGTGGTGTGGAGAGCAGGGGCGCCAGATCAAGTGTCGTTCTCGTCATCTAGTCGACGTTCAAAATTACGAGGTCCATCCCAAAATGGCCTTAGTGTTGCTTTACAACGGGACGTTAATATAACTTAATTAAACGTAGATTTAAAAAAATAATGAGTTTGTTTTTAAAGCATCTCTGATAAAATGAGAAAAAAAAACATCTTAAATGATTTATGAATTAATTCTAAGAAATATTAGAATATACAAAAGAAAAGTAGATGTAATCGAGTCTTTGAAGTACAATATGCCAACATAAAAAACCATGACATTGGAATTAATCATAAAGCAAAGCAGAAAAAAATGAAACTTGCATTACATTAGAAGAAACTCATATATAATTCTGCTATGACAGACAGCTTTAAAAATCAGAAGAAAAAAATTTTTAATAAAATATATGTTACAATATAAGTTAAAAAGAAGAAGAAGAAACAATCGTTCTCCAGCTGCAGAAGTAAATACGCATGACGACCGAAAACAATATCATCATTACATGCAGAGTAAATAATGGTCAGCACAATTCAATGTTACATAAAACATCATCAGAGGGACAGCTGCGTCATGAGTGAGCAAATTTTTAACTCCAATGACCTATTGCGTAGAACAAAAGTTATGATCTCAGTTGTTTTTTCAAACACTCATTAAATGCGCAATAGTTTTTGAGTAAATATCCCGAACTCAGCTCCGATTTAAGGAAAACTCAGCTTAAACGATAAATCATTTTCCCTATTCAAAGTTAAAAAATGCATTAAAAAACTAATGACTAATAAATAAAATTTATTATTTCTGAAAATGTGCACTTATCTCATTAAAAAGAAATTGTGTAACTTATATTCCGATACCAAGGATCGAATCTTTCTTTAAGTAATTCGAAATTTTTGATACAATAAGGTGTTCTGCGATTTTTCTTTTCAAAATTTTTCCTTATATCTTCTTATTTAATTGCATTGCTTTGTTTTTTAATGGGAAATAAAAACAGTTTTAATAAGATATACAGCAATTCTATTTATTTGAAGTGTTTTCAACAAAAATATAGCAATCGAATAAATTGATGCTTGAAGAAAAATTCAAAAAGTTTAAAAAAGAAAGAAAAGTATTTTATTTTGAACGGAATTTATCTAATTCGACTTATAAATTTAAGTACGGAATTTTCTACTTTTTTTTAATAAGCGTAGATTTAAACTAGCTGCCAAATAACAGAAAACAATACTAGTACAATGAAAAAGCAAATCCAATTTAAAAACCTTTTATTTAAATATTACGAGGCATATTCGGAAAGTAAGTACCGTTTCATTATACTGCCGCTGCAGCACTGCGATCGGCGTTCTGCGCATGCGCACTAGTCTTCCTTGTTCACTGATTCTCAACTGACGCCATTTTGGACGCTGTAGGTTGTGTTTCCAGTTCGCTGTGATTGTTTAAAATGTTTAAGATAATTACTGATCCCGCCGACTGTGAGATTCGTTCTGTTATCCGTTTTTTAAACGCAAAAAATGTGAAACCGGCTGAAATTTACCGTGAAATTAAAGAAGTGTATGGTGAAAACGCGATGAGTGATGGAATGGTGCGGAAGTGGGTTAGAATGTTTAATGAAGGTCGAAAAAATGTTCACGATGAGGCTCGGAGTGGTCGGCGTTCTCTTGTCAATGACGATCTGATACGGAAAGTTGATGAAAAAATCAGAGAACAGACGATTCACAATAACGATACTTTCAGACGAATTTCCACAAATTTCACGTACTGTGTTGTACGGAATTGTTGTTGACAAATTAGGCTATCACAAGCTGTGTTCTCGATGGGTTCCGAAAATGCTTACTGATGGTCACAAAACCAAGCGACTTGGCAGTGCTTTGACATTTCTCACATGGTACAGTAATGAGGGTGAGGACTTTTTAAGACAAATTGTGACTGGTGATGAAACTTGGGTTCGTCATTTTACGCCTGAATCCAAACAACAATCAATGGTGTGGAGGCACACACAATCACCAAAAAAACAAAAGTTCAAAACGACAATGTCAGCACAAAAAATCATGTGCACTGTGTTCTGGGATAGGAAAGGGGTTTTGCTCACAGAATTTCTTCCCAGAGGTGAAACAGTTAATGCCGCACGATATTGTGAAACCTTAAAAAAAGTACGGCGAGCAATTCAGAACAAACGCAGTAAAGGAATCGTGTTGCTCCATGACAATGCTCGGCCCCATACTGCTGGAGCCACTCAAACACTGATCCAACAGTTTGGTTGGGAGCAGTTTGACCACCCGCCGTACAGCCCGGACTTGGCACCATCTGACTACCACCTGTTTTTGCATTTGAAGCGTGAGTTAGGTGGTAAGCGCTATGGATCCGACGAGGAGGTTAAAAATGCCGTGCAGTCGTGTTTATCATCGTTGGCGGCAAGTTTCTACGAGGAAGGCATAGGAAAACTCGTCACTCGCTGCGACAAGTGTTTGAACATTGGTGGAAACTACGTAGAAAAATAGTTTAAGGTTTGGTCTTTCATGTAATAATAAAATTTGTTTGAAAAAAATGTTTTGTTCTATTTATTAAAAAACGGTACTTACTTTCCGAATATGCCTCGTATAACATCTTTTGCTGAATTCCTTACTACAAAAATAACACCCATATATCTACATTTTTTTTTATTTTAAAACATATTTCAACATAAATAGAATTCGAATTCTCCGTTCTGAATGAAGATATGAATCAAATTATAAAGAAATAAATTAAATATAAAAAATGAAAATCAGACATTGGCAGGAATATTAAGCCAAAAGAGAATTATAAAAATTCTTTTGGAAGTTTTATAAAATTGAAAATGTTTCAAAGCTAATTTAGTATGAATATAAGATCCAGAGCCAATTAACTTAAATAATTACAATTTTTAAAAAGTCAAAAGCAAAAATATTTTAAATTTCTTTTCCTGATAAAGGAACAAAATTATGGGAGGAAAATACCCTTAAACTAAAATAGACATCGGTTTTCTAGGCAATCAAAACATTACTTCTTGCAGTAAATGACAAAATTATACTATATTCTTTGAGCAAACGATTAATTTTAAGAGCGTAAAACTGCATGTTGCCAATTTAGTGCGAACGAAAAAGAAAAAAAAAATTACAAAACATATTGAATGAAAACAAGCATTTATGTTAATGTTTATATGCGAAAAAACATTAACATACATAAGACTCAGAAATCGTAATTATTATTTGTTGTTGACTGGCAACGTTAAATGTAAACAAAGTGTAAAACAAATGTTTCAAACTGCTTTCATCAATGTTTTTACAGTTGCATTTAATTCAAGGATTCTTTAAATTAATTAATGGAACAGCGAAATATTAAGAAAACTCTCGATTATGAACTAAAAACAGCAAATGTTCAATCAAAGGACAAAATATTTAAATAGTAATAATCAAGGTTTTAGACAAGAAAGCCTCAAAATTTAAAAGAACGCTGTATTAGGCTTAACTGTCGGTAGATAAATAATCGGTATAGCTTCCCTGTTCAAATTGATGTTTCGTATCTATCAAAACTATTATTTCACAAAAACAGTTTAAGTGTTAAATTGGAATTCTAAAAATTAACTATTATTTCACAAAAAGAGCTTTTGTGTTAAATTGGAATTCCAAAAATTACTTTTTTAACATCAATTTCATTTTTGTATATTTGCCTTTAATTTTAATATATTTTTCGAAATTTACTTTGGTTTCAATCTAAAAGAAAATTGGAAAAATCGGCACTTTAATCAAAACACTCAAGCGAATGCTTTTGCCAATATTAAAATCAATATTTAAAAAATTCTTTTTTACCATCGAAAAAGGATTTCGGCTACATGTACTGTTTCGTAATAAATACAATGATTTGTAATACACTGATTCAAATTCGTGTTTTTCACTCGTGTCAAATAAACGTTTTCTGCCCTCAGGTGCTCAAGGGCTTTATCCTGAGAAGTTACTGTACCCCCTTTTCTTGTCGTAACGCGGACACGACATCATCATCAAATAACAAGCTGATATTTTTTTTATGTAATCCATATTAATCGCTTTACTATTTGATGAAAAAAATCAATAATCCGGATGATAAAGCTGATCCCCAAAAACGGATAGTTCACAATAAGTACACAAAAGAATAAAGTAAAAATTAAATATTTTTAGCAACATGGATCCGGGGAAAATGCAAATTCGTCTCGTCTAGTAATTCCCGAAATGACACTGGTATGAATCTGAATGTAATATTTAAAAAAATTATAAATTACTTTTCCTTATCATCAACACAAATATTCCTAATTATACATAAGTCCAAAAAGGTATTTAGGAATTACTTTTGAGAGGAATGAAATAATGTGATCATAATGTCTTAAACTAAATTTGGTACTTACGTATTAGACCGTCCATCTTTATCTCCAAATTTGAAGACGTCGCCAGTGAGTTGCTAAACCGCCAATTATGGCTTTAAAAAAACAGCCATTATTTAAAAAATTGTTAAAACCTTAACTGTCGTACGCCATTTTGTTGGTTTAGTTGGCCTCGGCAGTTTATTGCCAAATTTGAATCTGTCGCCAATGAGCTACTAAACCGTTGGCGTCGACGGTCTAATGCATAAGTAACTTAATTTTTTTGATTTAAAAAATATTTTTTTGTTTTAGGAAACTGATAGAGAACAGCAGATGTTCATCATTTTCTATCCTTAGCGGGAGATATTTGTACACTAAACTATATAAACGATTTATATAGTTATCCGTCTTAGACTTCAAGCATAAATTATCCAAAATTCAATTTTGCTCATTTTTTAAATGTTTTTCTGGGGTTTTTTTCTTACCCCTATGGAATCTTCAGGTAGGTAAGCATAATAACTACAAATAAAAAGAAGAAAAGATAGCCACTGTTAAAAAAGAAACTGAGAACTGCAATATGCTTCTATCATTGCTTTTTTTTTAGTTCACCTCTAAAATTTTAAAATTCCAGATATTATTGGTACATTAAAAGAAAAGAATATGCATATACTCAATAAATGTCTAATTAATTATATGTATCTTTACAATTATTTTCATTTTAAAGAAAAAAATTTATATTTTTAAAAATACCAAATGTTATTAAATATGTTTTACTTGATTTCTGAAAATATTTAAGAATCAATTCAACTAGAGCTCTAAATCAGTTTAATCGAATTCTCTCTTTATTTTTTGATATGGTATTTGTTCGAACAGTCGGACAGACAACCTTCCTCTAAACGGATTTTGTTCAAGCTTTGAAAGAAATATACAAATTTATTATTAAGACTTTGCACCACATTTCATCCGTCTAATTCAGAGCATTTTGAGGCGTCTTTGTCACAGACTGATATTTTTGAAAATGTGTTTTTCGAACTCAGGGAGGTCTAAATCGTGAAGATTCGGCAAAACCTATAGTTCCAATTTTTTGACGATTACTATGCAACGTATACGAGAAAGTAAGACATTTTTATCTAATCGGTATTAAAACTGTTATGTATTAAGTAAACGTTCAATGGTAGCACTTATACATTGCATAATTTCTTTAAATAGAATCAACATAAAATGACACCATTTAATCCATCACTTAACGATTCAAATCATCTCCAACTTTTTATCATGTCAGTACATGATAAAGTTTTTAGCGTCAACAAAAATCCGTAGACGCAAAAAAAAAAAAAAAATTATTATCTGCACGAACATCTGGAAAAATCAGCTTTTAATAATACATTGCCATTGAATTTACAAAAGCTCTGATTAAAAAAAAACGTTAATAACTACAGCAAATAAAACTTAGAAAAATGTCATTTTGAGAGCGTGATTATATGAAATGAAATAAATAAGAAATGTGATATTTTTTTAAAAAAATAAATGCGAGAGAAAATTTTTGGATCGTTTGCAACACAAAAGTGACTCATTCGATGGAAAAATTAAAATGAATAAAAAAATAATTTAACTTGCACGAGCTTTTTTTTTTTTTTTTTCACATTTCTTGCTTGGCCGTTCAAGAAATTATGATCTGACATGATACATTGAAATATGCAGAGAAGATTTCATTTTAATCTTTTTATTTAGTATTATTTTCTTAACATTAAATAAGCATTGAAGCAGAATAACCCAAGAAAGAGAGGAAAAATATTTTAACTAATTAAAATAGTTTAATCAAACCGTTTTAATTTCTGCCTTCACTTCCATATTACTACTCGCTTTCTTGCCGTCGCCATTATTTTACGAAGATGCTAGTATGATTTAAACAGATTATAAAGAGTTAATAAAGATAGTCAATGTATCGTTTTAAAATAGCCAGCATATTCTGATAGCATTTGAATAAAAGTCTTTGTTTTAGTTATGAATGCGTGGTCCATTATTTGTAAACAAGAACACATTTGTATTCTATGAATATTTCAGATAAAATATCTTCTGCCTTCCGAAAAATGCCTCTCATAAATCAGGACACGTACTTTGACTATAAACTCAAGATTAAGAAGTGATTTCGTTTTAAACCGTCAGCGTTCTTTTTGATGGGTCGCAAATTAAATTTCACTCGCCGAGCAGATTGATTTCAACCGTCAGCATCTTCATGCGAAGAAAAAGGGCCTTCACTACTTTCAAAACTTCCCCTTCGCGGAACAAAAATGGAAGAAATAGAAAAAAGAAGAATTTTATTAAAATACAGATATTAATAAGATTCCGCATAAGATATTACGTGTAGATGTTATCTGTATATATTTTTGAATGAATTTTAAATTTTAATTTCATTCTTTATTGGACAACAAATAGTACATTAAAATTAGAATTAATTGTACCAGAAGTACTAGTGATAAAATATCACGTATAATGGAGTTAGTTCATGACGTTTCTTTGTCTCATAACGAAAATAATTGCGGATTTATTATTATCACATTGTCTTACAATGGGCGAATGTAACATTATGTCCTTTCTTAAATTGCAAGATGCGTCATAAATTCTAAAATTAAATCGGTTGACTCATTTTAAAGTGTATCAAAATAGAATAAACTGCCAACGTTTTACAGTTCTGTTCATAGAAAATGTATCGTGTTTCAAATGTTTGGACTATGTAATATTTTATGGTGTTTCATTACTAATGTAATAAACTAAAAATGATTAAAGAAGTGTTCAATTAACACTTAATAAAATTGAGCATTACTAAAGTAATACGTTAAAATGATCTTAAATTAACTTTAAACTCCTTAATTCCATTGTTTTTCTTTCTCTTCTATCTAATTAATTGAGCGCTAATTGGAAATGCGTTGCTGTATGCGTTATCAATTAAATGTCCATAAAACGCTTTATATACTTATGTAATAAGTAGCATTACTAATTAATAAGTTTTATAAATAACTAAATTTTAGTTCATAAGTTGACAAATACAATGTTCCAATGTATTTATGATGGAAAATTAACAAGTCATTCATCGGAAGATTTGTTCAAGTCTTTGAGAAATTAATTAATCGCCAAACTAAAGTAAATAAATAAATACAAGATGAAATCTACGATCGCAAATTTCAAGTTGTCATGTGAGAACATTATTCATTTTTAATTTATTATTCGTCTTAATTTAAGTCATTAACCCGTTTAAATCGGCTTGAAACAATCATGAGACTTCTCTATCGGCATCTGTCAAAGTTGGTCAAATTTTTAAAAATGTACCTGTTTTCAAAGAAGCATACATAATAATAATGCAATACTGGTAAAAGCAAGTAAAAAATTCTTAAACCGATAATTTCCGGCGGCCCATAATCTTTATTTTTTGTCCGTAAATTTCGGAGACATCAAAACTTCTTAACCAAAACAACATGTTCTCAAATTATAATAACGACATAAATTACAATTAGCAGTGGTTCATTTTTTAACGTTTTAACGTAGTTTTTAAACACTAATTTGTATTACATATACAATCTTGAACTTACAGGTAACAATGGTTCTTTTTCTAGCAACAAGAATATCATTGTTGGGAAACAACTTTCACACAGATGTCTGTCTGGCCCTTGACAATGCGAAGTGTTCACGGAACCCTCAATCAAAATTTTAACTATCTTGATGAAATTTAGTACTCTCCCTCTCTTAACTATGTGCCAACGCTTATGAAACAAGAGATGCTCCAATTTTTTTTTTATAATTTCATGCAGAAAAAGAGCATTCCAGACCCCTAAATAAAGTTTGTGGGAGCTTCAATTATTA
Source organism: Argiope argentata (assembly GCA_026289955.1). Lineage (NCBI taxonomy): Eukaryota > Metazoa > Arthropoda > Arachnida > Araneae > Araneidae > Argiope > Argiope argentata. The sequence goes on along the minus strand of JAOUZG010046798.1, from coordinate 1,204,187 downwards.
GGGAACTAACTATACAGCAATCAAAAAGGTTGCGACTCTCTTGTGATAATTATTCAGGCCAATTCGAAGTAGAAATCATAAAAGAATGAAGTGTCTTATATATGGTCACCAATAATTATCATGATGCTCTTTCTGGCTTTTATAGAGGTTTAATCTTTTTATCCAGTATTATATTTATCTTCTTCCATTATGAAGGTGAAGATAAATTATGCTTTATTCACTCTTCTATTCATATATAATGTCTTTTTCAGATTCTAAACAGACCTGAATAAATCAGAAAATTTCTCGATTCAAAATAACTTCAACATAACTAATTAACACATAATTTTTCAATAGAAATTTGATAAGCGTCCCATTTTTAAAGCAACACGCCATCTATTTGAGAACCTATCTCATAATCTTGAATCCTGATCAATTATTAAATCCGAAAAAATATCACAATTTACCGATAGAAAAAGCAAATTGAACAGAGCATTAAACTCAAAAATGGGCATAGGATTTTCTATGTTTATGTTACTAGACAATATGCGATCTAATTCGCTGGTATCTAAAATGGCCATGGCGGTAATAAATGGTTATGCCATTATGCATATTAATGGACAAAGTGTCCAATTATGTAATGCATAATAGCCACTCTTCATAGAAATGGAAGTCTAGACTAGTATGAATACAAAAATTCCTTTGAATTGGATGAAAGTGCTTAGAAGTCGTATCGATTTCCTTCTGATTTAAGCTGAAAGTCACTTTATTAAAAATATTTTAAAAAGATTTCTAAAAAAACACGGGAGATAATATTTTTGAATTTACAACAAAAACATTTAAATTCCAGCATTCCACAGGATTGTTTTGGGATGTATTTTATTAAAGTTTGAAAAAAAAAACGTAGTCTCATACGCTAAATCAACAAGAAGAAGTCTTTGATAAAAAACACAATATGTACCATGGTTACGTATAAAGTCGATTCATGTGATACGATCAATGTAAGAGCACACACCTTTTAACACAAATCACTTTTGGATTGTCTTAAAGTGTAATAGCTAAATACGTCTTAGATTCCAAACCTAAACAGGTGAGGTGTATTGGACGTGTATCACGCCTCTTATTTAATTTACGTTATTACAGTGGACTTCCAGTATTGAACTTCTTTTTTCAGCTGCGCTTTAATTGTAAGCAAGCCATACCTTCAGCAAACCTTCGATCTCTCAAAGAACGAACAACTGGCACATAAACAAAACTTTTCATTTTATTTTATTTAGGTCAGTCACGTACAAATAATCGCATACACATTATTAAAATATTTCTCACAATGTTACATAATGTATAAGTAAAATGAAATGATATTCCTACGAGATAAGTGAAGGGGGAAAAAAATGCTTCATTAAAAACCAGAAGCTGATCGTGAAGACCTTCGCATCACCTATCCCCACGTTATGCGCTTTTTTAATTATAGGGAATACACGCTGCACCGGGAGGAAGGGAAGCTTGGCAAATATGCAAAATTCATTAATTTCATTCCAAGGTCGGTGCGTGATGAGTTTGGTGCTCACTGTCACGGTTCGTTTAGTTGGTGCACGGGTGGTAAAAAGGAAAGAAAAATACGTGTCTCGCTTTCTCCTCATTAATAAAGTCGTGAAAGAGATAATTGAGAATAGCAGAGCAGCTTGCATTTTCCATAGATGCACTACTTTTTTTAAAAAAATTTATATCAACACATAGTATAAAATGAAGTCTGCTGAAAGCGTCTGTATGTTGGAACCACAAAAACTTGAAAAATAGTTAGCGAATATAGGAGATATTTGCACCATTTTGTCGAACATTTATTGGGGAAGGTTTTAGTGAACTAAAATTATATCAAAATAAAAAGTGGAGCTTTATAACAGCGATTTTAACTTATCTGCGCACACACGAAAACCTCTAATTGCGCATGTGCAAATAGCAAGAGCTGTGGTATGCATAGGCGATACATTTCTTCGTTTACGTCTGATTTTTAACAGGGATTCAAATCTCATTATGCCGAAAAGAAGGAAATCCAAACTCGAAAGGATCGCCTGTGTTGTGTCTACGGACTTATCATATTTTTACCTTTGTAATAGTCTAAATATTTCTGAATGCGTGCTTTAAAAAAATGGTTTTGTATCTATTTATGGTAATTTTTAGGTTTGGTGTTCCAGAGAAAAAAGCAGGTATCAGAACACACTGCATATTCGTGAATTTTTAACGCCAATTGGGGTAACGCAAATGCGTGAATTTTCTATGCCAGTTAGGTTAACGCAACACAGATTAGAAATTTTTATTTTGTTTTATTTTAATTCAAATGTACTTCAGAATGAATACGAAAGATTAATTAACGATATTTAATTTTAAATGCATTAAACACTAAGAAAATAAATAGAATCGTTTGAAATAACCGGTCAAAAACATTTTAACTTCCGAAAATAAAATAGCACAAAAAAACCTCTTTATCAAAAAATTCAAAAAAATAAATAAATTCATTGATAATAATTAAACTTTCGTACAATCATTTTTCTAATTTCAATTAGTTTATAGTAGTTAATTTACAGCAGCATATTTCATAGTTGTTAAGAAATTTAAGTCATTTTTATTACTGCAATAAATATTCAAAACTGTGTCTATTTTCGGAGTTAAACCAATGAAAAAAAAAGCACTTAAAAAACATAACGCTTCGTTTCATCTCCTATGTTATGAAATGCACATAAAATTTACTAAGTTTAAGAATTGAAGCGTACTGAAATGTATTCGATACATTTTTAATTATTTTATTTATTTACCTGGATGTTACCAAGACTTATAAGAGAGATAATTTTACTTCTTCGAATCAGCTCTTTTCATTAATCAAAAATATAAAACTCTTCATGATAAGAGAAATTACTTTTTTGACATCAGCCGGTTCTATTAATTAGAAATATAAAACTTACAATGATAAAAAAGACAACTTTACTGCTGACATCAGCTATTTTTATTAAACAGAAATATAAAACTACCTATGATGAGAGAGATAATTTTACTTTTTTGACATCAGCTATTTATATTAATCAGAAATATAGAACTTCCAGTGGGGGTGGTTAATAACATGAGAATATAAAATTAAAAAAAACACGTTAAAAACATGTTTTAATTTCTCTGCTCAATAAAGAAAAAAAACTTTCGAAATTGTAACAATAATGCAAAAATATGTTGATATATTAATAAACGGCATTATCGAAACAATGACTGTGAAAATTATAAGCAGAGGTTTTTGATACTTTTCCGTTAGCTGGACGGCAACGAAAAATCGCCAAATAATGTAAAATTCTGCCAAATTTCTTATATGGATTTTAAAGCAAAAAATAGCCAAATAATGAAGAATTCCGTCCAATTTTTGCCGCCTGGCTAACGAAAAAGTACCATGTTTTTTACAACTCATTTAGTTTTTCCTAAAATAACAGTGTCGCTGACTAGCAGATTCATTCCTTTATTTACAACATTTTTTTTAATAATATATACGTACTGTTCGTCTCTTTATCCTGAGACGACTACTTTTTAACGATTCTATCTCTCTAAGGGGCGAGACGCGGAAGTCTATACGCATTTCCGAAATTAACTTTACTGCTAATCCTTATTTTGTCAAATTGAACCCATTCTAATGCATGCACAAAAGAATAGTGGATTTTAAAATCTGTTGAAAAGCAATATAAGAATAACTAAGTATCCAATATATAAAAAAAGATTTGCTCAAACATTTTGAACTGTAACAAACTCTAATAATTGCCCAAAATTAATCATAGCTGTTAAAAGGACAAATACTCCAGGTTAGGAAAAGATAATATAAGATTTTAGAAGAGTTATTCAATTTCTTTCGCAGGAAAAAAATAACAATAATTAAGGACTGACGAAAAGGGGACATTACCCAAGTTCCAATTATCGTAAAAACCAGGTTAAATCAACAAATAAAATCACGCAGTGAAAATTATTAAGAAAAACTAATTGAAGATACGTCCCAGTGAAATAAAATAAACTGTACGACAAGTAAAAACAATTTATCTCATTTTTGTTTCTTTCCGTGCCGGAATTACGTACGTAGATCATCAAAGTAGAAAGCAGAATTTAACTACAGTTGCCATGGGTGTTACAAAATACAACCTTGGCCTTTAGCCATCAACAACACCAATATTTAACAAATGCCAAATGTATACAAAAAAATAAATAAATATATAAATGCGACTGAACGATTTTTTTTTTTCTCCATCTGGAGAAAAGTCAAGAATATCAGCTCTTTTACTTTTATAGAATTAATTCCGTCCAATTCATAGCAAATAGAAACCAATTTCAAACAGAGCTGAATGTTCATTCTTCGCGAGTTCGTTGCTTTTCAGTTTTCTCACAAATTATCCAATCTTTTCATTCGTATAAAAGAACTTAGCACAATAAAATAAAGAGCGAATCGAATCGAATAATAGCTTATGTATTAGTATAAATAATTACAAAAAGAAGGATTCAATACAGAGTGAGCTGATTATGGAAGAAAAAGGAAAGAACTGAAAAGAGAAGAATAGTGCAAGTAACATTAGTGACATTTCTTCTCTGCATTACCATGCCTTTACAGAAGCGGCAGCAGGAATTTGCCGACGGGGAGGCAAGCACAATATCTTTCATTTGACTTCAAAACAACTCAAAATAGTTAATTTTACATTTAATAAAAGAAAATCAAGTACTATTTGGATTCTTTTATTTTATTCAGATACTGGCCCTTCCTTTCATTGTTCATTTGTAACAAAATATATGTTGTTATGCGATATGATGCGATATCTCATTCACTTGTCGAATATATAGCCAAAATTAGTGCAAATTATAAGTTAAATGAACGACTATTTAATATAATGGAAATCTGCAGATTTCTTGGACACTCGTCGCAGTGAGTTTATTGTCGATTGATCAAAAATTGTCAATAAATTAGCTTATCATCTTTGTCGGTTATATTGTCAGTAATACAAATTATAAGCTGAATGAAAGACATTTGAATCAGATGTCTGAAAATCTGCTTAGCAAATGTCTTCGACATCCATTATGTTCAATTTTTTGGTCTATCAGAAATTGTCTATGAAAATACGACATATTATTGATCTACCACCCTATCGGATATTTTGCCAAATATAGTCTAAACAGTTTGACCATTACTTGGATATTTCGATTGTTTACAATGTATTAATTTCAAGGAGGTTTTTAAATAATTATATTCGATAATGCGCAGCTCTCTACAATCATCCTGAAATGGTGAATATTTTTACCGACGAAACTCTAAATACCTCCAATTGCCCCCCTGCTATCGCCGCCTCTGTGCATTTATATGAGTATCGACTTAAATTATTAACTGCTGGAAAGAAATTAAATACTATTGCCAAAAATATCATATAATTTAAAAACCTTTTACATGTAATGATTAAATTTATGACAATGTTGTTAAAATAACGTTAAATGAAAAATACATATATTTTTTTGATATTCATATTCACTTTCGGCCATAACTAATAACTAAAATACGTAATAGAACGCTAGAAATGGAAGCGCCAGACTACTCTAAAGAATTATGATAATGGCGACCAATCAACGGACGGAAGTCTTTCTTCGGTTATCCAGTTGTAAAAATCTGATTTCAAGCCACTTACTACAATAAGTGGTGGTTTTAAGCAATTTTTAATCCTTTTAGTTTAATATTTCTGCCAATTTTTAATTCAATGTAATTTATTTTTTTTATCTAAATAATTTTTATTTATTTTATAACCAGCTGTCTTTATTTCATTAGCCGTTTTTTGCGACCAATTGGATAAATAGTGGGTATAAATTTTAATTCGAATAGTTAGTGAAACTTGTGGCTTAATAGCTTCAAAGGTAAAATATATTTAAGTTTCAATTTTTTTACGCATGTACTATTTTAGAAGTTTTACACTGTTCATTGTGCTATGCATTTTCTTCATTTTCTATCTCTGATGCTTTATGCAACCAAAAATATCTCAAAAAATAGCAAATGCATTTAAGAAAAAATGGGCACAGTTCAAAAATATTAGAATAGTAATTGTTTTTGAAGCTAAACCATAATTATAAGTAACACAAAATTAAAATAATTTTAGTAAAATTATGCCATTTACAGAAACCTACTTCACACGGAAAAGGAAGCCTAATCATTGTATCTTGACCATTAAGTCATTAAAATGATATTATGAAATATTAATAGAATTATTAAAATTAGTAATAGAATGAAATACTAATATTAATAAAAACTGTCTGAGTTTCGCCTCAACAATAAAATATATTATTATACAAAAAATATTTAAAATTCCTTTCAAAAATTAATGGAGATGGGATATCATTCAAAATGTAATTTTTCAAACTTTAAAATGATATTTGAAGTTAAAATTTTAATTAAAAAATCACTATGAAGAACACATTCCCACTCACAAAGTTATGTATGTGATAAGTAGTCAGTCGTACAGTTTGGAATATGCCAATACACATACACTGCCATCATTATTCTGGGAAAGTTAGTTGATTTATTTTAGTTTAGAGGCATTAAAGCCAGGATTGGCTAAACTGCACCATTTATTATTATAAGATAAGTATACAATAATAATACACGTAACAATAATATGGATACAGAAATACAGTGGGACAAACAATTGAGGATACACCTAACTTTTACTTGATAAATCCAACTTTCGATCGAAATAACACATTAATTAGAAGTGCAAACACGTTTTTATTTTCGCACGTAACAAAAGGGTTAATTTACAGTAAAAATAACGAAAATGAACAAAACAATATCTAAAATTAAAAATTTCACAAGTATTTGAAATAAACATAGGCAGATTTTTACCTCAAAAAATTGAGGATACACCAATAAAATTTGTGTGACATATCGCATACAAAGACAGTGTCAATATTTGGTTGCATGTCCTTTGGCTTTTATAATGTCCTCCAAACGTCTTGGTACCGATTCGACCAATTGTTTGGTGGTATGTGGAGATATTTTATTCCATTCTTCTTGTAGCACTTGCTTTAAATGGACATTGTTCCTAATTTGGTGTTTTTGGACCGCTATTTCGAGTGTGGCCCACAAATTTTCTATGACATTGATGTCAGGGACTGTGGTGGTGTGTGCAATTGCTGTTTACAATGAAAAAGACACCACATTTTGACATTACGTGCCGTATGTTTGGAGTCGTTGTTTTGCTGGAAAATAAAATTTCTATCTAAACCCAAATTTTTTTCACTTTCTTTAAGATTGTTGTTGAGTATATCTATATAAAGCTTATGATCCATTATACCATCTATAAAAACTAAATTTCCTACCCCATTTGAAGCCATACAACCCCAAACCATGATTGAGCCACCACCATGTTTAACTGTAGGAAGTTTATTTTTTTTGGACCCAAAGCGGTGTTCGGCTTTCTCCAAACGGTGCAACTGCCATCACTTCCAAACATGTTGAATTTCTTTCGTCACTAAATATAACTTTCTTCCAAGAGTTATCTGTCTTCAATTGATGAGTTTTGGCAAACTCCAAACGCTTTTTCTGATTTTGTAAGCTTATGAAAGGTTTCTTTCTAGCTACTCGACTGCTATATCCAGCATGTCTAATCACATTTCTCACAGTTTCAGCACTTACACTTCTGCCCATTATTCGAGAAGTTTCTGCAGCTAGTTTGACTGCACTTAGTTTAGGATCAATCTTGATATCTTTCAAAATTTTCCTTTAGGTTACATCGCTCAGAATACTTTTGCTTCCTCTTCCACTTTTATTTTCAGTTAATCCATCGCTTTTAAATCTTCCAATGATTTTCTGGACACACGAGTGGCTTCTACCGACAATTTCAGCTATTTCACGATAAGATTTTCCTTTCTCAAATAACCTTAATATAAATTTTCTTACATCAATACTGGTCTCTCTTCGAAGACCCATTTTCCATTTAAAATCACGACTTTAAATTCACATAAACAACTTCAAAAGACAAAAGTAGAAGCCGAAAAGGTTTAAGATAAAATTGGCCAAACTTAGGCTATTACGGTAGAAATCAGAAAAAAATCTAGCGGTAGTTATACAAAAATTTTATAGGTGTATCCTCAATTTTTTGAGGTAAAATTCTGCCTATGTTTATTTCAAATACTTATAAAATTTTTTATTTTAGATATTTTTTTGTTGATTTTCTTTATTTTTACTGTAAATTAACCCTTTTGTTACTTGTGAAAATAAAAATGCGTTTGCACTTCTAGTTAATGTGTTATTTTGATTGAAAGTTGGATTTATCAAGTAAAAGTAAGGTGTATCTTCAATTGTTTGTCCCACTGTAAATGGTTATAGTAATAAAATTCCTGCACAATTAACCAAAATTATTAGCTAATGAATTTTTTATTTGCAATAATGGTATTTAATTTTGCTGAATGCAAGTAAATAATTTCAAACAAGCGTAACATAAAAACATTAATTTACAGGACCTGCCAAGTAGAATACAACAAATCTAGTTAAATGAATATTTCAATACATTTTTGAAAAGAAATCTGTTAAATTTTAATACATTTAACACTTATTTCAAAGATCAGGTGTTAATATTGTAATCCTGATATTTTATAATTGATTGAATTTATATTTTTCTTATTTATTAATTTGCAATTAAGTTAACATTTTTAATTGACTTGCCTGTATCCCACCTTTATGGCTTAGAAACACTTGACAATTATGGAGCTGGAAGTCCAACAATGAGGAATAATGAAAAAGAACTGTTAAATTTAGGCTCTAAGGAATGAAATGTGAAATTGTGATGCTTTCGGATATCTCATATTAACTGAAATTTCAGTACTGTTAAAAAAAGCATCCTCCTCTTAATTATTTTGTGCTAAATGAGAATTAAGTACTATCCCTATAGGATCTATATTTCAAGTATAATAGACCGTTTTCTAAATTATGAGTCAAACATGGTCACGGGAAAGGGTTCAATATACCAAAGGTCATCCAAAGAATTTTTTAATACAATGGATGAAACAAAAAAGTCAACAAATAGGAGAGACAATTTGAAAATGTCTTACAAGTTACTTCTGCTTCAACTAGCAAAGGTAATAATAATAGATAAATAATAATTCTTTTCTAATTTAAATATTCATAAAATGCACCAATATTCTCAAAAAAATTGAAGCATAAAATTGGTTTTAATCCAGTTTTTTGAGTAATTGTTACAAATGTAACATTAAAAAAAAAACATCGTTATGGCAAGTAATCTTATTTAATAAAGATAATCACTTTATGAAGTCTTATGATACTATTTAAAATATTGTACTTCAATTTTTAATAATTACTGAGAAGGTTATAACTTAAAAGAATTCTGGCATGATAAAAAACAGCAAATGTATTTAAGAAAAAATGGACACAGTTCAAAAGTATTTGAGTATTAATTTTTTTTCAAGCTAAACCATAAGTCAACAGATTTTTTCTCCCAAGGAAATTCAAATTTTACCTAAATTTAGATGTAATATTTCTACTTCTCTTTAAAAAAATTTCTACACTCTAGAATTTTCAACATAAATCTGTAATATTCTTCCGATAATTTTATTACACAGCTTTTACCTTATTTTAAACCTAATTTTTTGCAAGTATATGTATAAATTACCAAAAATTAAAAATAAAAATTCATGCCTTTTAATCAACAAAATATTACTAAGCTTAATATAAAGTTTAGAAGAGATGTGAAATTACACAGTGCTAGTTTCTTCAACATGATATTTTCAGAGCATGGAAGAAAAGCAAAACAATAGAGAAATATGCAGTAGATGTGATGATTTGTTATGATTTATTTATTTATTTTCAATACTTTAAATTATTTTGAACCTTTACAACTACTGTTTTAAAGTTCCACTAATCCAAAAACATATGAACCTTGTTATAAAAGATATCCAATAAATAAAACAATACCACAGCACTATTCACTTTAAAAAGAAATACATGCAATTACATATGCTGCATATTTATAAGGAGAGACAAAATGAAGTGCTGACATGAAAAAAACATAAATAAGAGTCCTTTGGAAATTTTAAAAAGCCTCAATTACAATTGCATTTTTTTTTACAGTTGATATGAATTTCCTTAAGTGATTACTCACATAAAAGTCATTCAAAAGATAAGCATGCTATTGAATGTAATCAAGATAGAAAAAATATTATTGCCTAATAATATTTCTCATGCATTGATTTTAATACCAAATCTGACGAAAAAAATCACCCAATTTTGCAACTAAAGTTTTCTATACAGTATAACCTAGAGTTAGAACTTTATGACACCAGAAAAATAACATACAAGTTATTGAAAAAAAGTAAAAAACACTAAACGCAAATAAAAACACACATTCAGAAAAAATTCCAAAAAAATATTTTATTATATACAAGAGATTTTGTTTGTTTGAAACACATTTATGGATTTTAAAAATGGAATAATTAAAAATTTTATATCAGAGAATTTTGGGCTTTCATTTAAGATAATTTTTATTTATACTTTATAAAAAAAATTCCAAATAGTAATTATTTTGATTTTTGAAACAAAATGTTATCACTTCAGAAATTATTCATTCTTAAAATATTACTGCTTTAAAAAAAATGGGATGATGGTTAAGAACAAAAAGAAATGACAAACAAAACTCTCCAAAATTTATAAAGCAGTCATTTTTTTTGTCAGTTATAGAATATTTCTGGATATATTTTGATAACAATGAAAATTAGAAAGAAAAAAGGCAACCATATTTATCAAAAATCACAAAAAAAAAACCCTCATACATATGTATATTTTTTATGAATTAAAGGAAAGTACAAATCAGAATGGATTTATAGGTTATATCTATTCATTGAACAATTCAGTAAAAGAAAACCAGAAATAAAAAAGAATCAAACAGATCATTTTCATAAGGATACAACTAAAAACATCATTTTATTCATATAAGTTACAAAAAAGAAATAAAAATAAACAAAGAGCAATATTAAAAACAACTGACAGTAGATGTTTTAGCTCAAATTTAATAAAATGTAAAGAAAAAATCTCACACTTAGCAAAGATGTAACAATAAAAACATGGAAAAAATCTTTTCATGCTTCTTTTTTTCTGAAATTATATGATATATATGAAACCTCTTTTCAATAGGCAAAATTTATATTAAGATGATTAATAATCAAAATTATTAATTTAAAAAATCTGAGATTATATAAATCTGGTTTAAACTTCATTTAAACTGTAATGTTCATTATTTTCAAACTGCAAAGATGCAGAAGAATAAACATGTAACTTGTAATAGGAAACATAAATTTAAAATCTAAAAGGAAAGAAATTTATGACCTTCACAAAAGTGTCTGAAAAACAATATAGCTCACAATAACTGTGAATAACAGAAACACCAAAAAAACTTTAAATTAGAAGAGAATTTATTTTACCTACAGAAACTATTCTTAGTATAAATATGCAATGATTGGACAAATTTCACCTTAGGACATTTCAATTTAATATGAATAGTGGAATGCTTCATTAAAATATAATTAAATACTTCAAGATAATAAATATATTCAAATTCTGGTAAAACATGACAGATGTTTAAAAGAAGAAGATCATTTTTAGAATGTTTATCAATTTTTTTTATTAAAAAACATATAAAGCAAAATTGACTTTAGTCATTCTATTTACCTTGTACTTAATCTAAATCTAACAGTTAAAAGCTTTAAGAAAACCATTTTATTTTCTATAAATTGATTGATCATGATACTATTTTTTGTTGCACAGCATTCTGTACTTCCAATATTCACAAATATTGATGATGTCAAACGAGCAATTATTGATGAAATACTTTTAAAATTTAAAAAAAAAGTGCAATTGGCATAGAGTTAGTTATGTACATTATTGTTGTTACAAAATATCTAACAGTTAAACATAGTTTTTAGAATACTGTTGAAAAACCAAAAAAAATTCTTTTAAAAAATATAAAAATAAATATTTATTTTAAAAATTTCGATGTAACATACAAGCATGTATTAAATACAGATTGTTACCTTTTTATTTTAGATCAATAGATCAATAAGTAAATCAGTTTTAAAAATTATTACACAGCATTGAATAAAAATAATCAAATGAGAAAAATATTTTTCCATTTAACCAATTCATTTCATTTCATTTATAATTTATACGAATAATACTCATTCTCTAAACAAATGAGTTTTCTTTTCAACCTTATTTACTTTCCACTTTAATAAATGTAGTGCATCATAAACATGCACAGCAGTTTTTCCAGTATATGAAATAGAAATTTTAATGTAAACACTTGCTGAATTAATAAATGAAATAAAGCAGGGATTTAATAAAAATTTATTTCAAACAGACACCTACTTTTGTGATCGAGGCTATGATGGAGCAGTATCTACTTGGATGGGGCAAAAAAGTGCACAAAACATATCCACATAATTATAACAAGCAGCTGATGAATAAGATTCTCATTGTCAGAGAATAACCTGAAAAAATAGGATCTATAAAAACAATCTCATAAAATTCAGACAAAATAATTTACTATTAAACTTGGATAGGAAATTCATATGAATTATTTCTATTTAGCAGTGGCAGTTTTCTTCACAGAAACTGGTGAAGCCTTAAAATCCTAACAATCTAAGGTAAATATCTGTTAGAAATGTATCACATTGCCAAGTCAATAGCATTTAAGCAGAGAAAGTGGGGGGATGACAAATCTCAGTGGCAGTTTTTATGAACTATTTTCGATATTTTTAATAGAATAGTATCCACTTGCAAAGTTTGTCATTGATTTAGGCTATACTAATAAGAAAAGCACTGAATTTTGAAGATAATAAGGAGGTAAATCATGCATAAGAAATGATAGGGAAGATTGCCAAAGATTCCCTAGAATAAGCAAAATTCAATTAGCTTTACATAACGATGCATTATTAGAGTACTTGCATCTTATAATGGCTCTTAGATTTTATTGGCAAGCAACCAAGATACATTCCCAAAATAGTTGAATTATTTATAATTAAGACTGGCAATCCTAGCATGATGTAAATATCAACAAATAAATCTGGGGCTTATTAGAAGATGCAACAACCTAAACATTAAATTACTTAAATACTATGATAAATGTGTGAACAATAAATGCATCTGCAAATGAATATATAACAGAATTCAATTGAATGATGTGAAAAATACCAGTCAGTCTCAGATGAACATTCAATGATAAAACTTTAGTATTTAATATTTCCACACAATTCAACAGTGAAACAGAAAATGTATTGTTTCCTCTTTTAGTTATCTGTATTGATTATATGTAATTATGAATACTGAATATTAAATATAATAAACTTTACTTCTTTAAAGTTGTGTATGTTATAATACTAACAATCTAACAATTACACAGGCAATCAAATGTCAATAATTATCTATAAGGTAAAGTTATGGAAAAAATAAACATGTTATTAAATATCCTTTTTTCCCCTTTATCATTCATTTCTCCATATATATAGCACCAAGCTTTGCAATTCATAAGATCAGGGGCCTTTCTCTCAAGAGTACAAGAAAAATAGTATTTTATTTATACCTAATCAACCAGATTAATGCAAATCAGAAAAAATATCAAAAAGCTATGTAAAATGAGACAATTTTTAAATATTGTATTCACAGAAAAAATAACATCTGCAAACTCTTAAGAAGTTAAACTTTATTTAAATGAAAATAATAAAATCATCACCCCATATTTACTATAAAGAATTCAGTAACAGGTTACACTAAGAAAATCCAAGAAAACTATCTCACTATATCATTGTGTTATAAAGGATAATGTTTTATCATGATTTGTTGATTTAACAACTGAATGTTATAAAAATTTTATAATGTGATAATGTATATGTAATGCTATATTTTTATACTTCTGTATATTGATTAATAAATATGATATAATAAGTTTATCTGTTATAATAATATTTATCAGCTTTACAAATATAAGTTTATAATTACAAATAAGAAAAACAAGTAATGATAGTAAAAAAATGATTAGAAACAGATTGTCAATGGAGAGATTTTTAAAAAAAGACTAAGATATTTTTTAAAAAATAAACTTTTAAGAATAATTAGACACAGCTTTAAATAATACTGTTATGTTAAGCAAAATAAATGTTGCTAATATAATAGATGAAACATATTCATGCATGAAATGTTTAAATATAAATTATTCTATTTAAAAAATACAAACAGAATATGAGCAATGTCATTAAAAAAAATCATACTTAAAATATATATTACGTTGATGAAAATGCCACAGGATTAAACCACTTAAAAATTACTATTTATGAAATAGCATTAATAGGCAAAAAGTTAAAAAAAATCAAATATTTTTCCAATATTCCATCAACAATGTTATTCAACTCCACTCTAAAATAAATTCGATAAGATTAATTTTATAATTAACTATTAAAACATATAAAATAATAGTAAAAAAGCTTTAAGGCAATCTTTTACATAATTTGACAAGTAAAATAAATAACAAATCACATAAGAACTAAATAATTTGCCTAGTTTTTTGTTCATACTAAAGAGTCTTGTTGTTATTTTTTTTTTTTATTCCAATGAAATAAAATTTGCTTATTTTAATAGAAAAACATAAAAACTAAAAAGAAAACTTTGATTCTGATCAATTCATTAGAATAATATTTCTACCAAATATTTATTTATTAAAAATAACTGCAATCAAAACAATACTGTAAATAAACTTATTCTTCAAAACATACCTTGTATATCACCACTGTCTGCTATATTCTAGGTCATTTTGAAAAATTTGTCGATGTCTCAAATAAATATACCTGCAAAATTTCAGAATAATATACTGAGTAAAATTAAAAATGCAGACAGCAACAAATTATATTAAGTTCACAGATTATATATATATAACAAAATACATTGCAATATCTAACATGAATATAAAGGAATTCAAATTTGATGATAAAAAAATGCATCCTAACAAAATTTAAAATTTATGCCCATATTTACTAACATAAGAATATGGTTATATTTGAAACCATATATTTAGTAAAAATTTCAGAGAATTTAATTTTATATGAATTTAATTTTTTATTTTTAAAAATTATAATAGGAGAAAATATTGTAATTAAGGAAATAGGCAACATTTATTCTTCAAGTTTTATTCTTGGATCTTACGAAAATATTACAAATAAGACGTTCTCTGTCACAACGTACCTACCAATGTTTACAACTGAACAAGTCAAATTTCGATTGTTTAGCATCTACGCATGAGTAGTATAAATAGAATTGCAGATTTATTAACTTGAAAGATTTCTCTGTATATACACAAAGAACAAATGAAATCATAGGTTTTACCGACAAGCATCTTATCCAAACAATCGTTGTTTATATTACAATGCAAATACCGAAACTAATGATATCAGTCAATAATACAGAATACTGCAACAACGTAAATAACAATTTTAGAAACAATAATTCCATCTTACTTCGCTATATAGATAAGACGCAGATCAAAGTATGTGCGTTATTTTATCAAAAGAACAGTCTTTCCAAAAGGATTATCTTCAAAATATGCAGCAAATATACATATCTTGCCCGTTTTTGGCAGACGTAACGGTATTTCGGCGATATGACGAACTATGTTTTCCTAAATACATCCAGAGGCTATAGAGAGATTCTTCACTCCTCGTAATTTGAGGTTGCTATATTAGGGTTCTGTTTTGACAGGTCACTAACTGCGCCAAGAAAATCGATGCTCATTACTATTAATATTTTCATTCGAATGAAAGTGAAATTGTATTTTTTATCTTTCATTAAAATATCATTAGGGAATAAAAAATAAACATAATAAACTTCTATTGCTTTGAGATATGATAATGCGGCAATGCTATCAAATAATCGTTCCGTTCATTTTCGAAAACAAATGTTTGACAATTAAAATATATCACCTCATTATTTTTAAAAAAATTTCTAAAACTGAATTCAATTAAAGTATGCCTCTGAAAAATTTCAAATTTTTATTATCGTTTTTTTTTTAATTTTTAGTGCTAGTTAAAGTTATTTTGAATTGATTCTTTATTTACTGTACTATTTTCAACTATTATGTTTGTGTGTTTTTTATCTATGATGTTATGCTATGACCAATACGTATCAGCTCAAAATTGATATCTATCGTACCTACTAAAGAGAAACTGACTAAATCTATAAAAGTCGCCAAAGAGGCGATTCACCGGATATTGAAGTTTCAGGAATTTCCTATCGTACAGGTTTTGCGATTTGGTCTTGTTTCCATGCGTTTTCTTACCTTGACATTGACGATATACGAAATTATTAATCGCTATATTTCTCTTTATTGTTAGACTGCTATTTTCAATCTAGAAGAACAAAAACTAATGTATTTTATAACTACAGATGTTTAAAAAAAGACTCTTGATTGCGGTTGCATGACGTCATTTGTCAAAATTCGGTTTCCTGTTTGTATTGCATTTTAATCCACAATTGTCGAACGTAATTAATTAATATGTCCGTTAATTTAGCAAAGCATAAAACTGCCTTATTACAAGCCTGGAAAGATGTTGTAGATGAAAAATCGCCAACAGATTGGTAAATCATATCATTATTTGTTATTCAGAACACAGTATTCCATACATAAAAATATTCAGACGTAAAACGTACTTTTTATCCCATTTTGATGAAATATTAGCAGTTTTCTACATGTATTTATCACCAGTCATGTTTCTATTGAATAAGATGTTAAAAGATATTTTTGTTTACTCTGAATTTATTTGAATTATTTTAGGGCTCTGTTTGGTTATGAGAAGCAGTCTAATGATTTATATGTTGTGGGAACTGGAGGTAAGAACTTTCTACCAGCTAATATTAAAATATTTATATTATAATGTATATGAATTTTAAAAAATTAATATATAATCATGCAAACTAGTTTCTTCTATATATTGTGATATTGTATACTTCATTGATTTCATTCAATCAATATTTTAATTCAATTCTACAGTTTTCATTTGTTGCTTTAGACTATTTGATATATATTTTAAATTGATATTATAAGGCTTTGTATGTATTATCATTCTTCAACAATCCATTTCTGTGCTTAACTTTGTTAATCTTCCTTCATCTACAATTTCAAATGTTTAATTAGTTTCATTATATTACAAAAACACAAATTGCAAAAAGTTTTTCATGAATTGTTATCTTTAATTATGTAAATTCAATTTGTTAATTTTAACAATTTAATTTTTTTTAATTTTTAAAATATTAGATATGAAATGGAATATGCACTTTAATAGTATATTTCATGTTTTTTTAAGCTTTTATATCATATAGTTAATTGGTATTTTTAATGAATACATTGTAGCACACTGTTTATTATCACAATATTAAAAGGGGGAACTTTAAATCATCCTAAATTATTACAAATGGGGACTATAAATTATACTAAATATGCTTAGTATAAGTTTTAAAAATGTGATGAATGGATTTTATAATACATTATACTTATTATCTTGTACATTTCAGTTATTTGAATAATTAACTAATCATTGATTTTTATGTAACTGAAATATCTTTTAAATCAATTTAATATAACATTTACTAAACCTTTAGGTACAAGCTAGTAAAAATCTGTTTATCATTCATGTGTGCTTTTATTTATGAATGTGCTATAATTTTCTTACTTTTAAATTTTACTTGGAAGTTTTTTTAAATGCAAATGAATAACATTGCTCTTTTTGCTTTGCTTCTAGACAGTTCAATTGCTAGCTATTATGTATTCTGTTGCATTTTTACCTATATGCTTCTTTGCTAAATGATATATTTGGTTTAAAACAGTATTTAATAAAATTTAAAGAGTCAAAAATTTAAAAATAAACGTTTACAAGAGAATGGTAAGTCAAATATACTTGGATCATTATCAGTCTATTTTTAAAAAAATTCTTTAAAACAAAAAATATATTTTAAAAGGGATTAATTAAAAAAATAGAGTATTAATGTATGATAAGAGTATTTGTTTAGTATTAAGCTATTTGAAAGGGAAAGAGTGTAATTTTTTTTTATTATCAAGGAATAACATAGATTATGAATTTGATGATTTAGTCCACATTTGACGCACATAATATGCCAACACAAAAGAAATTATATGCTTGTTTCAGATGGTGGTTTGGAGGAATTAATAGATGAACTCAACAGTGGCAAAGTTATGTATGCCTTTTGTAAAGTTATTTGTCCTAATACTGGACTTCCAAAATTTGTTTTTATAAATTGGGTAAGTTTTCTTGCTTTTTAAAAAAACATATAGGAATTGTCATGCAAAACTCTAACTCCTAGGCCTTAAAATTTGTAATTTGTGTTGTTATATATAAAGTTATTTAACTTGCATTAGATTAACAAATTAATACTTATATTTTTTTATTATTTATCTGCTTAAATGGCAAATTTTAATTTTTTGTCGAAATGTGATCCCTATTGCAAGATTTACTTGAAATTACCCATATATACAAATTAAGAAGTATCAATCCTTATACAAAAATTGTTATTAAACATTTAATATCTTTTTGAAATATAATTGTCTGATTCTTTACTAAACCGGAAAATTTTGGTATATTAATATTAATTGGGATAAAATAGCTTGAAATTAAAGATGAATACCATTGAAATGCCATTAATATTTGAATACAATTATAATTACTTTTTCAAATTCTGTTGCTTAGCAACATTTACTTAATTCTATAAATTTTTTTGTTTGGTGTGAAGGGATCCCCCCCCCACTCACACACTCCTCATCTTGTCTATTATCTTCCTATTGTCATAAGTTTCATCTTACCATAAACTTCAAACATATAATTTTTTTCATCTGAAACAAATCTTATGCATTGTATACTATTTTGTGCTGTTATAAATTTATCATAGTTTGAAAATTGTGCTATTACAATAATCATAAACAATACTGAATAGGAACAAACAATGTTACAACCAATTGGAAGTTATTTTTTTAGCACAAACTTCTTTTGGGAATATTTCATTTCTATCTGCCTGCTTGATTTTTCATGATTTTTTCTTAATATTTAATTCAAACTCTGAATAGTTAAAAGTTCATTCGGTTGTCAATTTTTTGTGACTTGTTTGAATTAATAATTAATTTGGTCATATATTAAACCCACATTAAAAATATTTAATTGAAGTTATATGAACTAAGAGTTTTATTGAGAATTTAAGATTTAATCATACAAGATTGAAAATTTGATAGTAATTCTTAAATAAATTTTCATTTAATATTTTAATGAGTGATATATAGCCTGTTCAAATAATTTAGGAATCGATTGTTGGCCCAAATGCAGAATATTGTTTGCAGATTTTAAATATAGAAAAACTTGAGATAGAAAAAAAGGTTAAGTTGTTGAGGCATATGCACTATGTTATATACAACATAAGCATAAAATTGTGAAAAATATATGAAGAAATGTAATGCCCTTTCAGGATAATGAGTTAAAGCATTTAAAGTTATTTCCAATGAAACAGAATGGTGAGCAGTTCTTTTTTTTTAAATTAAATTAATAAGCTTTCTTGATGGGCCTTTTGAGAATATTGTTTGCTTTTTTTTATTTATATCACATTTTTTCTTTAAAAGAAATTACTATAAATGCCTTAATAAGCTATCTCATAATTGTATGCAAAGCATGTTGGAAATTACAAAATACCAGTAGCTTGTGCATGTACTCAGACTTTGAAACTTTTGACTATCTGAGATTATTGTTAGAATCTATGATATCTTGCTTCTTAAAAAAAAATTTAAAATTTTTTTAAAGATGGATAAGAAATAAATCTATTTTAGATTTTTAGAGTAATTATTTGTAAGTATTAGTATACACTTACAAATAATTACTCTAAAAATCATTCTATATCTACTGGTTTTATACTTATACTATTCTACCCTTTCTCAATTTTAATGTTTCATCAACATAGAAAAATTATTTTAAATTAGAAAAATATGATGGATTTCCTGAAAACATTTTTGAATGAAGTACTGAATTCCAATTTGATTTTAAATCAATTCTTTCAGCCATTATTTTATATCTATTTAGAAATTAACTTAGGATTTAGTACAACTTTAAAACTTAGTGCAAATAAAAATAAAAATAAATAAAATGTTTGATAAAAGTTTCTTCAAATCCCTATGAAGGTTTTATAAACATGAATACAAACTATCGAATGTTTGAAATTTATTAGTTACTTAGGCATAGAATATTATTAATAAAATATATGTTTTTTTATATATTCCAATTTTTATTTGTCGTTTCTAAAGAAAATACAGGTTAAGATATTTCTAAAGAAACCAGATAGAACTGATAACTAAAATTTTCACAATCAGTCGATTAGATTTGTAATAAATATTTCTTTAAAAAAATTGAAAATATTTCCTTCTTCAACCTAACAAAATATTTTAATGTTTTAGTCATTAGATGTTAAACTAATAGTAAAATATGAATTTTTTATCTGTAGATTATTTAGAAATTTTATTTTTCTATTTTTAGCAGGGAGAGGGTGCTCCTTTGAATCGCAAAGGGGCATGTGCTAATCATGTACTTGACGTATCCAATTTCTTTAAGGTTTGAAAACTTTTATTAAATTTTGATGTTTTTTTTACATAATACACATATATACACTTAAATTTTAAAAATACAAATAATATATATGGAATGATTCTAAAGTGTTCTAACAAACTTTCAGCTTAGACAAGCTTAGTAAGATTAATTGGTTTAATCATTTTTACTATGCTCATATATTGATAGGACTACTATGTCATGCTAGATTGAATTGACTTGATATCTTTATTTCAATTAATAAATGTTGGAAAGAATTTTGCAGAAATGCTGAGATAAAAGACATGAATTTAGTGTAATTGGGCTGTTGATGGATGAACAAGAAAGTGTATATATCATATATTCCAAGCTAATATTTAGCCCACTGTGAGCTTTGTGCTTGAGAGTTATTATGCGGTTAGGCATTTCACAGTTAACCTTTGTTTATTTTGAACATCTTCTACAATGGGATGTTCTAATTATTCAAAGAATTTATTTCGTCAACCATATCTACATTACTTATTATTCTTTATTAATAACACTCTTACGATTTTTTCTTGTGTCATCCTGTCAATTATCTTTTGAGTTTTATTGCAATTTGTCTGACTTTTTTCAAATTTTTATAAATCTTGTTAATTTTATACTATTTATATTTATAAACTTTTCAATAAAACATTTGGAATAATTTGTTATAGCAAAATATAAATTCTGCAGTCTAATAATATTGAAATATGATTAAATACAAATCATTGTTGCAATTATTTAAAAGGTTTATGTCAAAGATAAATAATTTCTAAATTTTTTACATATTGTAGCATTTATATTTTTAATTATAATATTTTATAACTTTATTACTTATGTATGAAAAATGATTCAAAAATTGTGAAAAAGAATATATATATAATTATTATTATTAGGGTTCTCATGTTACAATCAATGCAAGAATGGAAGAAGATGTTGAACCATCTTTGGTTTTAGAAAAAGTTGCCAAGGCATCTGCTTCAAAATTTAATTTCAAAGAACGATCTGATCCAGTAGAAAATATGACTCCAGTGGTAAGTATATTTTCAAAATAATTTTACAAAAATTTTTAACATATATTTTTATTGATATTTTTTTTATATCTCTTTCACGCACATATTTGTATTATAAAAATTAATTGGCCATTTTTGTTATACTGAAGAATTCATCAGATTTTTACAACTGTAAGACTTTTTAATATAATGTAAATGAATAAATATAAAAGTCAATATAACCTGTAGCTTAATAGCTCAAAACAAAATTTCCTGTCTTATTTGAAATGTATGGATTTTAGCATGAAGATTTTTTGTTTAAATGCTAAAAGGATTTAAGTGAATAATATAACTCAGTCAACTATGTTTGCTTTTTATAAATATGGAAATGTATGTTTGCATCCATAAAAATAATTAGCTGTAGCATACTAAACATTTTATTCATTTTGTCTAGAATAATAAAGTAATTAAACTTTTTTTATTGTAATACTTTTAAAAAGAGGGAATTAAAAAAAATTTAAATATTACTATCAAACTCACTTCAAAGATTTTCTTAAATATCTATACATAATAATTTTTGCTTATGCATTAAACAAACTGTGTTTTTAATTTAGGGTAGTGTATACAAACGAATTATGCCAACTAGAGAAATCAACCCAGTTGAAAGAGAAAAATTCTGGATGAAGGAACAGGTACATTTATTAATTTTTTTTCTGCATAAAAGAATTTCAAATATTTAAACAAATTTTGCAATTACTTAATATTTGGACATTTTAAATATCTTATGAAATATGTTCTACATTTTTATGAAATGAAGAAAGATTTTATTTACCTTGTAGGAGGAAGAAAAGAGAAGAATTGTTGAGGAAAAAAAGAAAGCTGAAGAAGAAAGAAAGAAATTAGAAGAAGAAAGGAAAGAAAGAGAAGTAAATTTTGTTTTGAATTTTATTGATTTGAATTTATTTGATTTGAATGCTTTCATTTGTGTACTCTCATTGGCTCTCAAAACTGCTTCAAAAGATGGTTTAACTTAATGAGATGCATAAATGAAAATGCAGAATCAATCATAAACTTAACTATGTATTCTCATTATTAATTGTAAAACTTATGGCCATTTATTAACTGTAACTGCAGAGAAGGGGAATACAATTACTGAAGAATCAGTAGTTTTGTTACTAGCTTCTTTGGCAACCAGCCTGTTTTTTGAGAATATTGATTTTCTCTCAATTTTACCTATATATTATTTATTATCCATGAGTCTTTTAAGAATTTTTTTAAATTCTTAAATTGTGATATTTGATCCTTGCAATTTATTGCCCTGTTACTTATCTTGTTTACTAGCTTCATAAATGTCTAATGAAGACAAATTTGTATTAAAATAGCACAGCACTTGCAATATCAGCAGCAAGTGAACTTGAATTAAAATATGACAATAAAAGAATTAAAAATAAGTAATTATAATATTTGATCTTGTTGCTCATATTTTGTAATGTACTTAATATCTCAAGGGACTATGTGAGCCTATTTCGATGAAAAGTTGATTTAGTAAGAAGAAATGTATTAGGATATAATCTTACTTTTCTAAATGGAAGAAAAATACACTGTTAAATAATTATATAAGCAGTGAACATTGTTTGAATTTTATTGCAACAATTTTTATTAATAATGCTTATTGATATTTTTGAATATTTTCTAAGATTTGCGAAAAATCTTACAACTAAATTGATATCTTGAAATATTATTATTATTTTAATTTTAGAATTGTGCAGATATTATTTTTCAAAAGTTCAGTAACAAAAAATACCAGAATTTTATTTAATTAAAAATGAAATAAAATTCCCACAGTAAAACATGTTCTAAGCTAAGTGCTAAATTTAGTAACTTTTATAAAGATAACAAACTAGATCTATCTTGTAGAGCAATAATAAACACTTCTGTTTTGATGATGTGGGGAAATTTTTTTTATGTTGTGGAATCATGTGTAGGAATGTGTTTGCTTTTCATTTTGTATTAAAAACATCATTGTGCAGATTCTTTTACTTTATAGGACTGACCAACTTTTTTCTTCTTCTTCTTCTTTTATCCATTTTAGGATAATTTAATTCATTGCTAATTCATTCTTAGTGTTATCTTTCCTTGATTTTATTGAATATGATTGATTTGAAAGGATAACAACAAAGTTGGAAAAAGAAAGCAATTTTTAAAAAGAGATGTGCATAGTTCATATTATATATGTTAGAAACATTCACCATTATCTTAAGTTTGTCTAATTTATCACTCATCAAAAAACATGAAATATATCATAATATATAAATGCTATGAAAATCACTGAAAATAATGTTAAATTTTACAAAAATTTGTCATTTCTGATACTATTTAATATCAAGTCAATGAGATGTAGTGTTATTTATTTCTTTGTATCCAAAATATTTAAGGAAGCACGGAAATATTCTCCCAACTCAAAATTATTGCTCTAGTCTTGACATATGTGAAATTCCTAATCACTGGGTATGATTCCATTTCCATTTTCAAGAGAAATCTTAAAAATAAACTTTTACTACAAGTGGGAAGTACTAGGGCTAAATTCTCAGTCATAATCACTACACTAATTTTGCAAATTTGAATTTTATTTGAAAGCTTTTGCTGCCTATTTAACCAATCAATGATTACCTGTCTCCCTCCATCCTCATTTCCAAAAGAAATCACAAAAATGCTACTTTATATATGTTATGAAAAAAAAATCAAAATAAAGTTCCCCAGCCATTGCATCAATTTTACTATTTTTTATTTCATATGAAGCTTGAGATTCTTAGATGCATCAACAATAGTTATTTGCCCTACACTGCTCTGTAATTTCGCCAAAAATTTCAAAGTATTTTACTTTAGATCTTCTAGGTAAAAAAAAAAAATCTAGTGCAGTTACCCAAGGTCAGTTGCCCTATGGATTTTGTTAATTTTCATTTGATTTTATTCATGATCTTTAAATACTTTAATTTTGGTCACCTGTAAAATCACCGAAAAAATCACTTACATTATTTAAAAATCAATCTGTAAAAATTTGGACTATGATAAAAATTTCTTTTGTTTTTCTCTTTATTTTTGGTAAAATATATATATGTATATAAATTTAGACACTGATCTTTTTTTTTTAATGTTATTTTAAAATCTGCTCATGCTTTGTATTTTAAAAATGTTTTGTACTGTTTAAATTGTACCATCCACACAAATTATTTGGCCTTAAATATTAAATTTTTCTAATTGTTTTGAAATGAAATATTTGCTGAAATGTTACTTGTCTATATTTTCTACTGGTATTGAAATTCTGTGACATAATGGCCAGTTTTTTGTTCTGAGACTTAAAAATTATTAGAAATATATTATTAAAAATTTTATTCAAATAATTCCTATGCTTCATTACAAACTTCTAGATAAAAAAAATTTTTGTAGAAAATTTTATTCATTTATGCAATAAATACTTATTCATTTATGCTTTTAAAATACAATATTAACTAAGTACTGAAATTATTGTCTTTACTTATTTTAGTTTTGTTTTTCTTTTAGATAAAAGATAGTGTTGCTAGAGATGAGTGGGTGAAAGAACGATCGCAATCCATCAACAAAATGAGAGAAGCTGAAAGGAATGCTGATAATGTTGCTAGAAATATAGCTCAAGAGAAAAAACAATGGGTAAATTAAAAATTCTGCATTTTATTATTGGTGTGATTTATCTAATTGAACTGGAGATAAATTAATATTACATCTAACTCTTGTAGGAAAAACAGTTAGAAGATGATGCTAAAGATGAAAAGGCTAGAAGAACAAGAAGTGAAAGTTTGAGAAGAGAAAGAAGTCATGTAAGTAATCGCTGAATAAAAAGATACTAGCTCTGTATCGAGAAACATGATACCACAGTCAGATGTTCACAATTTAATCATATTTTTAAGATACTTTGATCAAATTACAAAATGAAATGTGCATATTATTTAAATGCATATCTCCTTAATTTAAGCTGTGATATCGGACCTTTTCTATTCCTACTATATGTGAAGTGGCCTATATGATGTTGTAGGGGTGTTTAAAAATTTTTTTCCTTTATTGATATGAAACAAATACACAATATTCATTGCATAAATTGATTTATTGTATTACACATTGCTCTATCACTTGCTTTCATCTCTCAGAAAGCATTATTATACCATCTTTCCAAAAAAGTTGGTGCTTACTTGCAAAACATTCAAAGAGGTGAATTTTAAATTTCTTTACAAATAGAAACTGTTTATTTTGAGAATTTTTTTAATGACAAGGATCAATTAAAATTTGGAATTAAGGATAATACAATAGAATGTTCCAATTAAAATTAATAGTTTCTTTTACAGTCAGTCTGACATGAAGCTAACAATAGTATAATGAAAAATCATTGATTCTAGCCATTTTTCTACTATGGTGAATTTTAATTTATCAAGTTTATTACTATATTTGATAAAATTATGTGTTTCAGCCTGAGAAAAGCATTTTTAGTTTACTACACCTTTCTAGTCCCAATAAATGAATAAAAGTTGTTTTTTTTAAATGAAAACCGGCTTTGCAACATTTGAAAATCTATTTTCCCTAGGCCTACTGCATTTTTATGCATATTTCATACTAAATCTCTTTTGCTGGAATAAATTTCTTAAATAAAGAATCTCTTTCTTGTCTCTAGAGAAGAATTTACTCATTGAGACTTGTTTCATTAGGTATTAGGTCCTAATTTCACATCTATTAGCATGTACCATTCTGATCTTCTGATTATGTGCTACTGTTCTGCAAATGTTAGTAGCATTTGCTATCTAATTTACATTATTCCAGTGAGCATAGTTTTGGTAAGTTATCCATTCACCTTTGCTGTGGAGTTTTGGTGGTCTTCAACATTCAAATCAAATTGGGCTGGTTCTAAAACTCTTTAACCAATTTTAGATAGTCTTAATATAGCACCATTCCCATCTTTTTTTGCAGCATAACATGCTACAAAGACTTCATAGGTCTATCCATATTCAGTGTAAAAGAAAGTTTTAATAGAAATTGTATTGCCAATAAAACTGTGTAATAGAAATTGTATAGCCTTTTTTCTACCATTTAAAAAATGGAAAAAAGATTATTGGAATGATGTAAGATGACTGGAACTAATGTCTTACATAGCTAATAAATCAGCCTGAAAGTTTTTATAACCAATTAAAACCATTTTGAAAAAAAAAATGATGAGACACTTTAATATATAATTATTTACTAAGGGGTGCTATATATTTAAAATTTCAGGTATGAGGTGTAAAGTGTGTGAATTTTAGCTAGTTTCTTTTATTAATAAAAATTTTTGAAGTAAACTTTTTTTATCAGTGTGCATAAAGTTGCATCAAATAGGTCTTAAATGTTTCATAAAACTTTAAAATTAACTTCTTGACATCTTGATTTGTACAACTAATTGATGCAACTGAATAAATTACTTGAGTACTTATAATATTTTTTATATTTGACTTTTGAGGACTAACTGAAAATTTTCCATTTTCCTGTTGATAATCTGTTATTTGTGCATATTATGTTCATTAAACTTTTTCCTTCTCTTTCTTTAAATATAAGAATGCTTCAGCTATAAATGAATTTAATAATAATTTTTTGTTAACAGGAAAGGAGGGGGAATTGTAGCAAATTTGCATGTACTTAGTCATGTGTTTTTATCACTTTCTCATTCTATAAAAGGATGAAAATATTCAAGCAAAATATTATTATTTTTATTTTTTTAACAGGAAGCTCAAAGTTTGATTTCACAAAGAACAATTAATGCTAGAGCTATATTTGAGCAAAACACATGTGCTGGGCAAATGACTAATGTTCAGACCACTCGACAACCCAAAGTCCTGCAAGAATTTGAGGAGAGCCAAGCTAGATATGAAACTCAGTCAACCTCTCCAGTTCCTACTACTGGTGAAAGCTATAATTCTCCAACAATTGAACATGTTCCTGTAGAAAAAATAGAACCAGTTCATGGCCAAAAAGTTGAGCTAACTTCGGCAGCTTCTCCCCCTGAAGAATTTAACTACACCAGGAATTTGTTGAAGGAACCTCCCCGGCAGGATTCAGAACTTGAAGTCAATGCAGAAGAAGAGCAAAATTGGGATGGTAAAATGCTTTTCTATTGTTGATTTTTGGAAATTCTGTTATTGGTACCAATTGAAATTTGTTAATTCATGTTTGGAACTATTTTCTATACTGTTTTCCTTCTGCCTTTCATATTATGGTATGAAATGTTTTTAGAATTTTTCATTTTGTTTAATATATATCATAAAATAGTTTTCAATATATTCTGTCATTACATCATGAAATCTGTTACTTTATATAATGTCCAACTGTTTCAAAAACAAATAATGGGGGAAATCTAATAAGTACTATCCTTTTATGTAATTTTTGCTTTGCTTGGTGCTTTTTAATCATTTCACATGGAACTGAAATACATTCTTTTAATGTGAAAATGTGACAAAGAGGGATGAATTCGAATTTAACAAGCTTTTTTCAAACACATTAAGTTTTTGTAAATATAATTCTTATCTAATTTCAAAACAGAAATATCTAACTAAACATAAGAAAGAAAATTTGTGAATAACTACTGCTTGAATAATTTTTATGCGTCTTAAAAATAAGTTAATTATTTTTTTTAAAAAAATGAATATTTAGTGAATTGGATCTTCTTTGATAACTGTTTGAAATTTTTTTTTTATTTGATTCATATTTTTCTTTGCATCATTAAATCAAAATAGTTTTATTGAGTAATGATTTTTAAAAATAATAATTGCTTCTCAGCTTTAGAGTGTTTAAAACATTACTTGAAATTGTGATTTAAAATTTATTTTTCTAAATTATACAAGAGAAATATTTTTTTTCTGTTCGTGTACTTTCATCTTATCACTTACAAGTTTTGTAATTAATTTTGATGCAAGTTGTCATGCATAAAATCATTTGGTATATCTTTTGTCATAACACCTAATTGACTTATATTTCATAAAATTACAGTAAATATACTTTCATTATAGTTAATGTACAATCATTCATATACTCTTAGTCCTTGTCATTTGTCACTATTTTTAATCTCTGTCTTATAAGCATGCATTTAGTTTCTTTAAGACATATGCAGTATATCATATGGAATTGTTACACCTGGATAAATTGATTCACTTATAAAAAAAATGGATAGTATTTATTGTCACATTTTTTTATAACTATCTTTTCTTTTTTTAAAAGTTAAATGAATGTTAGTGCCATAATGTATTTATGATTTATTTTTGCATGACTCAGAACCGACATTGGAAGCTCCCCCTAATGTGCGTGATCCATTGACTGAAATGATGGCAGAGCATGGAATAGTTAGGACAGTTGATGGCTCTCAAGCTTTAGATAGCACTCAAGTCATTACTTCAGCTCCTCTTGGAGATGGTCTGAAAGCTCGTGCTCTGTATGATTATCAAGCAGGTATTTATAATTTTTTCTATTGAAATTGATCATTATGAGTTTGTGAATTTAATTCATTATTGAATTAGAATATCTCATTTTGTGGCAAATAAATTTTGTCATATTTTTTAAAATAAAAGATTTTTTTATGTAAAATAATAAAACTTAAAATCTTTCTTAGCATTAACAATTTTATTTTTTATTGAAATAATAAAATTTATCATACCAAAAATATTTAATTTTTTTATTATTTTTGAAAAAATTAACTCTTTCAAATAGCCATTAAAAATTACAAAATGTTAATTTATTTCATAAGTTATTTCATTTTTAAAGAATAATATAAATCTAAATATTATATGCAACAATTAATGTGTATTTACAATTTGAAATATGCATGTAGTCATTTAAACGTTTGGGTTTTTATTCTTCATCAATTGTTGAATACAAGTAAACAAGTTTTGGATCATTTTTAAGAAACAAGAAATTCTAAAACAGTTTTCAAAGTAATTTTACCATGAATTTTTTTTATGAACTATTTTACTTGCGGTATCAAAACTTTTTTAATTATAAAAAAAAAACTATTTATTTGTTTTGTCACTAAATCTGTCTTTATGCTTGATTTTTTAAAACAAAATTTCAAGAAAATCTTATCCAATAATGTGAATTTTCTCTTTACCTACCCCTCAATTGAAAAACAAGCAATTCTGTTTTATTTATATTGATTGTAAGTGTTTTTTAAAGGAGTTGCAATCATTCAAAATCATGTTTGCTTATATTTGAAATCGTCATATTATCATTAAATTGATAGAAGATAATGTTGAAAATTTCAGACAATAATTTAATAAAGAATTTTCTTTGCTTGGAATTTATGTGCAAACCCATGTGAATTGCAGAACAATATTAAAAGCAGAAAGGAAGTGTCATGATGTTTTTATATATTCAAAATAGAAGAATCCTTCGCTTTTTATTAATTCAATATATTTATTGGATTTATTTGTAAACAATTTTATTATTCAGTTTGATGTTGAAAATATCAGTTACTAGATTTTGAAAAGTAAGAAGGAAAATTTGAGGAATTTGTAAATCCAAGATGCCTTGATTAAAGTAGAAATGATTTTATTTTTTAAAATTAAGTACCATTAAAAAATTAATTTTAAAACCATTGATAATTTGAGCTAATCAGATTTATATTTACAGAAGATAAAAATGAATGTTTTTTTTTTGTTTCCAAAATTTTTGTATTGAATGGTTTTTAATTAAGAATCATAATTTTTAAATGTTAGGATTAATATAAAAATATAATAATACATATTAAATCTTATACTCATTTAATGTATTTTGTGAATAAATTCCCTTATTGAGTAAAATCAAATTACGTCACTTTTGTAACAAACGTTATTGCTTTCATTTTATATTTACTCAGATATTGGCTAATATTGTAACTTCACTTTCTTGTTTCTTATATGAAATGCGTAGTTGATTTCAACTTTAAAAGGCATGGCAGATTTTACTTATATTGTATATACTAGTCTAATGTGTTAAGTGGATTGAAATGCACTAACAAAAGAATTAAATAGTTCACAGTATAATCTTACCTCATATTAAATGATATTCAAGAAATTCTACTGTTAATTTAATAATAACATTGCAAAAGTATGTGAAAAAATTATCATTATCTTCATTCCTTTGATTAAAATGAACTAGAGAAAAGGTAAATAGTTCTAATTCCAATTAAATATATCTAAAAATAATAACAATTCAAATTGCTTATAATGATAATTTTTTTTCAAACATTTTATGAAAATATCTATAAAGGAATTGCCAAAATTCAGGTAAAAATGGAATAACAGTATTAAATATTGTTTTAAAACTTTAATGTTTTATCTTCATACTAAAAATTTATCAATAAAAAGAGAATATTTTATGGCTTTTAATGTATTGAAATTTTAATGAAAATCATTTTGAAGTGCACATTTCTTCCTTTCAAAGTGAACTCTGTATAATTCCGTAATAATAGGTTAACAGTTAGTCTTATGAAAAGGAACACTCATTCACTTCTGTTACAAGTAAAGATAAAAATTAACCATACAACATAAATATCAACTATATATCTTATCTAGACAAGGGAAAATTAATTTTTCACTATAATAAATTTTTGGCTTTCTTCATTTAGTTCCTAGCTTTCAATAGTTAAATCCATGAATGTATTGCCTTAAAGTTGAGGGGTTTTATTTATTCTAGTATGGGTAGATATTAATGTTAAGAATTTTTTGGCACCCAAAGATGTTACCTTTCCAAAATACTTAGAGAGAAAAAACTGTTAATTTTTGTTGTTTAATTTATATTTTTTACTAGCCGCCTTTGGCGACCAGTCGGTTCGCCAATATTAATGCCGACTGAAGGGTTAAATCATTTTTTTATTTAACTTGGTCTCATAAGAAGTTTTTCAGCAAAATATTTTTAAGTTTTAAATAAATTTAAGTTAATTTTAAATATTTTAAGTTCAAATAGCTGACCTACTTTTATCAGTATAATATTACTTTAATATTACGTTACTTCGTTGAAAGAAGCGTTTCTATTTCACATGATTCATTAAAATGTGGAGATAAATTACAATCACGAAGGAGAATTCTTTGATTTGCACAAAATATCTTCTTCACATAAGTAAAAGTAACAATTCAAAACATGTCTTATTGTTTTAAAAAAAAAAAATGCAAAAATATTTTACTACTACTGATTATCAATTGCTTTTTGTTCGTGGTTTCTTCGAAATGACGTCATTTTTAAAGTTCGTTTATGATTTCTTATTTTTAAATAATTAATCTCGTTCTCAGAAGATTATCGTTTGGTGCTTTTCTAAAAAAAAAAATCAGCTTTAACTGTCTCACTTTGGTAATATATTTTTACTTTGTATTTTTATTTACTTCAATTCTTTAATTAAATTAATAATTTTAATATTGCAAATGATCAAGAAAATTTTTTCTCTTGCATTTATTGTTTTAAAAAAGTATCACATTTCCTATTTATTTCATTTCACAAAATCACGTGATGAAAATTGTATTTTTCTGGGTTTTTTTGTTAGCAATTAACTTTTTTTAAATCAGAACTTCTGAAAATGTAATGGCAACATTTTATTAAAAGCTGAGATAAAATTTTATATTTATTTTATACGAAATAAATTGTTGGAAAAAAACACGATTAAATTAAATGTTTAAAAATTCATTAAAAATAGAGTTATAATTTATAGGTCAAAACATTATCATTGAAAAGCTAATTTTTCAAGCTTTAACGTGATGCAAAAATCACTTTTGTGCTGTAATATTTTCGGAAGTTATAGCGAAAAAACGTTAAAAGTTAGCTTATTTTTTTAATTAATTAAAATTTTAATTAAAAATTCAAAAAAGGGTGCACATTCCCGGCACCCAAGGTATACATATACTAAATTTGGTAGCTGTAGGTCGAACGGTCTGGCCTGTACATCGCCAACACACACACATCGTGCTTTATTATAAGTAAAGATGGTATGATTTAAGTCTTTTTTTCTTTAAATTGAATTTGGTAGAACCTCAAGGTATTGAATTCTTTTCATACCATTTTGTGAAATTGGAGAAGATTAAACAATAGGTTGCTTATGAAAATAAATATAATTATTTTAATTTCTCTAGATGCCTTCTCGTATCAAAGTATTCCATAGTAATTGTGAATATATAAATGTACAATTTTTATTTAAAAACTAGCCGCCTTTGGCGACCAGTCGGTTCGCCAGTATTAATGCTCGCTAAAATTTTCAAATAATATTTTATGTAGCTGTGTCTCATAACAGGTTTTTCACCAAAATATTTTTAAATCAAACAGATTTTGATAGTCTTATAATTCATTTATAGTATTATTTTCTTCAGATGATCTGTTCATTGTACTAATCATCTTTCTCTTTCAATCTGTGCAGTGATTGTCCCGGAATTGATATTTTACTTAAATGGTGGAAATGGAGAGAAAGGTCTTGAATTCTACGTTTTTATAGAATAATAGAGATTCAAATTTTCATAAATGCAAACACACTAAACAAATAGACACAATTGGTTTTCAAGAGATGTTAAAGTTTAATAACAGCTTGAAAAATGCCCCACACAGAGGAAATAATGGTGACACACACACCCTTTTCTTTTATTTTTTCTTTCTACAAACCCTTTTTTCCCCTTTATTCTTTTTTTTCTTCCTTGCCCAGGCTTTATTTAGGGCAGGTATAGATTAAATATTCATACGGACTAAACACTAAGAAAATAAAAGAATCCTTTCAAGGATGAAATAAATACATTTAGAGCTCTTAATGCCGCATTTATATATAAAAAAGAATTTTTATCTTTAAGAACAACAAAAAAACAACTTTATATCAGAACACAATCAATAGCAACATTAAAAAATGAAAAACGAACAAAATGATATTGACGTCCGTTGAGAAGAATGTTTTTAATCAGCATAAAATCATACTGCATAAAAGCAAGTACTGCATAAAAGCAAGTATTTTCTTTCTTTTTAAACAACCCCCCTTTTTTTTTCTCAACAAATCCTTACTTCCTGTTATCTTACTCATTTGGTGTGGGGGGGGGGGAGGAAATGAATATTTTTGGCGGGAAAGTAAGAAAAGTGTCGTTTTAACAATTATCCTTGCAGGGTTTTTTTTTTTTTTTTTTTTTTTTCCCCATTTTCTCTCGCCATAAGAACCATCCTCGTGTCTTAACGAATATATATTTTTTAAAAATTAGCCAAATCGGTCGAGCCGTTCTCTAGTTTTGCGCTTAACAACGCATTTCGCGGTCCATTTTTATTAATATAGATTGTGTTGGCTTAGAAATACTTTTCATGTTTCAAATTTTAAATCTATGTCTATAAATGTCTTTAAACATATAATATGTTTAATTAGTATACTAATATTGGAAATTGTTTCGTATTGTCTTGCTTTTTTTAGCTGATGAAACTGAAATTTCCTTTGACCCTGATGATATCATAACACATATTGAGCAAATTGACGAGGGATGGTGGCAGGGTCTTGCCCCAGATGGTTCCTGGGGATTGTTTCCTGCTAATTATGTTGAACTGTTAGACTGATTAACTACCATTTAATCAACTATTTGACTGTTATCTGTGATGAAAGTCATTCTGTTCAAACTTATATGTTTCATTTTTGTTTCCTTGCATTTATTTGCATTTTTATAAAAAAAAAAGTTAATAAATGGGACTTGGCTTTCTTTTGGTATAAAAATTATATAAATAGCTCCTTTCCCTTCATTTAAATAAAGTAATTCAATATCTTTTTGTGGATGTAATAGCAATGATATAAATAGTTATTGATCAGCTATTTCGGCTTTGCCATTTGCTTATTTGTTCTGTTTTGTTGTCTTTAATCAAGAAATAATTTAATGCATCTAATTTTCCTTTTTTTTATTTCTATTTTTTATTATTTAAGATAAAAGAGAAAGTAGAGTATTTTTTTGAATTTTCTAAATCACTATAAAATTCAATATTACTTTTTAAGACTGACTTGTAAATTTTATCTATGCCATTTATTTATCAAAATGCAAGATACATTAAAATGTATAATTGTGGAAAATTTCAAACACTTACTTTTTTTTTGTTAAATTATATTATTTGTACTGTTAGGATTTTTAAGACTTTGTAAAATGAGGTTTTTTTTTATGTATATAAATAGAAATGGTATTGATACTGATTTTTTTAATTAGATGAATAGGATAATTTACTTTTATTACTATTATTTTCATGTGAATTCTTAAAGCCTAGTCACTTTGAATAATTTTTTTAAAAGCTTTTGTTTCCAATTATATCTTTAAATATGTATATTCTTTTATAACTATTAACTTTTCTTAGAACTTGAAACTATATCAATCATTTTAAAAGCATTTGTTATACTATAATTTTCTTCCTTGCTTTCGAATGACTGAATGTGTGAAAAAAAAAAATTCAAACCGTTAATTTATAAAGCTTTGTTGTTTATAAAAAGAAATGTTTCACTTTTTAATAAAATATGATAGTATTAATCAAAATCTTGCAGAAATATTATAAGGTTGTTAAAATTATAAACCGAGATTATGCATAAACTTTATGCTATATATTGAATATTAATGAAATCTGCCTTAAATATAGTGATGAAATTTTATAAAATAGTACTAGAAAAAAATTCTCAATATTCTTCTTTGTGTTGTTGGCTTAAAAAATAAGACAGCGTAGTATAAAAATATATTTTCAATAAGTTATTACATCTATTTACGATAAATTTAAAATTGAAAATATATATATATACGTTTTTATAAAAAAAAATTAATGTCTTTTCATCAATTTAAAAAAGAGCATGTTAAGTAATTGCTTTAAATATATACTCAACGATTCTCACATTATTAAAATGTCTATTTGTCATTTGATTTTTTGTAGGATTCATTAATAAAATCTAAAATCCAATCATTTGGTGCCAAAAAATATTTAACACAAATTTCACTCAATTTTTTAAAAACTTTTTATTTATATTTATAAAAATCAAAATGAATTATATGAATACAAATATAATTAAAAAATTTAGAATTCATACATTTTGTTTTTTTTAACAATGCTATGAAAAAAAACCTAGTTGGTGTTTTTTTGTAATCAATTTTAGGACTTGTTCTTCTTTCCTTTGAATTGTATGTGTAGTTCTTTTGGTGTTGCCAATAACGAAGTACTTAATTTTTTTTTTTTTAAATCTTGTCTATTCTATAAAAGTCTATTAAAGTATGACAGTTTTCATTTTGTACTAGTTTAATATGCTAGTTTTTAAAATGTTTTTACTTTTTATGTTAGATTTTACCTTCTACAAAAACGTATGCAATGTATACTTTAGGTATTTCTGAAATGGTTCCAGTTTTGTACTGAATTAAATCTGTTTTGTTATTGATATGATGTCTCTGTCTTTCATTTTTATTGGCACAAATAGCATTAGATTACATACATTAATTAGTTTTTTTCTAAAGAAGCATTGAAATATGATTTAATTTTATATTCATTTTGATGTTTCAAATCTGTTAAGACCTTTTAACTATCTAGACTGATATTATATGTGAAATAATAATCTTAAAATCTCTACACTTTTATAAAATGACAATAAGAAAAAAAGTACCAGAACATTGAATAAGTTGCTATGGTTGGAAGAATTAAGCAATAATTTTTAAAGCCTTAGAAATAATTATCAAAATATGCTGAAACTCAATCAATTTTGGAATCAATGTTCCAAAAAGAAATAGTAAATTTTAAAAGGATTGGAGCAGAGAGAAATATTAGAACTAATGCTTCAAGGACAAAAAATGGTATATGTATAATAAAAACTTTTAATACATAAATAATACTACTTTTAATACTAAAGAATAAATTAAACTATTTAATAATCCTTCAATCTGCAGTAATAAAAAAATCATGGTTGATTTTTACTCATGGAATCATATGGCTTAGATTTACTAACTTAATCTTAAAATATAATCTTTTTCATAAAGTATGGTATAATCTGTTTTTATGTAAAGGTTGATAAAATTGTAATTCTATTTATTCACCTTAGATTTCGCTATTTGCATAGTTTGAAAATTATGTAAATATTTAACTTAAATCCTTTTAATAGCTGAAAAAAATTATATAAGTAAACTAAGATAATTTTGATTGTGGATATATTCTTAGATCTTAAGGATATTGCAACATAATATTTTGTAATTTAAATCTTTGTGTTTTTTTCCAATGGGAAAATATACTGATTTCAAAATTTAATATATTAGTTCTAACAAAAAAAAAAAACATTACAAGCCAATCCTTTATTCTTCAGGTAATAAATGCATAAAATGCTCAGCTTTCACTTTGGGTTATAATTTATTATCTGCCTTATAATCAAAACTTACTGATCTTGAGAAATTTATAATATATCACATGCATTCAAAAATGATTCACTGAACTGTTATGAATTCCTATATATCTTTTAAACATTAACAAACATTATTTTTCTCTGTAAAGAATTTGAATATAGATAGGAAGAATTGCATGTAATACAGTTAATATAATATTCCCAAAAAATATATACGAAATGAAACAAATATACCACAATTAATACTAATATGAATGTTGTGCAGTCTGCTTCAAAAACTTGTTACTACAGTAGCATTAAATTGTCTCATAAATTTTGTTTCAGTTTATAACATTAGTTAAAATGCATTGATTTTAACCTGCAAGATTAGCAAATATAAATAAATGATTTATCAATTAGGATGACAATGTGTTAAAGAGGGAAAAACATTGAAAAATTAAGACACATGTACTTTTTAAACCTTTTAATAGTAAAAAAGAAATGCAAACAGAAAAGTCAACTAAAAATAAAATATCAAAAGTAGAAAAATTAGTTCAGACTGATGTCTTACATTAATTACATAGTAATTTATGATGTACAATTTCTAAATTAGTTATTCCTAAATGTACACAGTTGAAAAATGCTGCATAACATTGTCTAAACATAATAAAGCTAATATGCAAGAAATAAAAAAAATCACCATAAAAACTATAAAAACAAATTTTAAAAACAAATTATAAAAATTTAACTATCTTTCTAATAAAATATATGGCATCATATAAACAATTATTAAAGCTGTTAATAATTACCTCTTAATATAATAAAACCGGTATTAATCACTGGAAAGTTGCACCTTAAAAATTAAAGAGGCCAGTAAAATATCACAATAAATCCAAAGAAGTCCTATAAGCTCCACTGAAATCCCACAATTGTGTGCAGAGTTTACGGCTGTTATCAACAATATTTTCTACTGGAGTTGATTCCAGATGTACAGAAAAAAATTCATAGCACAATATGTGATTATAAGAGGCAGCAGGAAAACATTCTTGTACAAGTCTCCTAATAAAAAAGGTATGTATGTAAAAAAAAAAAAATTATGCATTCATTCTCAAAAATATTTTCTTTCTATGTATACTAACTTAATATATAATAGTAAGAATTACTAAATGTGAGATGTACATTCAGAAAAACAACAA
This sequence comes from Argiope argentata, assembly GCA_026289955.1. Lineage (NCBI taxonomy): Eukaryota > Metazoa > Arthropoda > Arachnida > Araneae > Araneidae > Argiope > Argiope argentata. Next base: position 1,165,992 of record JAOUZG010046798.1, on the reverse strand, counting down.
AATGAAAATGAATTGATGTTTAAGAAAGTTATCTTAATCTATAAAAAAAGACACAATGAATTAAAATAATGCACAATTTTATGATATGCACATTTTTTTGCATCATATTAGTTATACTTATATGAATTATATATGTATATCAATATTATGCCTAAAAATTCTAAATATAATTATAAATTACTTTACATTCTTTTTATTTCTTGTCTATTTTTTCTTCTTTACTGCAACAGAATCTTTAATACTGGTAAATAGCAACTAAATAATTTTATATTGTATTAAAATAAAATGAGATGTTACTGTTCTAATAGAACACTTGTAATGGCCAATCAAAACCTCTGTTAACTAAACTAACAATTAAAAAAAACTTAAAGAGAGCCAAAATCAGCATTGGGTAACTTTTAGCAATATCAAGTCTTCACCTCGCCCCCCCCTCTATCACTTATCAGCCTATTCAGACAATATCAATACAAAAGCTTGTAAAAAATTGTAATAGGAAGCAAAAAGTTATTCATTTAAAGCTAAAAGAAAGCATAATTCCATCCTTGAAAAATTCAGTAGTGATGTCAGCAATATCATGCATTTTGATTCAAAATGAGACTGTAAACATAAAAAGCTGTGCACTTTTGATTGGGAGAAGAGGAGAATATACTTTTGACAATCCTCATAAACAATTATTTAAAAATGCAAAAACAACAGAAAAAAATCAGCATCATTTAAAAACTCTCTAATTAATTTTAATATATGTTTGTAAAAAGTCTGATAATTGATTTTCAAAAACAAATTTTATATTAAAAAAAGTTTTCTAAAATTTAAATATGTTTTAATAATTCAAAATATATTTTTATGATTATAAATAAACAATATTAGTAAATCTTGTCATAAGAAAAGAAATCATGACTTCAAATTCAGTTTCTATTAAATAAGTCTTCAATTATCTGAAGTGTTTATGGTACCATGAGTTTGAATAATTGAGGTTATATAGTGACATCACATGATTATGCTTTACATTATAAATTTACAATGCTACATAAAATCACAATTTTAATTTTAAAAATGAATAAGATTTTAATGAAAAATATGAAAATTTGGAGAAAAATCATATATTGAAATAATATTAAATTGTGCCTTATTATATGTTTAAAAAAAACTTACTTGTAAAAATTTCCACAAATAATTCCTTTTTTAGGAAAATTTTTCAGATTTGGATAAACAGTGGGTTTTATCATTCTGCCCTTAAAGAAAAAATATGTATGAGATTAAAATTGATAAATAAAGTTTTATTACAAAAATTAGATATAAAACTTCTAAAAAAAAGAATGACTAAAATTGTGGAAACAAGTAAAATATATTCTTAGAACTTTTCTCCTTTGTAATTTAAATGCAATGTTTTTAAAAGTTCTGGCAACATTATTAAATTTTAGAAGGAAAAGGTAATATAAAAGCAAAAAAAATTGACTTTAAAAATCTATTCTACATTCATTCATGTTGTGGAATAGGCAATTGAACAGTTACTGAAAAAGACAAATTATTTCTTACAAAATTGACTTATCTATCAGCAATAATAAATGCTCTCCTCTTCCCCCTCCCCCTTTTCTTACCATTGAGTGTAATATAAATAGATAGCAGCTGTAATGAAATGTGATTATCAGTTTATCTGCAATTGATCATTGAGATGGTACCAAAGAAGAATAAGAAACTTATCCTTGAAATACAAAAGATGAGTGAGAATAAAGCTCTGAGGACAACAAAAGTAACAACTGATACCATAAAAAATATAATCCCTTTCCAAGCATAACAAATTATAAAAAAGCCAGTAAGAAAAGTTCATATTTTTCTCATAAAAAATGGTTGTTTGAAAGATATTTAATAATTAGTTATAATGATTAAATACAATGGCTAATACAATCAAATATTATGTTGCACTGTATCAAATTCCTCCCACCGTGCTTAATTTGAAGCATCAAAACAGGAAAATGTTTTAGGGCTTGATTGCATCAGTCATTGTTTTCTGTACACGGGGATTTTTACATGAAGCAATTAATAAAAAGAAAACCATGTTAGGGACATGATCAAGTTTTTAAAAATCCAATATTTTGAAATATATTAAAAGATTAGATAGTGACAAATTGAAAAATCTTAAATCCCTGAATACTTAGTCAAAAGAAAACCTTTAAAATATTCACAATAATTAATCACAGTAATGCTATGTTATTGGTAGTGACTACATAAATTAAAAGCATTGTTAAGATATAATGTTTAAAGTTAATTTTAACAATTTATTAAAAATAAAAAAATCAGTAAATCAAAACTTTTTAAATTATAAAATGGTATAAAAGAGGTATTCATTTGATAATATATACTGAATACATGAGGAAAAAAATGTTTAAATTCTGAAACATTTTTAATTAATTTTAATTTAAATTTAGCTAATGTTTGGCAACAGCATTTCTTAATGAGAATGTATAAACCAAAAAATAACTACATGCCATATTTGATAGTTCAGATTTTAGAGTTCAGCAAAATTTGATAGTTCTTCATGTAAATCAGATCTGATAGTTCAGATTCAAGTCTGATCTATGGAGCATTTTGAATAATTTTTGCATGACATAGCTCAGAGGTATTATCTAATCTATAAACACAAAATATTCTTCTGTAATAATTAATGAATCTGTAAAGGAATCTTTTTCTCTTGGGATTCAAGAGAATATACCAGATGGACAAAAAAGAAGGGCACTATGAAATAAAATCATACAATTGATTCAATGTCATAAAACATGAAAACAAAAATAAAAATTATTATCTGACAGAATTTCTCAATCTCTAAGATAATTGAAGCAATTAAACTACTTACTGTTGCATCTTCAAACCAAATGTTGTAATAAAAGTAAAGATCATCATCTTTCCAAAGACAACAGAAATTTTTTATGCCATCAATATATCGTCTTCCCACTGAAACCATTTTCCATATCTATATTGAATAAAGGAAAAATAAAATCAAATGTATCATATATTTTAGAGATAAAAAGGAATGATATGGCAACAGCAACTAAAAATACTTGTGTCAAGATTTGATTTTATTAACAAAATTACGATTCAGTTAGACACTGAATTTGAATTGCATTAATGATATATCTATATTAGTATATATAATGGTATTATATACACTAAAAAAGGGGGGATTAAAATAATTTTATTTATTAATTTTTCTATTGATGTTGACATGATATTAAAAAAATGCATTAATAGAATTTATCACTATTATATAGAAAATGAATTTCAAAAGGACAACTGAAAAAATTCACTCCATTTTAAGAATGATGCTGAACTCTTTTATCATGTGCAAAAAAGTAACAATTTTAGATTAAGATTACACAGTTTATGAGAGTTAGATACGAGTTGAAATGTAATTTGCAATGCAACAAAAAAAAAATCCAGATGTTGAATTCTGCTTTCACTATGCATCATTCTAAAATACAAAGGTACTTTTCTGCTAACCGAGCGAAAGTGAAAAATCACCAAATAATGTAGAGTTCATCCAAATTTCTTTGGCGATTTTTCATTTGTGCCCGGCAAGCAGAAAAGTACCAATACAAAATCTTTAAACACATGATACAAATATGAAATAGTATTTCTAATAAATATAAAACATAATTACAATAAAAACATAGTAATTTTAAAATTTCACAAAGATTACTTTTTGTTTCAAAGAAGGTGTGCCGTTTAGATGACCTTTCTTGACAATAACATTTGGGGAAATCAGACAGTCAGAATTTCGATCAATGTATATGAAATGTATTAATCCTGGATATTCTGTTATATATGTATACATGTTAAGGGTATACAAACAATAAAATAATTTATTAATTATTCAACACATATAAGGCAAACGAAAAACTCATTCCTAATCTTTAAACTTCAATAAAGTTTGCAATGACTAATTTTTATGCTTAACTTTACCACTATTAATTATATTTTTAAAAAATCTAAATATAGAATATAAGTAATAAACCTTTAAATATTATTTTATGCCATTTTGATGGCCACATGGGGAAAAACTCCCCAATCAATGCACAATTCTTACAACAACCAGATTGTGTAACTTTTGTAGAAGTATAATTATATTTTATTCCAGCATAAAATATAATTATATATTTCATTTAAAACTTTAATCAAAATGAAAGTTATAATTAACAGTTTAGAAATTAACTGATTTGTCACAATTGAAGTACACTTTTTATAAATATAAAACACTTTTGAAAATAAAGGACATATAAAATTGGAGGTGGACATATAAAATTTTCATTTTCTGCCACGCTTTTAACATTTTAGCATCTTAATTAACATCATTGATATTAAAATTGATATAAAAAAGGAAACTGAAAAGAGAAATAAATTAATATGAAATGTGAAAATATAATGATAAACATGACCAGCATTTATTTAAGCTAAAGATTTGGTTTAATCAAAAATATATCCAGTTGTATGACATCCCTAATTTTTGTTTTAACAAAATTAATTCAAAATGCAGGATATTAATCTATCAAAAACAAACACTGAAAAACTAAATTTGCTTCAATCTATAATAATAACTACAAAAGAGATGTGTGTATGTATCTATGTCTATCTGTTGACACTCTACAGGTTAAATTACTCATCTACCACAACCCTAATATAGCCTTTAAAGGATTAGTATGTGCACTACTAAGTGATTTTCACAGTTTTTAGTAGAAAATCAAGTGAGATTTTATATTATTTTGCAACATCTTCCAAAAATATCAGCAACAAATTTTATTTTTAATATTATTTTGAAATTTTCGAAAGTTAGTTTCGTTTGTTACAATATAATTGTAATGCGATTTTTTATCTAAATTCTGATTTTTTTTTTGTACAATTCTGTAATAATATGTTTGATTGTTATGAAGTTATCAATGTTACTTATGTTTCATTGTAATTTAAAACTCTCTTAAAATTATTTAATCAAATATTTAATAACATATTTTTTAAAGTTAAAAAAGAACTTTGTTTCCAAAGTTTAAATACAAAATAAGAAAGTTAATAGAATCCAATTAGGAAATAGATTATCAAGACAATTATGTAATTTTATGTACTTAACAGTTCTATGTATCATGGGCTAGACTTATTTGGAAATGTTTACAAACATTATAAGCAATGCAAATGTGTGAAAATAGTGTGGTTTTAACATCTGTCAAAAAATAATACATAAAAATATTTTCTTAAAAGAGTTATAAATACCATGCATTAAATATTTAATAGAAAATGACACAGAACTAATATTCTGTAGATCATTAAAGGCAGCAAATTAGAAAAAGGTTTTACTTTCAATTTCAGAGCACACATGCTGATCTTGAATGAAACAGAAACTGCACTTTGTTACCAACCAAATTTATGAATAATCTTTCATTTTTGAAGAACAATCAATAATTTAATGATAAGTTGATGAGTTAATTTTACAATGGAACAATTTGTTTTTAAACATTGGAATATAAGATATAAAAACTTTTATTAATGCATAATTTTGAATAATGAATTTAAATTTCAATCATCATTCTCAATATCCATTTACAGCAGAAATAATAAGAATCTTAGTAAAATAAATAGAAATAATCAGAATCTTAATAAATCATAAATAAATAAAAAATGTTAATATGCATTTAAATGTTAAAAAAAACATTATTATAAAAGAAAAAGCTTTAAAAAAGGATATGAAGCCATTGTGATATTCTGCAATGATTTCACTTCCAAAAAGTCTGCAACATCAGCTAATCTTTTTACACTGATTCTCTGCATAGTTTTTAAAATTTCTTGATATTCTGCACTCTGAGTTGTCTCTTCAAACTTCAAACATGGAGCTGCCACACATTCCCCAAAGAAATTTTTCAGAACATCGGAGCATGAAGAAAGCCCCGATTCCAATCTGAAGTAATAAAAAAATATGTCATGAAGATAAATTTTGATACATAAAATAGAATTTACAAATATTTTTTAAATACTTGCCGTGGATTTGTAATTTTATCCTTTGGCATTTTAAAAACCTTTTCTAATTCACATTGTTTCAGTTGCTCCCACTTTGATATAAGTTTTTTCATATACTTTTCTTTGTTAGTAGAAGTCTATTAAAAAAATCTCCGATTAGATTTTTCTAATCATTAATACTCATACACAATAAAAAAAAGTTAGTAATTTTATAATGGAATTTCATTCTTAGTTTGTAAAGAGTCTAGATTATTATATGAAAGTATATTACAGCCAAAAATTCAGAAAATTTTAGATTACATAGTTAAACAAACAACAACAAATATATATATAAAAAGAAAAAATGAAATCTACGATCCCAAATTTCAAATTATTATGGAGGAACATTATTATTGTAAACTTATTATTTGTCTAAATTAATCTAAGTCATTAACCGGTTTCAATCGATTTGAAGCAATCATACGACTTCTCTATCAGTCTCTTTCTGTCAGTGTGTGTAAGGATTTTTAAAATTTAAATTAAACCCTAATTAATTTCCAAATTTTAATCTTAATTTAGACCATAGTAACTTCATTCTAAAATATTCTCTTATTCCCTGATCCCATTCCAATTTTTCTATTTAATTAACTCAGCCGAAGCTTTGTAAAATTGCTGAATAAGATAAAAACGCCAGGTTCCAAAACTACGAGCGAAAGGATAAAAAATTGTCCATTAAAGCACATTCCTTTAAAAGCTCCCTTTATTAGTGACTGACATGTGATAGAAATCTCTATTGAAATCTCGCAGTATATATTCACAAGGATAAAAGTTTTATCAGCTTTTCCTCAGTTCGTGTTGTGTCGTTCAATATTGTGCTCACTGCTTTTGCTTGTACATAATGAGTGACCCCCGGAATGCAATAAAGTGAAGTTATAAGCTTAAAGTCTCATCTAAGTTTTTAAAACAGCATTTCTACTTTCAAACAAAAATATTATGTGTGCGTGTGTGTGTGTGTGTTTGAAGTTAAAGGCAGAGTAGTGACCGAAACAGATTGATTTTTTTCGTTGAAGTTCGTTTTATTACATCTCGAGAGTCACGCATTATGTACAAAACAGTGCGGAAACAAAAAATCAGAAAAGGGTAAAAATGCCCGAAATCATTTATTTATCTTGTTATTTATAAATCTTATATATCATGAGATTTTTATAAATCTTACACTTGTCGAATGTTGACAGGAATTCTTACATATGTTAACCTTGACTAGAGAAATGGAGAAATCCAGAAGAATATGTTTACATCCGCGATCACTCGGCACATGGATCCAATAAGGCATTACTTTTTACAAAGCTTTCTTTGATTTAATTAAATAGAAGTGGAATGGGTCAGAAAATAAGGGAGTGTTTTAGAATGTCTTTAATACGAGATAAATTAAGTTAAAAAATTAATTGACCTTGAATTGAATTAATCATGAAAACCTTGGATTTTCATTCCTTGATACCTCTTGATTGATTCTGACCATTCTTTGATTGGTTTTAGTTCATTATTTTGCTCAACAAACTTAAATTTATCTTTCTCTATAATGTTGAACCATTTGTTTCGATTAACCTTTTTAATTTTAATGCTTATTTCTCTCTCTCTCTCTCTCTCTCTCTTTTACACAAAGTTCTTATTAGTTATTATGAAAATTCCATGATATGTGGCTGAAAGCACCAATCAGTGGTCAATGTATCACAATAAACCTCACTAATAAGATGAATCTATACAGCAATAGTGCAATACTATATTAAATTGATAAATATAATTAGTTAAATAGACCAAGTAGTTATTTAATAAGAACCACACAACATTAATTTGAAAAATATTTGATAATTGTCCTTTAAAACTGAGATATGACTGACTAGATGTATTTAATCTAAATAATAAAATCATAGCTTCAATTTATGAAAAACATTATTTTCCGTCAATCAAAAAAATCAATATAAGTTCCAAATTTTGATTGTTAAATAAAAATTATCTAGTACTGAAAATGTCAACACATACACATATATTCAAAAACTATATCTTACTTTTGATTTCCAAATAACATCAACTAAATTCCGAAACTCTGTTTCAAATGCATCAAAAGAAGCAAGTGAACTACGTATAAGAGGATGGTTTTGAATGTTATTCAGCTGCTTTATAAAAGTCGCAACATGACTTGATACTAAGCTATAAGCAGTCAACTGAAATGTAAATATATAAGTAAGAAACATAAATAGCTTTAAAAAATAATAATAATAAATATTCTAATTATGTAAGAAAAATTTTTAAATTATTTTCTTATAACAATAAGAATATATCAGTTAAAAGAATTAACCAAGAAATAAATACACTAATGTATTAATAAAAATTTAACTGTAAAAAATAAAAATAATCCTTAATAAAATTTTTAAAAATTAAGAAAATCAGCAAGATTAACATTTGACATAAATTAAAAAATAAATCATCAAAAAATAAAGTAAGAAATTATTTAATTAAATATCATAGCATCAACCATTTATAAATGTCCTAACTTCATTTAATAAGATCTTTTTTAATACTTCATTTTGAATTTATGAAAAATTCAAATAAAATTTATTACTAAACTCATGACACTGCTTAGGCTTAGTAATTCTAAAATTCATATTAAGGGAAGCATAATTCTAAACAAACAAATAAAACAATTCATTATAACAACTTCTAAAAAAGAATAAAAAATAATGACATTTCAATCTATTAATATTTAAAAAAAATTATGCAGTATACTGATATTTTTGAAACATCAATGTCAATGCACTCAAACTTTTTAAAAACATCTTTTCAGCCTAATTTATATAAATTAAATAAAATGGAAAGGCAATAAAAAAATTGAAAACATATGAATCAGAAGTTATTTACCAAAATAATAATAATAATAATAATAATAATATCTATATTACAATTACTTCATTGAGCAGAGCAAGTGTTAATTTTGGTGTCACTTCAATAATGTAAAAAATGTGTGGAACAAAATCGCCATTTCGAGATTTTAAGTAGACTAATAAAGTGTGAGATCCAGACTTTAATTTGCCAGATTGGTCATCCTCCTGCAAGAAGTTATTATAATTATTAATCAAATTTTATCAATCATTTTTTAAGTTTACATTTTAACAAAAGAAAACAATTATTGTATACCAAAGGGGCCTTTTTCTTTGAAGAACCTGAAAGAAAAATCGTAATTTTTGACATTGTTATATTAAACACCATATATTTAATGACAATATAAATAATAGAAAGAAAATAGCATGTAATTTTATACTATTAAATAGTTATGATAAAAATAATAAATAGATATATAAAAAAAACTTATATATCTATTTATATGCATAATAAACTATAATAAATTAAACAAGGGGGGCAAATATGTATTATTAAATTTAATTTTTATAAACTAAAAAGGAATTAAAACTTTCATAAGTTAAAAATTATTTCCTTTTTACAAAGAAATACAAAACTGAAGCAAATTTTCCATATATACACATATATATAAAAAACACTCTGTAATTTGAACTTTCATTAGGAGGACATTTGTTTAATTATGCATAGGGCATTGAAATGAAATAAATCTAGATCTGAAGGCCCACAAGCGTTACTTTTCTTTCCTTAATTTGTTGGCAATGCTTATATTTCGTAATTAATTAACTCATGTTATTTAATTATAAAAATGCTTATTTTTTTCTCAGATAACTTTTTAAAATAACAAAGTAAAAAAAA
>JAOUZG010046798.1:1124396-1155848 GCA_026289955.1 Argiope argentata | reverse complement strand
TTTTTTTCCCCTCAGTCATTGTCTGTGTTTCAGTAGTGTATGTGAAAATGGATTTTACAGTATATCTCTCATGGTTATTTTTATAGTCTTTTATAGTTACTATTTCCTGACATATATTTTTGGATATAAAAATATATTGCCCTTCCTTTATAATGAAGCTTTGTTTTCATATTAATGGTAACTTAATTTTTTTTAAATTAATAAACATAATTCCTTTAGCCTAGTACATAAATTATAAAAAATATTTGGTACCACTAGCAAAATTTCAATGCAGAAGTATTCTACTTTCTATAATAATATATCTTTATTAACTTGTATCAATTCAACAACAGTTTTTTTTTAACTTTATTTAACATTTTTTAGAGATTATCATATTCTGCATCATATTAAAATTCAAATTTTAGGAGAGATGGCACAAAATTAAAGAGGCACATAGCAAAATATTCAGAGCGACATAAATGTTCGAAAATATTATTAATTAAATGTCTATAAAAATTTGAAGATTCAAAGGTGATATGGACCATTAAATTACATATAAAATATTTCATTGAATTTTTCATATCTCATACACATAGTAAAGCTGGTTATACCAAAGATGGCTTGTAAGGTATAAAAAAGATTTTCTCAATCATCTCCCTACCCTTTCCTATAATCTAATACCAGCAATCTAATTTTAGTTAGATGACTATTGTTATTCAAATCTCATTTAAAACTAGCCATTGTAATCTTTTTTAATTTCACCAATATTTGGGATTTTTTCTTTAAATCTTTTCATATTATGTATATTTAAATACAATATACCACAAACTTGATAATATTCCAGTTTTAGAGAATTTAAGAAGAGACTTAATCTTACTCTTTGGCTTTTTTTCTTCCATCAACTTAGTCTGCTTCAAAGCTTCAGGTGAAATGGGGATGAAGAACTGCAAAAAAATAATAGAACTAACTAATTATACATAATGCAAAAATTCCAAAATAAAAATTTTGTTTTCAATAGCAACAGAAATTTGAATAAAAAGATATCTGTTAAAAAATATGTTGATAAATCAGTTTCTTTCTTGCTACAAAAATCAAACATAAATTAATGCATTTACTCTCTAAATTAAAATTGATAGGAAAAGAGATAATCCATTTTGAAAAGAAAATTTTAAGCAAATAGTACTGGATCAATTTTTATTTACAAAGTCTAAAATAAATTTCTAAACAAACTTTTTTAAATTTAACATAGTAGTACATAAAAATCTCTTGTGTTGAAAATAAAACAGTAAAATATAATCAATAAATAAAAAGAAAACAAAATTCAAATTTCTGAAAAAAATTGTCTTTAAATCACATTAGAAACCAAAAACATACTGGAACTGTACTATCAATATATTAACTTGTTTGTTATAAAATGAGCTACAATTGATAGGCAAAGTTAATTTTATGGAATGGCAGCAAAAAACAGAACACGTCTCTTTCAATTCTTTTTAGCAATTATATGACTTGGTCAAATTTTTTGTGTCATTATAGTCCCTCAAAATATACAATCAAATATTTAAGTCCAATTCATGTTTGCATCATCATATTTCTATCATATTATTTTTCTATTAATTTCACATTTAAGATATGAATCAGGAATTCAGAATGATAAATCTTACTAACTTTTCCCACCCCCACCCCCACCCCTTAATAGAATAAATAATCTAGCAGGCTTCAGGGAAAGTTTCACTGCATTGTTTATAACATGTTGATTCAGCACATATTATAATAATATTAAACACATTTATTTAATGTAACTTTACTATACATCTAATTACAAGTAAATTGTTAAAAATAAAATAAATTATCATATACAAAGCATTTGTATATAAAACATTATAATAACAAGATTAGGGATTAAAGGTTTGAATAATATTTTTTATTTCTCCCTCTAAAATGCTCTTGTTTAGGGTAATGCAAATTTAATGAATATGATAAAAGTTGATTTAAGAAGAAACACTGCTTAGTAGAAAATTAAAATAGGTATAAAAGCATTAATTTATAATTATGGACTTTTTCACAATTGCCAACATATACAAAAATAAAATCAAATTATTTTTAACTTTGATTCTTATTAGGCTTAACTATTTTGTGTTGTTAATAACTGATTAGTAATAGCAAATATGAAATAAAGCAGATTCATTTAACACTTAAAACACTACTGACAGGATATCTCATTTTTCAGATATTTCCAATTATAGGTTTCTGTGGGCTAAAATTTGTCTCTTATGCTAGTTTTTATGCATTGAACTTTCTTATATATATCTGAAAAATACCGTTACTTTTTCAAATTGGCATAAGAGACAAATTTCAGCCCACAGAAACCTGTAATTGAAAGTATCTGATAGAGGAGATATCTAATCAGTAACGTTGAAAGTGCTAATGAATAAGAATGTATTTAGTTGAACAGTAACCTCATCTTCCAAGGCTTTCTTTTTCTCTTCATCAGCTTTTGATGGTGAAGTTTTTAGAACTTGGACAACTAATGTTAACAACAAAAGAGTTTCCTTTGGCAAATGCCCAGCATTACGGCTAAAAGAATATAATTATATCCATATAAAATAAGGCCATATAAAAAAGAAAAAATTGTATGCATACAATATTTTAACACTGATTTGGATTAAAATTCAACTAATATATTTCTAAGTTATCTTGATTGATTCAAATTTTCAAACTATATTTATTTCTCCAAAATAGCAAAATAGTTCCTACTTGCATTCTGATCACTTTCAAATCTCACTCCAGTCTCCAACTCTAATAATGATAACAAGTTGATTGTCTTACTATTGTCTAAATACTTGTAGTGCCCAACTATTATCTAAATGATGAAATTTTCATGCAGACTATTATATCTAACATGCTCTTTTTACTAGAAATGTAGGAGAAAGCCAATGTCAGACCAATCAAGATGGTCAAACCAGAAAATGTATATAAATCATTTGATACAATAATTATTATTACACTAATTGATGAAGTTCCAATATTCAGATACATTAAGTTTCGGTATCAAACTTTATTTTTGATCTCTATTAAAGGAAGAAAAAATAATTCCTTTTCACAGAAAGTTATCATAAATTTATTAAATAGAATTAGTTAATGTTATGATTGTTAAGCTTGCATTTTTACAAAAATTTACCATATCATTATTCATAGTACTTAATTTGATTCAAAATCTTTTAATTTCTGTAATACAATTAATCAAAACACAAAGATCATAAAATAGGGATTTTAACAGAGAAACAAGAAAGTGTTTTGTTCTTTTCTATGTCATTAAAAGATAGTGGTCTCTTCAGTCTGTTAGTAGGCTTATCAATATTGGCTCTCTACCACTAACAGCAAACATATTCATAGTATGTCATGATACAAAAAGATAAATAATTATTAAAGATCCAACAAATTCGAACACAAAAAAGTGAAATTCTTTGAACTTACAGATACAGCATCTTTACCAGCCCATTATAAAAATTCTGGCAATTTTATAGTCCCAGATTAAAACTTGTCAGATCTTATGGATAATTCTTATCAGCATGAATACTGATTAGCACAAAGATTCAAATAAGACAAATGGAAACTAGCAAATGAGAATAATTAAAAATCTATAAGTGCATTTATTATTATTTATTTATTGCACTTTTCACAAAAAGAAGTGGTTAACTAAAGGAATGTGTAAAACATTATTCTGATTATGTTTTAACTTATTTTACAGAAATCTCTACAGTATAGAAAAATTATTTACCTTGAATATAAAGCTGCAAGTTTTGTATCAACCAATAAAAAGGCATGAGAATAAGTTCCATCTTTATGAGTGTGCCGTAATTTTTCCAGAACTTCTTGAAGCAAATTAATGCACATGGCAGTAATGTCTGGATTTATTATGAGCCGCTCCATGGCCTATTTAAAGAAGAAATAATTATTTTTAGAAAATATGTAAATAAAAATTAATTATCTCAACAACATTTTAAACAATATCAGTGAAATTTTTACTAAAAAACCTTATAATTCACAGATTTTTAGTGCATTTATTGTAAGAAGTTCAGCTCCTTTTACAAATATTTATGTTGTTTTATATTCAACAAGTTTTATGAAAAGGATGTAATTAATTATAAACCCTGAAAATTACTCAGTATGAATAATGCATTCAAAAATCTCAATATAGTATAAAATATAGTATAAAATTTATTCAATATAGTATAAAATTTATTCAACAAACAATTATAGTATGAGTAAATGAAAATTAAAGTCAACCTGATGTATATGAAAAGTGTAAGTGTATAAGGTCCTCTGTTTTCAAAGGTCCTACAATGCTGATTGATTTTTCAAAAGATAATTGCTCTTATTTTCATTATTTTCTGTTTAAACTTATAAATATATTTTACTACAATCATATTATTTGTGAATATTTCAATCCATCAGTCCAAGGCAAGGTGGACGCTTTGAAACTCATCACATTTGCAAATAGCTGGCATAAACAATATAGTGCTAATAATGGTTGGAATTGGCACTTTTTACTTTATTTATAATTTACCACATGAACACATATGATTAATATATATATATACAAACAAAATTTGAATAATGTTCACAAATTCGTGAAGATAAAATTTATAGAATACTGCAAAGATTTGTGGATGAATTTTTAAAAAAGTATTAATTATTGAAGAAATCAAAATGTGCCTTTCAAGTTCTTAATAATACAAATATTAAAAATGATTTTAAAAATAAAATTTATTTAAAAATATATAATTCAAAATATATTTACATTATTATAGTAATTATAACCATATTGCTATTATCAATTTATTTTTACCTTTTTTAAGTTTAAAAATAATAATGCAAAATAATTGCAAGAGATTTAGTATTACAAAATTTAAAATGAAAAATATATTATAAATTTGCGCTTATAATTCATATTCTAAATTGTATTTGTAAATTTATGTAACAATTATTTTTATTAATTGATTCATTATTGATAATTTATAATAGTAAATATTAACTTCATAAAAGTAACAATCTTTTGATATTTTCAAGCATTCTTTAAGTCTTTACTATAACATTCTATGCAAAATAATAAATAGCAAAATGCAATAAAGTGTTATAATTATGTATAAAATTTGTTTTAAAGTATTGCAAATAAACTTTCCATCAAGTTCAGTTTTTGTTTAAACTAGTCTTAATGGTTTTTAAAAAAAGATATCAATATGATGTACACATTTAAAATATAATTTTTCCTACTTTTATTAAAGTAGCTTAAATTATAGATATAGATTCAAAATTTTAGCATAAGCTATCCAGTCACAGCATCTTTTGAGATATGAAAAATATATCATATCATAAACAAATGTTTCATTCATACAGATCTGTATGATCAACACATTTTATTTTAATATGACATGAAAGAACAAAATAGTAAAGGAAAGATTTAATATGATACAACAACCTAAGATCTTACCTCCACAAGATATGTCTGCTGTTCTGCACTTAAAACTCTCCACTTTTCCAGTATGAGTGAAACCAAATTTGTTCGAGAACACAGCTCACAGCACACAGAAATGTCACTTTTCATCCTGTCATAAAATTTTTACATGATAATTAAATTGTAATGTCATTAAATACAGCTAAAATAATATAAATAAACACAACAAATAATTAAAGAAATAACTTCTGAAAGTTCTTTATAAAATTTTGTTTAACAAAAATTGTCTATACAGAGCTTTTTATAAATTTTTCTATTCTGTTGGTATCAAATAATAATTTTATAAATATGCAATAAATTATCAATGAATAAATATTAATAGAAAAAGTATGTCAATCAAAACAGAAATAATTGTAAAAATTTAGATTGCTAATGGTGCTTTTTCCTACTTGGTGTGTAATTGTTTGACAGATATCAATAAAGATAAACAAAAAACAAGGTTCCACACCATTGTACTGATGCAAAATCATTAAGAAACATGTGAAATGAAACCTCAGGCCTATGCTTGAAAGAATTTGAGATATAGGAATCATATACTGGGACTTTCTCAATAACAGGATTTATATGCAAAAATATATAAATTGATTATTTATTTTTGTAAGAAAAAATGCAGAAAATTTTAAGCACAAAAATTAAAAAACTGGTTGATCTCATAATGAAAAATAAGCATGCAAAAAAAATAAAACTTTAAAAGTGAAGGGGGGATTCCAGGCTCAGAAAAAAAGACAAAACAATTTAAAAGAATATCTTATAACAAAATTTCAATAAATCATTTAATATCTAGTAATCACAATAACCTTTCCTCCTTTGGTTCAAATTTTTTTCATAAAATAATTTTTAAAAATTTGAATTCTTCATTAGTGAACATTGATATTTTTTAATTTCAAATATAAAATTAGAAATTTTATTTCAAAAATAAATAATCTTTTAATTTAAATTATGAAACATATAAACTTTTAGTTTATCCCATGTCTCTCAAAATATATTTAATGTAACTTCACTACCTGAACTTTTGAGGTCAAAAACAAAACAACTTCACAATATTCCTCAATAAAATTTGTTATGTGATCTTATTTCTGAAAGTGATTATGTAATTGAAGAATTTAAAAATTTAAATCAAATTAACTATTTTGTTTAGAGCTTTTCATCATATTTTTTAAAATTATTATGAGGTAAAAGCTCATAAACCAGATAACATACACTGTACATGAGTCTCACTTCTGTCTAGTGGCTATGTTATTTGGTTACAAATGCTAATGTTGCAATTTCAGTCCTAGAATTATCCACATCCTTCACCACAATGGTAACCCCCGACCTAGAATAAGTAACCTTCGTACAACACTTGTGGTGCCCTCCGTCGGCAGCAAAAGTCGTCATGCATATTAGAAACAATAGCCAACATCACCAACAACAACTCACACATGCTTGCCATACCCTTGGCACAAATATATCATTCGGCTCACCCCTGACTCAATGGTTTAAGAGTATGTGGTGAAAACTCACAAGCCAGATAACATCCACCAGATATGAGTGTCACTTTTGTCTAGAGGCTACGATAATTGGTGGTAAATCCTAATGTTGCGAGTTTTGTCTTGAAATATCCACATCATTCAATTTACAATTGCATGCTTATAAATAAAAAAACTTTTAGTATTTGCTCAATAATAGAAAATTCCTCAAATTATCAACAAAATGCTAACGTTACTAATGCACATATAAAAAATCATTTTTAATAAAAAATAATTATAAAGGAAGTAAAAAAATAACAAATATTAAATCTTACATATGCAGTGATGGACCAAATAACATTTCAACGAAAATAAGAAATAATGAAAGTTCCTTTTGAACTGCCTCCAATTTCTCTTCTTTATGACATATGCTAATGGCAATATAGTTCAAAATCTAAAAATAAACAAAAAAAATTATAAAAAGAAATTATAGTATAATTAAAAAATGGAATGCTCAATATTTTAATTTAAGCTTACTTCATCAAATACTAATAATATACCATCTTCGGATTCAATATACTTATATTGATTACCAAATTGTGCTTGCATTACTTTATATGATGCTATTAGTGGGGAAAAAAGTTGCATAACAATGTTTTTATCCATCTCTTGTTCAATACTGCCAAAGAAAGAACCCTAAAATAAAGATATTAAAATGTAATTCAAATTATTTATCACCTATATATAAAAAGTTATTGTTGCTTATTTAAAAGTTAATGAAAATAAATATAAACTATTCTTATAATAAAAATTTTATAAGTAAACAAAACTAATAAAATTATCAACATCAGTGAAATATTATTTACTTTATGCAACATATCGCAGAGATAAAAAAACAAAAAATAATAGGCCTCTAAAAAATACAGCCAAAAACATTTTTAAATGTTTGCAATGTATATCTTTATTTGCTATATTCAATCACTTAATATTTTTGTTCCATAACTCAATAACTTGCAGTTTTATTTATTGCTTTTTTATTCTTAACTCAATGTTAACCATCAAAATATTTTAACTTTATCATAAAATAAAAATCAGAAATCAATTTTAATTAATTTGATAATAAAATTTTCAAACATTTCATTTGTAATAAGTTTTCTGCAATGACATCTGTGTTTAACAGTTTTTATTAAATATCTTTTAAATGGAGATGATTCTCCAATTGCCAGTGAAATAACAAGATACATAAATTGTGAAAAACACAATGAAACATTCACATTGCAAGAATAATGAATGAGAAATTATCACAATTACAGGTAAGCTGATAAAACTACTTTTAGGATGCATTACAACTGTTTTGAGAATACTATGATAATATCATTAAAGATAAGTTTAGAGATAAGAATAAACAAGGAAACCATGTCAAACATTAAATAGATAATTTTAAAATTGATTAAAAAAATTAGCTAAATATATTTCTGGGAAAAGGATGAAAATAATTTTCTACAAGGTATAACATGTAGGTATAAACAAAAAATAAATATCATTACTATTTCTTATATAAAAATATAAATATGTCTTTGTAAAAGTTTCTTTGTTTTATCTTTCTTTTATTTATACAATTTTATCTATTTAACAGCAATTTATTAAGTTTTTTTTAAAAAAATAGCACCTCAATGACTAGACATATGTATATTTAAAGAAACCTTTTATACCTCCAGTAAGCCATCTTTCATCGCAAGTTTTTGGATGTGCTTTGATAATTCAATATCGACATCTGAAAAAACTAAGTCATTTAAATTGTCAAATATCATAACCCCCTTCATATTACGATAATGTTATAGAAGGCAATTATTACATAACAGGTAACATATGCTGAATAAAATGTCCGAAATGAATAACGTTATGACGTTTTTAAATAATATTCAATAAGAAATCATCACTTCAAAGCTATTTTTGTTCCAATAGTTATGTTCCGGTTTGATTTAACAACGAATAAATTAGTTAGCATGGAACTAACAGAAGTCTCCCGCCAAAATTTTTTCATCCATTGTAAACAAATAAACGCATGTCTGCTGGAACGGAAACGAAACTCGTGACAAGACATGTGTCTAAAATGTTTAGATGTTTCAGTACTATGTAAATGTGAAAGAAAAAAAATTGTCTTCAGAAAATAATTTTAATACCATCTTAAAATTTACAAATTTGAATAATAAGTTTTTCGGGCAAGTATATCGCTCATATCATCAATAACGAATATTTTACTATGATATCTGATGTATCAAACTAATGTCGGCATTCACTGAAACCGGAAGTCATAAAAGATGGCAACAAATCCTTCGGCAACAAACTATAGCAAAGAAAGAAAAAAAACTGAAAACTGTAGAAATAATACTAAACATTTCTTTGGGTAATATTTTAAAGCTGTTTGTTGCTACCATGTCAGCTCCTACATCAACATCAAGTGCAAGAAATCTTTTTATTGAATCTAAAGCTCGCTTGTCAGATAGAATTCAAGTTAATGTAAA
This sequence comes from Argiope argentata, assembly GCA_026289955.1. Taxonomy (NCBI): domain Eukaryota; kingdom Metazoa; phylum Arthropoda; class Arachnida; order Araneae; family Araneidae; genus Argiope; species Argiope argentata. Next base: position 1,146,381 of record JAOUZG010046798.1, on the reverse strand, counting down.
CAATACTGGTTCAATAGCAAAACAGATAGTCCGTGGATCAAAATCCAATGAGGTATATTTGTATTTTATGTAAATAACTGCTAAAATTTACATAGAATGCAAATTCTTGAATTAATATAATAAATAAATAAATAATGTCTAATATATTTATTGGTTTATAAGATTAACTTAATTGTAAATTTTGTGTATCACCTAATTTTATTATTGGTAAAAGTATAACCTCAATTAACTTTTACCCTTTTTAAAGCATTTTTTATCGCTGTTTATTAGTTCAGATTATACAATTTGCTTTGGGCCCAGATTTCCTCTGAAATATTTTAATTTTGTTCCTACAAGAAATGACTGTTACAAATTGTCATTATATTAAACAATATAATATGTCTTATACACGCACCATTATTTCATCTTCTAATAGACTCTATCCAATACACATAGCAAATGTCTGCATTATATTGCCAAATCTTGCATATAATATTTTTTTAACAACTTATTAAATAATTACTTTACTTCCTTTGCATTGATGAATAAAATCTCTCATTCATCTTTTTAGATTTTAAAATCCATATTGTTTTATTTTCTTGTTTAACCATGCATTTCTTAATAGAAATAATTTTTAAATACATGTCTACTCTATGGCAGAATGAAGTATATTCAGTCCTAGACAATGCATAAAGCCTCTTTTTTTCTGAATAAGCAGGACAATTTATTTTTACATTTTTTTTAATATAAAAGGTGTTTATTTTATCCACATTAGGGCTGAAATTTCTAACATATAATTATGAATATGTAAAGTTGCTTTACAGCACAATGAATCTCTTGGTATTTGTCAATTTTTAGAGTGATCGAAAATACAAAGAAAAAATTTTGTGAAATAAATAAAAACATATTCAAGTACATAAATCTATATAAAATAAACATTAGATAAATATAGATCAAATCATATATGAATCACCTGCTATATAATTTGACAATTGAAATTAACAAATGGCAACTTTTTTTTTTCCTTGCTTCTTTTTGGTTGCTCTTATTTGTGACTTGTATCAATCTCTTCAAGAAAAAGACAATTTTCTAATAGTCCATAGAAATACTTAGTCAGTCTTTTTGGTGTTGTATTTAATATCAAAATATGATTTTTTAAAAAAGAATGAACAATAAATCTATAAGTATATGAATTATAGTGAACATTCTAAAATCTTCTTTTCTCAGTCACTGATATTATTTTAAAAAAAAAACAAAACAAGAAACACAGCTGTCAGTCAGTATTGATTTTTTTTACCCAGGATGCCACTGAAGATGGTCTCATCAGGGGATTTAAAAAAAAGACAAATTTCTTTGACCATCTATACCAAGACTGGTTATCCCATCAACCAAATTCACATACCATGATCAATCAATATTGGGTCAAGCATGAGACAATAGCTGATTATTTCAGCTCAAGAGTAGTTGTCAGTGTTGAGTATGATTTTTTGAAATGCTTGAAGAGTTGCATAAAGCCTATCAAATGGAGTTTTGTCTGATTGCTTTGTGCTGCCAATTTTTTGCTGTTTATCATAAGTGGTTCTTGTGTATACTTCAGTTTTTTTTATTATATGTGTGTTCATTTTTTCAAGTGGGATAAAACTCCATTATTTGATATTGGACCTATAACTCTGTTTACCAAATACCTACTACACTAGACCCATTGGTTTAAAGATTCTTTTTTTTAATTTCTATAATAATATTAAAAACTTATTTTAATTTTAGTAACTTTATAAAAATATTGTTTCTTTTTATTTGGCTCATATGAATCCATTTATGTTTGTAGATGAAATTATTTAAGTAGGAGTTGGTATTAATATTTTGATAAATGAGCATAATAACATTATGAACTTAACTAAATAGATTCAATAAAGATATAATAATAACATTTTAACATCCATTGTATTTTTATTTTTTATGTATTTATTTGATAACCAGGAAAATAAAAATTTTATACCTTTCAGCCTTGTGGCCTTAGACTTGATTGGAAATTTGCCATTGTAAATACTGAAACCATCATTAATCTTTTCATAAACCTCTATTTTTATTTCAGAATATAAACTTTATTGCACTTACATTATTGCCTGTTACATCTATAATGTGTAAATCAAAGTAACTAACTTATTTGCTGTGGTAGAAAGTTAAATGTAATCAAAATATTCTGAAAATTTTTAGTTCATCTAATTAAGATATTGCTATTTTTCATCCATTTTTTTTTCTTTTTGTTATCTAATAATCATTTCTTTTTGAATGCTTGGAGTTTTTAATTCCTAGATTATTTTTGCATTACATATCAAAATAACTTTAACTATAGTTACATTTTTTTGCTTATATTTTTATATTGTTAACTCTCATATTATAATATATTAAATATAGTTTTTCATTTTAAAGATAGTTAATTTTCCATAAAATGTTTACCACTTATAATTTGTTTTCCTTTCGGTTAGTATGAAATAGTTTTTCTAAAAATATCTTATTAAATACCATAATATGCAGATTCCATTTCAGGCAAACTTTTGTTTAACATTTATACATCATCTGTCAATTTCATAGAAATGATTAAATATATTAAGAAAAATTTCAAGCTAAAAAAATGCACTCCATAAAATTATAAATGTGTGCCAACTGCTAGTAATGCCTTTTCATTTGAATTGGTGGCCATTCTTCTGGGATTAAATTTGTTCATTAACTTTACAAATGTTATAACCTAGCTAAATAATACCAACCTTAGTAATAATTTTTCTTTAATTTTTTTAGACACTAATGCACACAGCTAGAAACTTTGCTTTACAAGAGTATGCTTTAGAAAATTCAGAAACTGTGAGTATTTTTTATTATTATTGCCTTTTAAAATTTCACGTCTGTTTTTTCTTGATATGACAAAATTCTATCAAATTTTGGACAAAAAGCTGGCATTTTGTATAAAAGCATAGCAAAAATTATCACTACATCTTTTTTTCCCCCTTTCTCTCTCTTTTACTTAGAATCTTAAGAGGATGCAGCTGTTGACAAACCATTTAAATTTACAGTAAGTAATCTGCTTTGATTATTTTTAATACCTTTAAAAAAGAATTTCAAAAACTCTTACCTCATTTGACTTTTACCTTCTATCTGACTTTTGATCTAGGGAATGAATTTATATGAACACTTAAAACTGCACATTCATGCAAATGTATCTAAAACATAATTTCATGTTGTATGTTTATTTATAGTGCTCATTATAAAGCAGGTATTAAGTATTTTTCATGTTAAGAATAACATTCTCATGGGCATAGATTGAATTGTGGTTTTTGTATTGAGAACAAGTATAATTTCTGAACATATTTGAATAAAAATAAATTTGAATAAATTAAAATTGAACTTATAGTTTTCTATTTGGAATAGTTCTCAATAAAAAAAAATCAAATCATAAGCAGCATATTTTAAATAGCTAATTTACTTATGTTTTTTTTTATATATTAGAATTTCTCAGAATCTCATTCCTATTTAATAAGACTTATCAACTAACAATAACTATTTAAACAAAATTTTGATGCCTTTTGCCATCATCTTCAAAAAGGAAATAATAAAATACTTTTAAAAATACGTATAAACATTTGACCTCATTTTATTGAAACATATTTTGAAAAAAATAAGTGGATATTTTTTAAAAAATTTTTATAATTTAACATACTTTACACATGGAAATATAATTTTAAAGATTTAAGGAAAAAGTGCCAATTGGAAACTATTTTTAAAAAGTGGAAAACTAATAAAACTTTTATTATTTAAAATTTTTTATCGAATTACATATGTAAATTAGTTAATTAAAAAAGATGAAATATTGATTTTCATTATAAATTTCATGTATTCTTTTAAACTGAATCAGATTGTACTAGTTGTTTCATATCATTATGTATTTTCCCAATTGTCGGACTTAATTTGTGTGATATTTCCCAATTGTGTGACATCATTTAAGAAACATCAATTATTTATGTTTAATATTTTGATTTATCTGAAAAAATTGATTTATAATTTTGTGCTAGAGAGATTATTTTAATCAAATTCTTACAATGCATTCTTTTAGTTAATCTGCTTTTCATCCTTTTTCTATTAGCCTGAATTAATATTTGTCAAGCACAAATGTTGTTTTTTTTTTTATGTTACTTTCCTGTTCTCCAAGCTCAAAATATAGTAATTATGCATTGTGGAATAAAATATTTTCTCCTAATTTGCTGTCAAAAATTGCTGAATTTGTTGCAATTTATGTACATTTTAAATATCATCAGTTAAATTGGAAAGTTCCTATATTTTATTTTATAAATTTAATCTTTTGTTTTAAATCTTTTTAGATTGGACAACATTCAAAAAAGGTATGCTATTTATCATTTCTACAAGTTAATGCTATTATTAGCTATTTATTATCTTTGTAAACTATGTATTAACAAAATGTGCTTTAAATTACTTGCCATATATCATTTCTTCTAAAGAATTTTTTAAATATTATTTCAAAATATGTATTGTGTTTTATTTGATATTTATATGTACTATTATTTTTATATTTCTTTGTAAAAGAATATTTATATTTAATAATGTTCGAATATTTGCGTAACAAATTTTGTGTTTAATAGAAGAATATATAATTTTGATATTTCAGTTTAGTAGTATATGTAACTTTGCTGCATTCTTCTAAGTATATGCACTTCATACCCATTTTTATTTAAGAAATAATTTTGAATGGGCATCTCATCAACCACATGAAAGCTCCACAACTTCTATATAATATCCGTTTTTCCCAACGAGTCTTGTTCACTTTATATAATTTTATGTATAATTGATTTTTTAAAAAATTTTTTTAACTAAAACTGTCTTGCAAATAAATGTTTAAAAAGTATCCCCACTATTCATCCTAAAAGAATGTTAAATATGAACACTGTTAATAATTTTTGTAACCATCATAATAAATGTTATTAAGTATATATTATCTTATATTTCGTCCAAGAAATTATTTTTCATTTTTAGTGGTACATTCATAATTATAAAATAATTAGTACAATCTTAATCTTAAAGTTTATGCAAATATAATAAGTGTCATGACATTTCAAAATCAGATTGTAGGTTCGATAAAAATGTATAAAATAAGCAGTGTAATTTATACTCACACTTTTGCTTGATGCTAAATGAAAAGTTTTAAATATGTGAATATATTATTGTTAATTTATATCTCAAAATTTTTAAAGTTATTTCATTTATTATAATTTTTATGATTTGAATTCTTATCAAAAGCCAGACTATTGAGTCTAAAGATCCTGCATTTAGCATGTAGTTACTCCTTTGGTAAAAGTTCACTGCAAATAAATAAATAAAATATTGAATTATTAAAAAATGAGTTCATGGTTTAATATTTTTCCTTGACTTCAGAATATATTATCATTAAAAAACTTCTTTTCTTTCAGAAAAGCTTAAAAAAAATTAAGCTTTTCTGTAGTATCCATTTTTTCTCCATTATAATTTTATTCTTTGACTTATATCTATTTTTTTTTATCTTAAGAATTTTATGTCATTACTTTTTATTTCTGCAGATACTACTTTAATACATTTCAATTTTTATGTATGAAATATTTTATGTATTGCTGTATAATTATGATAAAGTTTTATAAATAAAATGAAGAGAGAGGAATGAGGTTTAAACTATATTATCATACAACTACATTGCCATATTTTTCAAACTAAATGCTTCAATTCTCTCTCTCTCTCTATTTTATTTAAATGTATTCCATTTTTTATAGCATTTGCTGTAACTGTAGTGTTTCCTATTGATTTTTGTAACTTTGTTTCAGTGCTCTTATTATTGAGGATGTGAAGGAACAATTACATCAAATCCTTTCATGATCTGATTTCTAAATGTTACTAAATGCAGTTTTCAATATTTTAACATATTTGAAACATCATTTTTAAATTTTTTTTTATTTTGTAATGTATGAAATTATAACAAGAATATTATTTATTAAATGTGTATATAAATGTATATAATTAAATATTCTCATTTCTTTTGACTTATTTTATTGATTTACTTAATTTTTGACTTATGTTTGCCTTTATTTCCTCTTTCTACAGGAATATTTTATAGCATACTGGTGACAATCCAGTAATTGCTTAGTACTGTGATTCTTTTCCTGTTTTATAGAATACTAGCCACCTTTGGTGAGCAGTTTATTCACAAGAAATAAAGTTCCCTTAAATTTTTAATTAAATATATATGTCTCTTAGTAGTATAGTCTCTATACTACTAAGAGATATATATAGTCTCTTAGTAGTTTCTTCAGCATAAGTCTCTTAGTAGTTTCCTTAGTCTCTTAGTAGTTTCTTCAGCATAATATATTTTAAGCTTCAAATTTTAAAAGTTACATTGTTCAGAATATTATAAAAGTTTTACAAAATCTTGTTTATTGTACTATATATCACTCTAATTTGCCCTCACCTACTGTAAAATTTAAATTTGTATTTGAAATGGAAAAAAAAAACATTTCAATAAAGTTAAAATCATTTTCCTGATAGGCAATTATATTAAATTACTCTATGCAGATAAAAAAAATTAACTTGTTCTTATAACATAAATTATCTTGGAAAGCTTTAAATTGGACTATCATATTCATCATTCTTAAATAAAATGACAAAAAAATCTCAAAATAAATGATGTGATTCTATATTCTTAAAATAAATGATTAAAAAAACTGAAACATTAGCTTCATTCTTGATGTGATTATTTTATTTATCAAATTCTTCCTAATAATTCCAAATATAGAAAATTTGAAGCCATTTTCCGTGTAAAATAAAATCATAATAATACATAATAGCAAACATAAAAAAAATATTTATCTTTTTTTAAGGTGGGCTTCCCCCCCCCTTCTTGTTTAGCATGAACATTCTGTGTGTTTCAAGTTTTTATGATTAAAAGCAAAACTTTTATAAATATTTTAAGTAACAATTTAATTGAAATCCATAGGTCATTTGTCCAATTATATTGTATTAAAAATGTATTGCAAAATAAAACAAATACCATACTATTGGGTTTTAAACATTCTATATTATATTTTTTATTTTGATATATCTAGAAGTATCTTAAAATAGTTACTTGATGAAAAAAGAGCTAATGAATATTCTATACAATGATATAATACCCTAACCCTAACTTTGCTCTTCATTAAAAAAAAATTTAATACTCATGAGTTTGTAATAATTCATAATCATACAAAATAATTTTTTAAATCAACAACATCATGTTATACTAAATATTATCATCATTTAAAATGCTTCAATATGTACATTAATTTGGATTCATACATTTAGATTTTATTTAGAATTCAATAGTACAAACAAGGTAATATAAAGATTGTTGTTCATTATTTTTCTTTATTCTCTGATATTTTTAAATAGTTCATTTTTTTTTATTATGTAATTAATATCACTTTCTCTGAACTAAAATTTTTTCCCTAACATTCTTATTCTTTCAAGTGTATAGCTATAACTTAGCTTTTTGATAATAGTGCTAAATTTACAAATTATGGCTATAATATATTTTGATTTTTAATTACATTTTATGCTCCTTTCTTTATTAAGCAATTTTCATCAAGATGTATTTTTCTTTTAAAAATTTTATCATATCTGTAGTTTTATTTTTTTTAAAATCTTATGATTTATGTATAGCAAATATTCTAGTTATATTTTATTTACTAACTATCTTATAAATTTAAAAATATTGTAAGTGATGAAGTTAAAATGAGTTTTTTTTTTTCTGTATTCAATTAAAATAATATTTGTATGCTACAAGTTACCAAATTAATTTAAAACGTTACACTGTGAGCATATATCATACATAATTGCAGTTTAGTCATTTTTTTTAAAGAAATATTTAAAGAAAATCAACTATCATTTTCCTTGGATTTTATTCTTTCCTTTTTTAAAAAAAGTTCAGATACATATCAAGAGATTATTCTGTTGCTACAATTTCAGTATTTGCCAAGAAATGAACTTAATTTTAAAAAATTTGAATCAATATTCATCACCAATTACCCATTCTTTACAGAAAATGCTATTACTTTTTGCAATTTGCCCATTTTAGAATTCATTCTGAATTTTAAAATGGACATCAAATGCAGGGTATTCAAAAAATGTGGACACATTCTTAGTCACTATTTCATAAACAATTAATAACATATATGCATGCTTTTCTCAGATTAGTTAATACATTACTTATCAGAATTGATGTATTAATCTGAATTACAAACTTATTGGAAACCTATATTAAAAGATTTTTTATTAGCAGAAGAAAAGGACCAAGAAAAAAGGTTAAATTCCTCAAATATTCACCATATCTCACATCCCATAATTTTATATTAATGAAAACACTTAAAGCATATTGTTTGTTGCTCAAGACCTGCTACAATCTACACATTTAGAACATTCATTTTAAGTGAATACAACCAAATACCAACTGTCATGTTTAGTGATATGCTATTCAATTAGACAGAGCATTATCAGAAATACCTTGAAAGTATAATCCAACTACTACTGCTAATTAACATTATTTTACATTTGCATTGGTTTATTTGAATTATAAAATTTCAACATATGATATTAATTTTAAATATAATAGTCATTCAAAGTATTTGTTATACTTTTACATAGATAACTTGAAGCATCCTGTATAAACCAATTGTACTTCTATAAGTTTTTTATATAAAAATGTTTATTCAGCCATAACATGAAACTTAATATAATCTTTTTTGCATCCTCTCTTTTCTTTGAGCATAGTATTTTCTGATCATTGCAATGGCCACATATAATATTATTCCTATTCCAGCTATGTAAAGTACTTTCCTCAACAGTGAAACTTTTGTTTCTGGGACTGGTTCAATTTTTGGTCCTTCTTCAACCCTTGGCTTAGGTTGGGGCTCTTTTGCTTTAGGTTGAGGTTCTTTCTTTTTGGGTTGTGGCTCAACTTTCACCTGTGGTTGTGGTTCAGCTTTAACGTGTTGTTGTGGTTCAGCTTTAATGTGTTGTTGTGGTTCAGCTTTAATGTGTTGTTGTGGTTCAACTTTCACTTGTGGCTCTAGTTCAGCCTTTGCTGGTGGTGGCTGAGCTTTCACTTCTGGCTCTGTTTCAGCAATTACTTCTTGGGGTGGTTCGACTTTTACTTCTGGTATTACCTGTTGATGCACTACTTCCTTTTCAACTCTTTGCTGTTGCTCTTGATGAACAAAATGCTGATAAGGCACTGAAAGCGACAAAAAAAAATTGTTTACTCCTTTACTTAATTTCTACCAAATTTGATTCTCTGTTATGGTAGCAAAATTCTGCCTATCATAGGAAGAATAGCTTTCTTTTTTTAAAAAAAAATTATATAATAATCTGTCTCTTTCACGCCTATTGAAGATAATTTCGTAATCTACATCACAATTTTTTTCATGGTGAATTATTGTTCTTAAACGATGAACCATTTTATTTTTTAGGATATGAAATATCAAAAAAAAAAAACTTTTGCTATTCTATAAAAAATTAAATCTAGTAAGTTGGAAGAAATTAGGCTTTTTATCCAAGTGAAAACTGTGGTTATATGTTTGTCCGTAGATGCGATGATCAAATCTTGGACAAAATCCATCAAAAGGAAAATCTACCCATTCATTCATTTGCATTTGAATATGATAATCCAAAAACCCAGTGAAGTAAAAGGGTGAAATTCTACATATTGTTTTAGCACTAGATTTTACTCCAATCAGGGTGGTGTGCTTTTTTAAAATCCATGTGCGATTTTCTCAGTTATATAGCAAAACAAAGCAAATGTGCTGTTTTCCAAAGGGGATAACTCTTTATTATTACAGTTTGGTCGGTGAAATAATATGCAGTCTTTATTAATAATCTGAAAGTGCTTGTAAATATTACGGATATTACGCCTGATTTGTATTTGTCACTTGTTATGCATTCAAGGAACCATAAGCTGGCATAAAAGTACAGCATTTACAGTTATTTCCATCTAATTTCTCTGTCTTCAACTTCATCCCCCATGGGGACACCTTGTTATTGGAGATGAGATGCTTCCAGTATGATGGTTGGATCTTGCCATCCTTGGTGGGAGCACTAATAGGTGGGGGGTGGACTCCTCCCATTGATGATGGGGCGTACTTCCTACAGGGAGCGTTGTACCGGTGCCGGTGATAGGCATTAGGACTCAACCGCAGTTCCTGCCAGTGTTGCTGTTGCGATGGTCTGGTCATTCAGTTTTATGATTAATCTGTGTGCCTTTGTGGCAGGTTGGAGAGTCTGTCTATGACTTGCCTTCAATTTCTGTTGATATCATTGCATTCCTTCTGAAATAATCACATTTGTTGCTGGAAATTAGTACAGCTTGTGCATCACCCAAAACGAATCTTCTCATCTATCGGCTAATAAATCAGCATGAATCTAGCCCTTTTCAATTGAAAGTCTACAAAAAAACTGAATCCTGAGTGCCTTTATAGACTACATTAATATGACTAATCTTAAATAAATGGCCTTTTGAAACTTTTTTTAAAAATTTAATTTTTCTTTTCCTTTATTCTATGATATTTCCCTTTTCAATGTCTGGTATTTCATATCTCTCAGTATACAACATAATTTTTGTTGGTATATGTGACATTTTATCAAAAAAAAAATCTAGCTCCTGATCAATCAAACCACTATCATGCATTACTATATGAAATTTATTCAAAATTTTAGTCCTTTATCGTTTCAACCTCAACTTCGTTTCCTTGTATGAAATGTATTTAAAAATCAATCATCCTCAGCCTTCAAACCCAGTCATCTTGTACTTGAATTATTCAAGGATATCAAAATTGGCTTGAATATTTAACATAAACAATCTCGTTAAGAAAACGACCATTTATTTTATACTAAGACTACTGAGTACTTTAGACTTGTAATACCATGCATCCACTTACATATGACTCCACCAAGCTTTTACCGTAAGCCTTTTCAAAAAAGAACTCTAGTAGAATATATATATATTTGTATTATATAGAATTTATTTTCTAGTAGACCATATATATTTGCATATATTGTAAAGAAAAGGCAAGCTTCATAGTATATGCTCATTTCTTCTAAGATGATTTATGCATTATATTGTTGAATGTAGAAATACACAGAAAGACAAGTTTCATAATATATGCTCATCTCTTCTAAGATGATTTATGCCTCTGCTTGCAGTAGGAAAGGAAAATTCTGGACAAAATATGTATGTATTATATCAATGTTGCATAAGTTAGTCAAAAATAAAAAGTATAATTTCTTTTCCACCACTTCTATTACTATCACAAACTAAAGTTGCATCCACTGTATAGAATGCATATGCCCAAGCAATACAAAACTTAAATGCCTCTAGCATTACTGTTTAAAAACTAAACAACCCAAAACTTCTTTGGAGTAGTTTCAACATAGCTTTGCACTTCCAAGTTTTTCTGATCCTATATATATTAGTCTTAAAACTCTTTCCAAAAGCATTAACAATAGATATTCATATTTTTACAAACTGATTAAAATTCAGTAAATGGAATTTGACATAAGCAACACTAAAATTTAAACAACTCTTATTTGAAACCTCGAATTTATCTGTTTTATACATTACCATTAAGTAGACATTTATATGGAATCTCAATAAGGGTGGAGGATTATAAAATGCCATTTATGATCTCTGAATCAAGGTTAAATTAGCATAATTTTACATAATCGGCCCATAAAAAGCAAATTAATGTATTAGAATAATGTTTAACTGCCTTTTCATTAAAATTTAATTTCACTTCTTTAAAAATTGGTAGCTTTTGAATGTGCATGGCAGATTCAATTGCTTATTATTTTGATACGAAATTGCTACCACAACAGTGAATCAAATTAAAGAAACACTTATAAAAAAATCTTGAGCCCATTTGCATCTGAAAAGAGATTCTCTCTTTGCAAATACAAATAAGCAAACACATATATATATCAAGAAAAATTTTACCACCACCCAAATAACTTTTAGTCAGTAAAATTGATACCTGCATTAAATAGTTTATCATGATGCCAATTATTTATTAAAAAGTTGATAAGTAGATTTTAAATCGTATTTTTTTGAAAGAGAGAACTTATCCTATCCTAGTTTGTTACTATCATCGAGATTTTTTTAATACTGAATAAACTTTTGGCTTATTTTTATTATCACGGTACTTCTGTATTAACCGTATGTCAGTGATTGTTGACTATGCCTGCCATTAGCATGCGATTTAGTTTAAAGTCCACCTGTTGTAAGCGGTTAATAAACAAATTTGTTCAAGCGTTTTGACTTTACTTTCAAGTTTTACTATTTTTCTCGCAGAGGAAACAATTTATTCCTTAAAATTAATTTTTGTTTAAAAGAAATACAACAATGAATTAATATCTAAATGTCAAATCGTATAAAATTTGTATAATTTATTAAATACTCTGCTGTCTCTATCGGCACAAAATGTCCAGCAACACTGTTACGATCAACAACAACCAGTCAACATTACAACGGTGGCAGTTATACAGAATGTTGGACAATATCGTAGAGATATAGTACAGTATCTTATGTTAATAGAGATGTGAATATGGGTTATGTAAATCACTAGTACAAAGAAATGTGATTGGTTTACAAGGATAAAAAAAATATGTTTGTATAATTAAGATAAATATCTTAATTCAAGTAATTTTCGTCGAATACAAAACCCACGACAGTTTTCATTATCATCACTAACTATAAGTGATAATAACTTTTTCATGCGGTACCTTCATCCTTTAAAAGTGCCTTATCTTCCTGGTATTACCGTGAATACCAGCATAACCTTTTACAATACTATTTATTTATATTTGTTAAAATATAACGCTAGTCATATCAACAAAGTCTGATACTTTTTTAGATCAAAATGTTTAGCCTTTCAGCGGATTCCTGCATAGCAGAGTTGAGGTATTCTATTTGCACAAAATGCTCGTACAACATCATTACGATATCTTTCCGATATTGGCCAGCATTCATAACAACGAACGATATCGAGGGAATATTTAAAGTATCTTGTGCTCAGAGGTTACATTAATATAAGGGAACCGCTATAATTCTATTTTTAGGCTGCCATTTTTCAAAAATTGGTTTATTACATGCGCAACAAATTGTTCACTGAGGTTGGATCGATGCTGGCTGTAGTCTTTTGTCCAAACTGAATATGAATATTGGTCCGTTTCTTCTGAAAGTTCTCTTTTATCCTTATATATCGCTAAGTAACTATCTGAGGTGGTATCTAAATAATCTAATGTTTTTTTTATCAATCAGAAGACGTCACATTTCCTTATCATGAGGTCATTAGATCAAATGGACTACATTATTTGTTTCTGCCAATGTTATCATGTGATATATTAAATTATAACATACAGATATCTTAATATATAATATGTATTTTGAAGATTTCGTTAATTCATGATCATTTTAAATTGAAACCATGTTGCAAATGGGATATCACACCTCTTGGACCATGAAATACAGCAAACTATGTTGTAAACATTCTGTGTTATAGGGGGTTATCTGTTATTTTATGATTATTCTATTATCACAACGAAACTCAATTTAGGTTGACGTGACACGCATTGAATGCGCTTAGTCGATTGAATTTCAAAACGCATTTGACTTCTAGTAATTAGATTCTGTTACCACAAGTTATACGATATTCTCACGATGTCGTTCAATGCTTTCAATGGCGGAAATATCTCGCAACAATGCGGTTTGGTATTTTGTGCCAAAGATGGTGTCCCAATTTGTCGTATGACAACAGAAGTCACACGTCATTCCACACACACAGTTACTTGTGCCTGAAACAGTCCTGATGTTGACTTCTTAGTAATGACCACAAGCATTCAAACTAAATGGGGACATGTTTTAAAAATTTGTTAAAAATCTTTATTTAATTACTACATAAATTGATAACAATTATTTCTTCTGTCGTTCTCTCTTTTGGAGTTTGCGTTTCTTGTACAGAGAGAAGGCCGTATAGAGAACAACTGCCGCTCCGCCAAAGTAAATGAGTTTCATTGTGAAAGAACTTGGAGACGCCGCGACGGTTTCTTCTTTCTCTTTAGGTTCCGCTAGGAATAATTTTAACACAATAAAACTTCACATTAAATATTCTACGACAAAAACACACATTTAATTGAAGAAACTTTGGTTTTTAAAAGAGGAGAGTGTACAGTGCACAGGGTAGAATGTCAAGGAAGTAAAGCTTTCTTCTTTGGGTTTTTGTACTTCTTGTACGAAGAGAAGACAATATACAGAATAGCTGCTATTCCACCTACGTAAACGATTTTCATTGTAAATGACGATGGAGCCTCTGCAAGTGTTTCAACAGTTGCTGCTTTCTGTTTCAGTTGTGCTATGAATAGTTTTAACATAATAAAACTATTTTAAAATTTTATTATAAAGTATAAATGTTTATTAAATATTTGAGTGGTTGATTAACTAATTAATTAATAAGCACACTTAATGATGAACAGAAGAGCTTCTTAAAATTTAAGCTGGGATTTTTAAATAGGAAGATATCCATCCGTTGATTGAAGTCGTAGAACTTGCTAGAATGATTTCAAAATGTTCCCTTATTTTACATCATTTGCTAATTTTTCCTTATTGGGAGTTTGATTTTCTTATGTGATGGCAAATAATCCTATTTATATAATCACATTCTATGAGATCAGTTTTAGTCGTTGTTTGAAATCTCAATTCATTTATGATTAACCGTTTTTTGCAATAGCTTATAGATAGAATAAAATTGTTTAGTAGCAAAATGATAGTACCTATGAAGAGAATAAGTACTTTTATATTCCTACCGGAACTGCAGAATTCATCTCCAATTTATTCTGGATACAAAATTGTACAAGGATCATTGTTTTTAGGAGGAAAAAGAAACAGACAAATTTGAGAATAAATTCTTGGCCATCAACTCTTTCTAGTATTTCTGGAGCGAGTGCAGATTTAACAGAAATTAATCCTTTTCATTTGATATAGTTAATAAGCAAAAAAACTGAGCTTTTAATATGGTAATTCTAAATTCATAAAAAAATAAACATTTTTTTTATCAATATCTTTTGTTGGATTTCTCGTTTCAGAGTTAAAAAATCATCGCTGCTGATGGCGATATCCCTAAAATCAATTCTTCAAAAAGCAGACAATTATCTTGAATATTTGTATTCTAAAATTAAATGATTTATTATTGCAAGAAAATTAAAATATTGGATATAATTCTTTTTCAATTCCCTGAAATACGTGAAAAAATGTCTTCTATATTAAATTTTCGTATCTGATAATTGCATTAGAGTTTATCTGCTGTTGAATTTTTCCAAAATCTTCAAAGGGTAAATGAAACTGAAATAGATATATGAATAAAAATGCTAACTGGATGGAACTGTTACATAATTAAAAATTAAACGAGTTTTTTTCTTTCCATGTTGTTTGGAGCTAGGAAGTATGAGAACAATTCGGGATAGACAAATTGCTATAAACGCAGATTTTTTAAATAAAAGAACACTTGCGTTTGGGCAATTATTAACTGTAACTTTGACTTTTAACATATTTAATGAAAGATCGTATTATTTTTGAAATCACAAATTTCAATCAAGTTTTGAGATGAGTCTTGTCAACTTAAGTCATAGCGAAGCAGTAAAGACGACGCTTATATCAACACTTTCTAAATTTCTTCAACACATTACCTAAAAAGCATGTATGATCAGCAAATAAATTACTGTGCACTAACCCAAATAAAGGCTAGATCTTCAAGAATCAAATTTTCAGTCCTCAATCATCCAATACAAAGTAATTACTACATCATAAGTAACAACAGTAATTTTCGACTTTTAACATTTAAAAGCCAATTTTGTACTTTTGAAACATAGTAACATTTTATTTGTATGTGTTCAATAATAATAAGTATCAATGTTGGAAAACTTATCCATTTTCCTTTGATTTTTTTAATAAATATGGCCATTGTCTTTTTGTGCGAAATATTTAATATTTGAAATTTAATCTTTAGATAACAGAACCATTTTTACAAATTTGAACAATCTAGGAACGAGTAATTTGACACACTCAGAATGTAACAAAATGCCCTTAAGGAATTTGGGTCATCGGTGGATTTAATGAAGATACATAACTAACAACAAATTTATTATATTCTTTTATGTAGCACCATATAGGCTGTTAAAAGAATTAAATATAATGCACTACTGAAATGCAGCTATCTATTTTATCATCTATGTGTTGGTATCTTCTTTTACACGCATAGTTTGCGATTTTCTCGCTGTTTGTCTCAATATTCAGATATGCAGGTTTAAGAAACATTAAAAATATGATGGCTGGCTAGTAAAAACTCAATCTTAGAATCTGCATGCATTCTAGATTGGAACTTATCAGAGGATTGGATTTCTAATCAGAGAAAGAACTCAATACAAATGACCTCAGAAAATCTTTGTAGCAGCAAATATAAAACTTCAATCCGAAACTTTCGATACATAATTACCATTACTGTATAAACCGAAGCAGAGCATATGATATACTTATTGAACTGAGATTGGTAAAATGCTTATAATATCAGGGCTCTCGTTCAAGCTCAATCTTTCTGACATATTAATCACAAAGAATTCAACGGTATTTCGCTCTTCCTATTGAAATACACAACATATTGAGGTTTCAGAGTTGTACTCTCGAAAAAGCTTAAAATCATTCAGTTCAATATTCCGTTTTTTCATTCTTTTAACTCTAGCACTTGTCGATAAAAACCATCTAACCACCTTCATTCAAGTTCTGAAGTGCTTTGGCATCCATTAACTGTAATCTTAGCTAACGGGATAATAATTTTGCTACTATTTATATATTGTTTTAAAATTAAGATAAAATCTATATAGTAAATGATTAAGATGGTGTTTTTGAACTATGGCAGAGTTGGCATATTGCATTAAACATTCCTGTCGGAGAGCTCAGTAAAAATAATTTAGACCATCAGAAGGATCATTTCTTTTCTTGTTTTCTGTATTTTTATGAACTTATTATTTATTTTGTTCTTATTTTATTTAAACCGCACGGGTATGCAATGAATTGAAAGAAAGTTTAATATATACTTACCGAATGGTATTTCCAAAAACTCTGCATAGGGTACAAGTTGACTTCTGTCTTCCCATACCTGTAACAGAAGTTTAGATAAGTTGTGATAGTATGAAAGGAGAATTCGAGTGAATGAAAAAGTATTTTCCCATGAAATGTATGGGGCTAACGATGTAATTTGCACTGGCTATATCATTAGATTGATATAAATAGTAAATATATAATTCATACTAAATACTTTATTCTATATTCGCCCTTTTTTTCATATTTTTCCATAAAGTCACAGCCTTTATACGTAAGATCAAAATTATAGTTTTGCAATCTTTCATAATAGATTAGCATTGAAAAATCTCTTCTAAATATCTCATTAATTATTTTTTCTACTGAAAATTTCTTTGATTTTTTTCATTACGATATTTTCTCGCGTTTTTCTTGAAATCTATATCCGAGGGTACCAATTTTTGCTTCTTTTTGGGGTTTTAAAAAATTATCCAATCAGTGTTGCTAATTTAATTACCATCTTACTTATTCGTTGATGTTCGTAATTTTGAATGACAAACGTTTTTTATACATGATATAACCGACAAAACATTTTTGTCAAGAAGTTATTTATCAACGTTAAAATTAACAAATTGATATATATTCTTAGCGCTTCTTTTCTTCTTTTTTTTACAAATTAAAATAAAATATTTAAATAATCGCCATTAAATCTTCATTAAAACCTTTTTATATATATTTTAGCATTTGTGAGCAACATTTTATAGCATAAAAAATGCTTATGCAAAAGTAAATTATTTGTTCCTATGTAATAACGCTATTTTTAACCAATAAGATTTTTTATATCAACTATTGTAATAAAAAAAAAACGGTATTAAGAAAAATCTGTGGCACCAAAGAATTTTAAGCTCTCTCAACTTCTCGAAAAATCTACAAATTGTTTCAAAGGATATTTAAATAGAGAAGTGAACAGAATTTTTCGTATTATTAATAATTTTAATGCAGACAGCAGTTAACAGTTAATGAAGTATTATGAATAGAGAATTAAATTTGCATAATTAATTTATAGGTCGGAGTACAAAAGCAACTGTCTCTCCAAATCTACGAAAACTTTGCTCGTGAATTGTTTAAAATTAAAGGTTGAAAGAGAGCTGAGGCCCAACTTGACCAGAGACAACTTGAGTACTTTCGGCAATGCAGTAAGATAAGATCCAAATTATTCAAAGAATGGCGCGTTTCGCAAATTGATTAATTTGACAGGTTAAACGGATGCAGAAGGCCAGGTGTAAATAGTGTTTTGGTAGAAATTCTAGCGCAAGTGATGTCTTTTCTCGCCCATTTAGCAATATTTTTTATGGTGGGATTTCTCCAAGAATTTCATAGCATTTGTTCAGTCTATAGTTGTCTAATCTTTTTCTTTTTGAGATTTGCTTGATGCGTGAGGTTATGTCTTCTGATGCGATCCATTCAATGCTTGGGCTGATTTCTGTTACTAATTTTGCGACCATTTAGATATTATAAAGATCATAACAAAGTTTTTTTGTCACAACATTTTGGTCATCACTGATATTTCCCCAAATAAATAATAATTAGCACAATGCAATTTATAAATTATGTTTAAAATTTATTTTCTATTATTTATTTTCTTATTTATTGATTCATGACGACTTCTGCTGCGATTCATTTTTCTTAAAGGATTTTCATTTAATTATAAATTGCGAAAATATAGAAAAAAATCGATTCTTCTGAAAGTGAATCGAATTTTGGAAATATTTTAAACTTTCTAATCTATTTCTATTTAAAATTATTTTACCACTATGAACTGAAAACATTGACATAAATTACATTGGATGTGTTATTATTTTTTTGTCTAGAAAATGTTGAAATTAGCGTGATATTTAACGAATTAAAGCAAGCATGTTGAATTTGATGCTACAATGTTTCATGTTGGATATCCAATCTAATAATATGCAGCAAAAATTTGAATAAACAATGAATTAATACATATTTAATTATTAATAAGTCTAAAAATGATAGCTACTTGAGTATAAAACTTTTTAAAAAGCATTAAACTGGACAATTGTTGTTTTGATGATGATGATATCGTGTCCGCTTTTTATCACAGAAAGAAGGGTGCAGTAGCTTCTAAGAGTATGCACTCCTGAGCACCCGAGGGCAGAAGTCTGACTTCTAGCTGATATAAGGATGAAACACACACCCACACGCTTGCAGAGCACCTTTTTACGGGGGGGGGGGGTCACGTTCACACATCTCACAGATAGAACACAGAACAACCATGCCTGAACCGGACAGAACACCAGGAAGACGCGCTACCTCTGTGCCAGAAAGCTGCCAATTGCTGTTTTAACAACTTGTGAAATGAATAAATATTACAAGTTGGCAATGTAATAGGCTTCTGTGTTTTTCCCTAGAAAAAAAATTAATGGCTGATTTTCTTACCTTGTCTGGAATAATGTTATCCAATGTTGTAATTGAAACTACATCGTGATTATCTATAATGAAAAAAAAATCTCAAATCAAACATTTCAAAATCGAAAGTAACTTTTAAAAAAATTTATTTCACCAAAACCAAACTAGAAAGAGTATCCCTATCATAACTATTCTGTAATACTGTTTTCAACGGTTATTTTTTAGATGTATAAGTCAGGAGAATGTTGTTCTCCAACTTTTTCTGTTTTTTAATAAAAAAAAAGTTGTATCATTTAATATTGAAATTATCAAGACATTAAAACAGTTCTTGAAACAGTTTTATGAAAAATTAAACGACCGTAATATAATTCCTGCCAAATTCCGAAAATATTAATTAGCTCAATTAACGTGATATCTAAATCAAAATCGAAAATTGAATCATTTTATAAAATATTCAAAAGCTTTATCATTTCATTATCCATGTAAATAGCAATTTAAGAATAATAATTGTTCTTAGTCGAAAATTGAAAATTCTGAATGAGTATAATGTAGATGCATTGTGTTCTAACACTTGTTCCAAAGAGTATCAAAAGTGTTATTTCATTTGTCACCGAACACATAGTATAAAACAAAGGGAAGAAAAAAAATGAATTTATTTGCAAAATATATTTACCAGAAAAAAGTTAGTAACATTAAATTCCATCTGTCAAAATGTTCCTTTTGCGAAGTTACTACGTTGCCATAGGCAACAGTAGTCGTTAACGCCATTTTGTTCTTTGAAAATTCGGCGAATCTTATTCTATACCACATTCTGACACAAATAAATGAATGGCAATGACCATCTAAGTTATTTTTCTTTGCAAGTTTAACTTTTACTAACAAAAAAAAGCAGTTTTCATTCCTTAAATATTTAATTTCCGACTTTGAAAAGCCCAACTGTAACAGGAATGTATTATGTAAAAGTATTTTAAATACCTGAATACTGGCTGGTGCTTGCTGAAACGCCAAAGTGGTATCCTGAGGGCAAATGAACTCCAACAGCTCTGAAGCATTGAGCCCAGTTGTCTGTTCCTTGGGAATCGACATACACCTACACAAATATTTCGAGCATTTAGAATTTTAAAAAAGTAGAAATTCATACGTTAATTACCAAAATTAAAACGGAAATATAATCAAATGTAGTACATTTAAAATTAAATGGTATATTTAGTAGTAGTAGAAACAGAGTTTATTATTCTTCCTTACATCGTTTATTATTCATCAGGAATTAATATATCTTGGATTATAGTACATATAGAATTTTTTTTAAAAATAGAAATTCTTTTATTTATTTTTTTCTGAATTATAGAAGAATTCAGAACAGCGAAAACGTCTTTTATTTTTTCTGAATTATAAAAGAATTCAGAATAATCAAACTGGAACTCAAAGCGGATTATCGTTCTTTTAGTAAATCATGTATTCAATTTTATGATAGTAAAAGATACCATTTTGTATTTTGCCAAACAATTTGAAAAGATGAAAGACTTATTAAACTAGTTTATATTACCTTTTTGAATATTTATTAAATCGAAGATTTTTGACGATAAATATGTTTATTTGAAAAGTTTATATTATACTAAATCCATAATAATTATTCCTTATTAAATAAGTATGCTTTTTTAATATGATTTTTTTAATACAAGGAATAAATATTTTAAGACATATTTAAATTTCATATTATTAATCAAATTATATTTTCCACGAATTATTCTTTTGGCTTTTATAGAAAAAATATGTTTTAATGGAGCAAATTTTTAATGATTCAAAATTAAATATTTATTTTTAAAGGTATCAGGTAGTTTAATTAATACTATTTAATTCAATTTCATGATAAAATAGCTGGGAATTAATAGACATTAGAAATGGCAAACCATTCATGGAATCCAAGTTAAAGTACTTTTATTTCTTGAAATCTCTGATAAATTAACTTTCTAATATACATGATATAAATCCCTTGTTTAATAGATATTCTAACATCTTGATTTCATGACTTTCACAACATATCTAATGAAAATAAATAAATTTTCGTCATCATTCAAATAGACAGACCGTCGATTGCAACTAGCACCAGCATAATCTTTACGGAAATATATAGATGTAGTTTTTCAGCTATTATACTAATCACACTATATTTTTTTGAACATAATAATTTTAATTTTGATAAGATTTAAGAATAGCGTCCTTTTTTTGTGGTAAAATACGACAAAATCGGTTAAAAGTTCTGCTATCCTCGATCGTTGCTTGAAATGGTAGCAAATCTGGTTTTAGAATTCAGTAAAAAAAAAAGTCAAAATTACCACATTTACTGAGATATTGTTAAAACTCAAAACTTTCAATGCAAAATATAAACTACTCGAAGCG